>SJYO01014747.1:13126156-13669567 GCA_006410555.1 Capra ibex
GGGAGGAGGGAGGGGTATGGTAGGGAGACCCAGCAGGGTCACGTGGTCGGGGTTCGTAGGTCATAGTACGTAGCTTGGACCTGACCGCTAAGTAAAGTATATACTATAATATGTATAAAGTTACGGTAAGAGGGTTTAGTAGGGTGGGAGAGGGAGAGGGTGTCTCAGGTTTTCTGACAAGATATGTAAACACAGAGAAAACGACAGAGCGTATGTCCCAATAGTAATGGTCGAAAGATTTAAGGTATATATACACAATCATATACCATAACCACAAAAAGAAAGACCGAATGAAGTGAGACATATTATCCGAGGTTAAAGTAGGTGGAGTAATCTTGACTAAGTTTACATAAGAAAAATTGCCGACTCATTATGAGGTGACGTATATACATGGTGTCGAAAGAATAGGTAAGTAAACGACTACCTGTAGATCCAACGAAGGTACAGGACCGATAACATTTGTTACGACGTTACTTGTAGTCCCATGTGCACAGAGAAAGTTAAGACCAAAGGAGCCACACATACGGGTCGTCTCCCTGGGTGTTCAGAATTGTATATGTTATAAACGGTTTCTAATCTGAGGTCTTTCGTACGGATTTGACCTTACAGTTCTCGTTTTAAATTAATAAGATTCTGATGTGTCAGTTAAGTTATCGGTGATCTATATACATCTTCAGTTCGGGAACTTTATACCGATTACGATGACTCCTTGATTTAAAAAAATGAGATAAAATGATTTAAATTTCTGACTATGAGTCAAATTAACATCCTTTTGAGTTCATACAAACTTTGTCGAACCCATACACTTAGATGAAAAAGTTGACATTTAAAACACTTGGATTTATATCTAGTTCACAAAGACCATTTCACTTACAGACATAACTCTACACGACTTTCATATTTTATGTGTGACTTAAAAAGTCTGAGGTATGTTTTTATATATATATTTATAAAGGATTTTTTTTAAAAATAACTGATATACAATTTCATTATTTTAAAAATGTATAACCCAATTTATTTTATATAATAGTTTTGATTAAAGTGAACAAAGAAAATTGGAAAAATTGTATCGATGATCTTTTAAAATCTAATGGATACACACAAGGTCCCTTTTACTCGTTGAGTGACGGTTTGTATTGTTTTATGTGCATCTTTGTTTCGTAATACACTTAGAGTCGTCTGTGTTATTATCGACTTAGTCTGAGTGTTCGTAAAGTCTGTAATCTTAAAGTCTGTTTCTTATATTTAAAATGTAAATTCCCTTATTTTACCTTTAAACTTTATATTCGTTCTTTACTTTCTGAATAAATTTTTTGGTCCGTTTTAACTTTTTCTCTTGAAAATCTTTACTTTTGGTACCGTTAACTTTAATTTTGGAGTTGTCTTTTACTCGGTGTCGGTTTACCTTTTAATCTCTTACCTTTCTATCTATGTTTGTTTAGTAGATTTGACGTTGTGACTCTTTGTACAAACCTTCAACACTTATATTGGAATTCTTTGTACCGTCCATCTCGCTCTTCAGATTGTTTATAAATGTAGTCTCTTTTACCCCGTTTCCGTTATAAAGTGTTCTTTTGTTACCCAGTTTTAAAAGGTGTAAACAAATTTCTGTAGTTTGAAGTCCGTATCCTTAGCGTTGTTTAAAGTTCGTCCTAGTGGAAATGTTTTGTATTTCTTTGCCGTTTTGTGTGTGTGTGTCTCTTATTTTTCTTCTGTCATTTTCGTCGGTATTTTACTTTTATATTAAACAGTTTTAAATACCCTATGTCGTTTTCGTCACAAATGTCCCTTTAAATATAGTAGATTACGTATATAACCCCTTCTTCTGTAAAGGTCATTAATTGTCCTTTCATTTTCTTTAAAAAGATTTGATGGTCACTATATTGCTTCTGAAAGGACCACTGTCATCACTATTTCTTGGGTGGACGGTTACGTCCTCTACCTTCTGTATTCCCAGTTGGGGGCCCAGTCCTTCTGGGGGAACCTCCTCCTTTACCGTGGGTGGGGTCACAAAGACGGACCTTTTAGGCTACTCGTCTCCTCGGACCTCCCCATGTCAGACACCCCAAGGTTTCTCAACCTGTGCTGACTCGTTGATTCATGTATGTGTCTGTAGGGACCACCGCGTCACCTATCCTTAGGCGGACGGTCACGTCCCCTGTCCCCAAGTTAGGGACCAGACCTTTCTAAGGGACACGGTACCTCGTCGATTCGAGTACGTGGCGTCGGCGGCTCGGGCGCGAGGTCTCGGGCGCAGTGCCGGCGGTTCGAACACGTGGTGCTCATGACTCGGGCGCACGACGTGAATGACTTCGGACGAACGGACTTCGACCACGCGGCGTTGTTCTCTTCGGTGGAGTGACTCTTCGGACGCGAGTCGTTGTTTCTCGTCGGGGACGAGAGCCGTTGATCTCTTTCGGGTTCGCGTCGTTGTTTCTGAATCGTGTCGGTCTTTAGTCCTTTACCTTAATAATTACTTTTGGATCACCCTTGGTTTTCAGTGTATGTTGCACCAAAGTCCAAGCAAAAAGTAAGGTCCGAGGGTTGTTGGGACACTCTAAAATATTAACACTCTATAATATTAATATTAGAATATTAAAGTCACCACTCCGGTGACTTTGTGTTTCATAGGACGAATCCTAGTGTGTTGATCATACGCACCCTTGTCGTGAACCTGGGTCCAGAAGGTTTAGGGTTTAGACTTGAGAAGAGTGAAATCGTGTACCAAACAGGTCGGATTTAGTACACCACACACACACACACACACACACACACACACACACACACAATCAGTGAGTCAGTACAGGCTGAGAAACGCTGGCGTACCTGACATCGGGTGGTCCGAGAAGCCAGGTATCCTAAGAGGTCTGTCCTTAAAACCTCGCTCAACGGTAAGGGAAGAGGTCCCCTAGAAGGGCTTGGTCCCTAACTTGGGCCAGTGGACGCAACGTCCGTCAAAGAAGATGGGAGACCCGGTGGTCAACCTTCACGTGTAACGATGTACTGAGAATGAATTGATAAGTATGTGTGGAGAAGGGACTTGTCTGGTGTCGACTCCGGTCACCCCGTCGACTCGTGGAGTCCTTTGGGACGTTGTCGAGGGAGCATGTAGAGACTTTCGAGTGTAGCACCGGTTCTCGGAAGTCCCACTGACTCGGGGCCCCCTCGGACATAATGCGGGGTACCCAGACGTCCGACACACGAACGGACCCAGAGAGACCCTTGTCCCGGACACTCTTTACAAATTCCTCACCGGAAACATCCAGTGACCCCTGGTCTCTCTCAAGGACAGACTAAGGACCTGAGGTTATTTTTATTTTAGTCTCTTACAAGACCTGAAACGGTGACCCAAAGTTTTGTCTTGTAACTTTCACTACCTCAAAGCATTGGTTAGGTATTCGTCTAGAAAGGACTCCCGGGCACCCCTGCGGCCCAGACCTAATTCGGGAGACCTCGACCGTCATTACTTTCCAGGTCAAAAGGTTTGAAGTTTTGTAGGTCAAAAGAGTCTCTAAAGGGTCCGTTCGACTCTACCATTTTACGTCGAAGGAGTACGCTTCTCAGTTGAGTAACCTTTTCTGAGACAACGATTCTTTCTAACTCCCGTCCTCTTTCCCTGCTGTCTCCTA
The DNA here is from genome assembly GCA_006410555.1 of Capra ibex. NCBI lineage: Eukaryota > Metazoa > Chordata > Mammalia > Artiodactyla > Bovidae > Capra > Capra ibex. The sequence continues at coordinate 13,129,786 of SJYO01014747.1, forward strand.
CTCTACCAACCTACCGTGGTGGCTGAGTTACCTGAGTTCAAACTTGATCGAGACCTTCAACTACTACGCGTCCCTTCGGATCACACGACGTCGGATACTCCAGTGTTTCTCAACTTGTACTGAATCGCTGACTTGTTGTTACCCTTAAGTCTACGATACCCACAGTCGAGACTCAAGACTTGATCAGTCTTCGGTGCCCTCGTCCTTCCTCCGAACCTCTTACAAGTCGCAGTCAATACTCCGTCGGTCGTCTCCTTCGTCCAAGATCTGACAAGGCGGTCTGGGAGAGGACGAAGGACTTGAGTAGGTTCGATTTGGATTCGGGACCGACCCCCACGTCGTAGACTCGTACAGGACTACTGTCTCAAACACTAAAGAAAAAAATCCTGGGTCACCTGAACCCTGAAGGACCTAGAGAAAGACAGGTTCCTAAATACTTTGCCACTACCAGGAGAACCAATGTCATACTTATCTATATAGTAAAGATTTGATGACTCCGATCTCCTCATTGTGTGTCGATCGTTCATCTCTACTCTTCTGGACACCCACACGTGGGTATACACACTCATACTCACAAGTGCACCTACAAGAATAACTACCTTTGGGATTCCCATCTTTATGTAAAGAAACACCCTTTCTCCACCCCGTAACAGTAATTGACTTGTGGATGATGAACGGTTCGTGTCACGACCCTTCTAGGTCGCTCCAGTGATAAACCGACATCATAATTTGTCACCTCTCTTACATTCTTCGTTAGAAGGACCCGTGTTAACCTTTGTCAAATATTTAACGATATTTTGAAAATACCTCCCGATAGACCGTTGTCTGTCTCTTGAAAAAGGTTTACAAGTACTGATATCTAGGTCGTTCAAACAAAGATGTTTAAATAGGACTTCTTCTTTACTACTTACGCACACTTCTAAATGGATGTTCCTATAAGTAGGTTCATGAAGGTTTCGTTATCCCCTTTTCAATTAACCTCCCTTTTTTTTCATTAAGAGATCAAGAGTTCCAAACTTATTTGATACCATGTAAACAATTTTTATTTTTGGGTGAGTCGGTAAGTGTTACTACGACATCTCCTTACAATTTACGATATTCCTCTCCAAAAGTCATAGGGTTCTTTACTGCGTCGTCTAATATTTAGTGAGGTGTCTCGTACAAAGCATAAACATTTTATGTTCAAATAGTCAGTTTTAGGGATGACCTTTGTCTACCGTACAAGTTTATCCTGTGGGTGTTCCCTCAAATGGCTACTTCCCCACTCTCTGCCCCTGGTACTCCTTTCGGGCCTCGATCGTTGTCTGGTTCCCATCTTCGTTGAGACGTTCGAAGGGACCCTCCCCATCACCGGTCGACTACCTGTGTGTTCGGGGTCCACTAAAGGACCCTCCTTTGTCTCTGTATTCGTGAAATTGGAGAGAGCATTCGGTCTAGACACGGGTTTCATGTGGTGTCAGGTTTGGGTGGACCCTGACCCCCGGCGTCTTCTAGACGACGTCCCGACCAGGTACCGTCCGGTCGGAGGGTCCGTCGCTCTTCCCTCCTCTTCCCGGCGTTTCAAGGTCGTGTCGGCACGTATACGAGCAGGTGTGTACGTTTGTCTTTTTACTTCCCTACCGCAACTGGGCTGTACCGCTGGTGTCGGTAGAGAACCGTCGAGTCGACGATGACTCAAAAGTAAAGGGAGAAGAACGCAAGGATTTATCCGATGTTGTCCGTATGCGACGAAATCCGAAGTAGGTACTTTCGTTGGACTCAACCTTCTTTAAGTCTTCGGCAGGTCTCGCACAAGTATCCCGTTGTCACTCTTTATGGGTTTGACCGACATGATCCTTTCCGATCCCTACACGAAAACACACATTCTCTCTTCCGAATCGACGAAAGTTTTTACTCCTTGGAGAAAATACCCCCTTCCTACTCCGAACTAGACGTCAGTCGGGTCCTGGTCTTTCATTTTACTGTCCGTCCGTCCTAAGTTTAGACTTCTTACTCTACCCCGAAACCTGATCTATTCGAAAGTTCATAGAAGATGAGTTTTTTTCTCAATAACTAATGATTAATTACTACTAATAATATTGTTAAAGAAACTATAACGAACGAGACCAGAATCCCCACCTCGTTCGATGTTCCTACATCATTCTACTTAAGAATAACCTTACGAGAATGTGACAACCACCCTTGTATTTAACCATATCATATCTCCAAACGATTTTTTAATTTTTATCTCAATGGCATACTAGGGTTTTAGGATGAGGACCCGTATATAGACCTCTTTTGAGATTAAGTTTTTCTGGGTACGTGGGGTCACAGGTAATGCCGTGATAAATGTTATCGGTCCTGTACCTTCGTTGGATTTACAGGTAAGTGTCTCCTCACCTATTTCTTCTACACATGTATATATATATATATATACGTGTATATATATTACCTTATAATATATATTGTTACCTTATAATACGTCGGGTATTTTTCTTACTTTATTACGGTAAACGTCGTTGTACCTACCCGGTCTCTAATAGTACGATTCATTTAGTCTGTCTTTTTCTATTTATAGTACACTATAGTGAATGTTCACCTTGGAATTTTTTTACTATGTTTACTTGAATAAATGTTTTATCTTTACCTGAATGTCCGTATTTTATTGAAGACCAATGGTTTCCCTTTTATCTTCTCTGTCTATTTGATCCTTAAACCCAGATTGTTGTGAAAGATATGTATTTTATTGGTTGTTCCTGGATGACATATCGTGTCCTTTGGTATAAGTTATAGAATATTATTGGATATTACCTTTTGTTAGGTTTTGATAATACGTATATATGGGTGTACATACATATCTATATTTTGACTTAGTGAAACGAGATATGGTTTTTGTGACATGTAGTTAATATGGAGTTACTTTTTTCTCTTTAGTTAAGAGTAGTAGACCCTACAAATCAAGGTTCTCTAGAGACTACTCGTGACATTGTCATTTCTGTTAAGTTCGAAGATGTCGTGGCTGAAGTCCGAACCAACCTAGGTCCGTGTGTTCACTAGGTAACCATAGGTCAGAGAGGGGTAGAGAACTGACTGAGGAAATAGTCCAAGAGGGAGTACCTTTCTTCCCAAGTTGTTCGAGCGTAGGAGTGTTCACGTCATCTTTTCTGTTATGAACGAATATTCAGCGAGTTGGTTTCAAGGGTTCTCTTCGAAATAACCTCCAACTAACCAATTACCCAGTTGATGGGTAAGGACTTAGTTGATGACACCGGCTCTCCTACGGTGTATGAGTGGAAAGACCGAGCAAGTTATCCTTCTTTTATACCTCGACCCCTAATCTTTACTGAGCCAGATCCAAGACTTTGAAAAAGGAGATACACGTTTAAACTAAGTTGGTACAAAGCCAAATATCTAAAAAAAAGGAAGTTTATTTTAGTTTTCGTCTCGATGAGATAATCTTATTACATCTCCTCACCCAAAGGATCTTTCTTGAGGACCCACTGACTACGGTGGTTCCCGTTTTCGTCTTCGAGGTCCTTGGGGAGGGGTGACACCTGTAGTTCTTCTCGAAAGATAAAGACGTCGGATATCTGGTCGGAAAGGACTTCACGCTAGGTGAACTATAATTAAACACAGAGACGGAGTCTTGGAGAATTACTTTCACTTTCTCCTCTCAAATTTTCAACCGAATTTGGAGTTGTAAGTCTTTTGATTCTAGTACCGTAGACCAGGGTAGTAAAGTACCGTTTATCTACCCCTTTGTTACCTTTGTCACTGTCTGAAATAAAAGAATCCGAGGTTTTAGTGACGTCTACCACTGACGTCGGTACTTTAATTTTCTGTGAACAAGGAACTTTCTTTTCATACTGTTTGGATCTGTCGTATAATTTTTCGTGTCTGTAATGAAACGGTTGTTTCCAGACAGATCAGTTTCGACACCAAAAAGGTTATCAGTATATACCTACACTCTCAACCTGATATTTCTTTCGACTCGTGACTTCTTAACTACGAAAACGTGACACCACAACCTCTTCTAAGAACTCTCAGGGAACCTGACGTTCCTCTAGGTTGGTCAGGTAGGATTGTCTTTAGTCAGAACTTATAAGTAACCTTCCTGACTACAGCTTCGACTTTGAGGTTACGAAACCGGTGGAGTACGATTCTTGACTGAGTAGACTTTTCTGGGACTACGACCTTTTCAAACTCCCACCCTCCTCTTCCCCTACTGTCTCCACTCTACCAACCTACCGTAGTGGCTGAGTTACCTGTACTCAAACTCGTCCGAGGCCCTCAACCACTATCTGTCCCTTCGGACCGCACGACGACAGGTACCCCAGTGTTTCTCAGCCTGTGCTGACTCGCTGACTTGACTTGACTTGACTTGATGGAATGGGTTTTTCTACCACCAAGGACCAGTCAATTCAACCTCTGCAAAAGTCGAGTTGTTTCAACTTCTTTAGCTTCTGAAGACTGAGAACTGAGATCCTGTAAAGCCTCTGGGATCATGAGTTTACACACGACACTTAGAAGTCTTCTTTTGTACTGTACGTCTTAACGGGTTTGGATAGACTAGTACTTGGAAAGTCTCGTAGAGAACTCTGCTCATACGGTGTCTTGTATGAGTCTCTGACCGACGAGACCTCTTTCAGCGAGTAAAAGATAGGGTTGGGGTGGAACGGGGCGGGTGGTAGAGTTGACTCTAGTGTTTCATCATTTTCCAATGCCTCCTTCCGACAAAAACAGAGAGGTAGTGGAGAGACCTTACAAATCTTTACTCATATTATTGTGTCTCTATTTTGGGTAGTTTAGGGACCAAAGAGATTTCTTTGTGAAAGAGGTAGGTTGGACAATCGTATCCGCGACCTTAGTCTAACGTTTTCGAGACGTGATTGAGGGTGAGGTCTCCCTCTTCTTTGGTGACTACCCACCCGCTGTGGCCCTCCTGATTGCCGGAGACACCCTTGGGCGTAAGTGGAGACCGTTTGGAGACAGACGTCGACGTCTTCTAGTTCAGTCCGAGTGTAGACAAGGGGTCTGTGGGCTGTGGGGTGGGGTCGAAGGGGTAGGTTGTTTCGGACCGGTCCAAAAGTGTCAATTAAGGAGGTCCCGGGGACCGGGTAGAGGAGGGAAGAACGAGGATACTTAAGAGTCTCTAGTTTCGTCGTTCAATCGGCTTCGAAACAAACGAGACGTAAGTCTCTTGTGGAATTTAAGGGTCGAACTTTCCTCCGGTTTTCTTCCAGTTTGTATGGGATAACAACTTTGTGAACGTTTGACGTTCTGTAGTGGTTGTATAATCGTCTCCTTGGAAGCACTAAAGAGGCCCGAAAGCCCAGGACACTTCCCTCCCTGCAGGGGGGCGTTTAAATTATATTCTTAGACTACCCTTCCGGTGGTCTTAAAAGGAACCCCCAGTGAGACTCAACTGAGTCCGTCATGTGACTAGGACTCTACCTTTAACCCTCGAGGACGGTGTTACGTTTCTCAGTCAGGATTCCAATTTTACTCCTAACTTTACGGGTAAGACCTAACAAGAAGACAAAGTGAGTTGGGGTGGAAGACCTGACAAGGAGGAGGGGGACCGAAAACAAGTGTTTGAATATACTGAAAAATCTTGACTTTCCAGTAGATCAGACCTCTAACAGTTTAAAGAACCGTCGGCTTTTGCAAAAAGGTTTCTTTTAGAATTTTCTCCGAAGTTATATTTCGTCTCAGTCCCCGGGACCCCTCCTACCCGACCCCGTTTCGGACCTGAAGGTGGGTGAGTCGGTGGGGAGGTGGTGACACCGAAACCCGAGGGAGTCAACCTTTTCGGAGGCTACTCAGGTTGGGGAAGTCAAGTGTACTTGCGGCTCTTGGTCTCTACCTTTCCCTCGGCGGGTTCACAGACTACGAGGTGCAGAAGCAGAAGTGATTCTCGAATACGGAAACAAGACGCACAAATTTTTCACAGGTCACACCAGTCAGGACGAAAATTTTGGCGGGAAAAAGTGGGAAAGAGTGGTAGAGATGGAGGGAATGACCCTTCGTGGACCCCGTCGGGGGTGGTAGGTGGGCGGACGAGGGTGGGGGTCCGGGAAGTCAACACTCTGGAACAAAGGATTTGGGTCAATTAGTAATTTTAGTGGTCCCTCGAACAATTTTTATACCTAAGGGTCCGAGTCGTGATCTGGATCATTTAGTCTTAAAGGTTCCCACCCAGGTTTTGAGAATTAAATTTCTTCGTGGGGTCCACTATAATTACTGACCGATCGAAACCTTTCGTGACATAAGTTACTTCGACCCAAGGAGGAAGTTAGATGGTGGTCTCCTGTCCTTAATAAGGTACTTTAGGGTCGGGAACAACGACCATCCTCGTACTAAAATATGTTGAAAGAGGTCTGAAGGAAAAGTTTATTACCCCCTCTTTTTATGTTCAGGAAAGTGGAGTCAAAAAATTTGTTTCTATATCGGCATCTGAACACGTTTATAAAAAGACACTCCTACGTTTAGTGGCGTGATTATTTTGTCTTTATAAGTTGTTGTACTACTAGTTCAGATACAACCATATATGTATATTATAATATACAAATGGTTGTTTATTACAAATCTTCTAATTATTGTTTATATGAGTGTTATATACACGTATGTGTACAATGTATATACACAATGTACAATGTTTTTCTTTATATGGCATCTTGAGGTAAAAAGTATTCGTATTTTCTGATCTTCAATGTTTGTTACTTTACAATTGTAAGAGAGATCTTACTTACACCTTAATTACAGTTACGAAGAACGAAAATGCGAAGGTTTTAAAGAAATCTCTTGGACTTAAAACTTTAGATGTTTTTTATTTTAAATAGAATTTTACTAGAAACCCTCCCTCTCTTTTCGTTATCTACCTTAGTTTTACTACTAAATGCAATAATTGATGAAATTGGGAACGGGTGTAGAGAATTTTATTATTGCTTATCAAACCCCCCAAAACAACAACAATCTTATTTAAGTATTTTCACGACATTTTGTTCTTCCGTGTGGTAGTTATCTGATCTATGTTATTCTTTAAGGATCTTGCATCTTGGGTTTACTCCAGGGATCTCTGAAGTCCTTTTCGTCGGTACACTTCCTATTCTCGATTTTGTTCTATAGATTCATGCATTCTTTTTTCATCCAAAATAAAATATTTTCATTCAAATATACATATATATTTTGTATGTATATATTGGATATAAATATATATATATTCGAAATATATATATGTTTTGTATATATATATATATATTCAATTCTATAAACTTCTTAGATAGTTTCTCCAGATTGAAGTGACCCTCCTCCTTTCTCTTTTACTCTTTTCTTTTTTTTTTTTGTCTTTTGATTATCTTTTTCACGAGTCACCTTTTTTCGTACTCGTAAATCTAATTTTATCGAGGGACTCATTTTACTTCATTTATTATATTACGGGGGTTTTTTCACAGAGAAAGTCTCTCTCCGTGACCCGATTCACTAAAGGTACGTTATATATAAAATTGGGAGTATCATTTGGACTCAAATCTTGGTGGTAAAAGGGTTATAATGTTTTCTTCGTTGGTTAATCTTTTAATGATTTTTGAAACCGGTCCATGAATGTTGATCGTTAATTACCTCGATACACGGGCTACTTTAAAATCATGTGTATTCTAATTTTTTTTTTTTTAAGGAACTTTACCGGTCTTTCCTTTTAATAGAATTTTTTCTATTTCTGTGTTCTTTGTCTGACTGTATTTTGAGAAGAAGTTGTTGTGACCTAAAACCTTCTGCTTTTTTTTTTTACTTGTCTCTTTTAATAAAACTTGAATCTTTACATTTAGGACGTTTTGTTTACTGGTATTTTATTTCTGTAAAAATCAGTAATTTTCGAGTCTACTTATCAACGATAAAGTTCCCATTAACAAAAAACCGGGGGTTTTGTTCATAAAAGTCTCATTAAGGTTAGTTTATGTTCTTTGATAGTTTCGGAAAACAACTTGGTCTCACCTTAAAATGACATAACTTATTAACTTTTTGTTTATCTTTAAATTGGTTTTTTTTTTTTTTTTAAAACGTAGTTCTGAGGGTGACTTCTTAATGAGTCCGCACGATTTCNTTCTGAGGGTGACTTCTTAATGAGTCCTCACGATTTCCCCTTTTTTACTTTTTAATCAAATTTTTCTTTCTACACGTTATATTCTCTATTACAATTTGTTTATTTAATTATTTCGAATATTAAATCAGATTTATGACTTCACTATGACCTTTTTCTTTTTCTTCTCCTTCTTCTTCCTCTTCTTTATTGTTTGAACCATTATTTTTGTACTCTCCTCTCACTATTCCTTCTTTTTGTTCTTTTAAAATTTTATAATTATTTATGTACTATTACTTATATGAATAGTTTTGAGTACTCCATATTGATTCCGTCATCAATCTCTTTATATATATCGACACACATACATAAACGTATTATGAGTAAATATAGATACGTATGTTAAATTTTAATTAATTATATTCCTCATATATAGTCACTTTTATCACTTTATTCCTGGAGACTTTAAGAGGAGAGGTGATTTCTTTAATTCTGGATCTTTTTTTAACAATTTCAATTGAAAAAGTCTTAAGACCTTTAATTGGTGACACACCATCGTCAGGGACTTCTTTTTACCGATTTAGAGTCATTCTTGTCACTTGAAACACCGTAAAATTGGACGGGATAAGGGTTGGGGAAAGAGGGGTCGGATGAACATCATCGGAACTTTTAGATATGAGATCGTTAGTGTTACTCTTTGTCGTCGGATCGTCGGTAACCTTTTCTGTCTTACTTTGACCTTGAGAGGGTTTCGGGTTAAGGGTCTTTTGACAGTATTAAACAGGATAGACCAGGAGAGGACCTTTTAAGGTGAGTGTCCCAAAAAGAAATAAACTGGACTGAGTCTCGAACGAGTCATGTTTATCCTAAGGGGACTCGAAAATAAATCCTTTTTTATTAGTCGTCGTTAACAAATTGTAATATCGACGGACTCCAACATTATTGTCACCGTCACTTATTGTTAGATTAGGTTTTTTTTTTTTTAAATTAATTTTCTATTTCAAAACCTCACTCTACAGGTAACCTCAAAAGTCTAGTCAAGTCAGTGAGTCAACACAGACTGAGAAACGTTGGGGTACCTAACGTCGTGCGGTCCGGAGGGACAGGTAGTGGTTGGTGGTCTCAAATGCGTTTGAGTACAGACAACTCAGCCGTTAGGGTAGGTTGGTAGAGTAGGAGACGGCAGGGGAAGAGGAGGGCGGAAGTTAGAAAGGGTCGTAGTCCCAGAAAAGTTTACTCAGTCAAGAAACGTAGTACACCGGTTTCCTCAAAACCTTTCCGTCCTTTATAAGAACCCTGAGACTTCCCGGGGAAGGCACGTGTCGAGACACGTACGTGGACACTTGTCAGTGTGTAGGTATGTTCTGGATTCTTCCGATTTTCAAGAGTAAAGAGTGACTGAGGTGACGAGACGTGTTTGTTCTCCACTTCCGATTCCGTCTCAGTATTTGACGGACGGACTCATAACTTCATACGAGGGTCGTGTTGTGTAACGGGAAACCGTTTGTGACCCTCTAAATGACCAAAGTCTGTAAATTCTTCTAGAGATAGGTTAGAATCTACTGACGATTCGATTGATTCATGTCTGAAGTTTCTGATGTGTATGTTTCTTTTGTCTAAAATGTCTTAATCTAGGTCGTTTGTTTTAATAATGTTCGTCCTTTTTTTCTTTTTTGGAACCCCTCCCCTTTGTAGTAAAGGTTTCGACAGTGTAATACACAAGTATTTACTGGTCAAAATTTGGTTTTCTTTTAGTGTTTTGACGTTTGTTTATTTCATACCGGGTTAGTGTCCTTTTTTCAATTGTCTTTAACATGGACTCCTTAGGACTACATCTCTTCGTCAAAAATGTATATAAAATAAAATAAAACGAATTTCTAAGACACTCGAGACACAAAAAACAAAAAAAAAAAGATTGAAGAATAAAACATAACCTCATATCGGTTAATTGTCACAACACTGTCCAAGTCCACTTGTTGTCTCTTTGAGTCGGGAGACTCATTAGTTTAGGAAATGCTAATATGTCACCTTTACCGTTTATCTAAGTCCCCTAATCTAGACTCTCTCACGGACTTCTTGATACCGCCTCCAAAGATTGTGACATGTCCTCCGCCACTAGTTTTGGTAGGGGTTCTTTTTTTTTACGTTTTTCTGTTTTACCAACAGATTCCTCCGGAATGTTTATCGAGTCTTTTCTTCTCTTCGTTTTTCGTTTCCTCTTTTCCTTTCTATATGGATAGACTTACGTCTCAAAGTTTCTTATCGTTCCTCTCTATTCTGAAGAATTCATTTGTTACGTTTTCTATCTCCTTTTGTTATCTTATCCTTTCTGATCTCTAGAGAAGTTCTTTTAATCTCTATGGTTCCCTTGTAAAGTCCGTTTCTACCTGAGGTATTTCCTGTCTTTGCTATACCTGGATTGTCTTCGTCTTCTATAATTCTTCTCCACCGTTCTTATGTGTCTTCTTGATATGTTTTTTCTAGAAGTACTAGGTCTATTGGTGTTACCACACTAGTGAGTGGATGTCGGTCTGTTGGACATTAAGTTTCAGTTCTCCCGGAATCCTTCGTAGAGATGCTTGTTTCGATCACCTCCACTACCTTAAGGTCAACTCGATAAAGTTTAGGACCTTATGAGTCGTCGCCGGTGTCCTGACCTTTTCCACTCAAAAGTAACTTTAGTGTTTCTTTCCGTCACGGTTTCTTACAAGTTTGATGACGTGTTAACGTGAGTAGAGTGTGCGATCATTTCATTACGAGTTTCAGAAGTTATCATGTACTTGACTCTTGAAGTCTATAAGTTCGACCTAAATCTTTTCCGTCTCCTTGGTCTCTAGTTTAACGGTTGTAGGTAACCTAGTATCTTTTTCGTTCTCTTAAGGTCTTTTTATGAAGGCGAAGTAACTGATGGGATTTCGGAAACTGACACACCTAGTGTTGTTTGACACCTTTTAAGAATCTCGCTACCCTTATGGTTTTGTGTGCTGGACGGAGGACTTTTTGGACATACGTTCATTTCTTCTTTGTCAATCTTGACCTGTACCTTGTTGTCTGACCAAGGATTAACCCTTGCCTCATTCAGTTCCGATATACAACAGTGGGACGAATAACTTGAATATACGTCTCATATAGTAAGTTTTACGACCCGACCTACTTCGATGTTCGACCTTAGTTCTAACGACCCTCCTTATAGTTATTGGAGTGTATACGTCTACTGTAGTAGGAATTCCGTGTTTCGTTTCTTCTTGATTTCTCGGAGAACTACTTTCACTTTCTCCTCTCATTTTTTCAACCGAATTTTGAGTTGCTTCTAGCACCGTAGGTCGGGGTAGTGAAGTACTGTTTATCTACTCCTTTGTTACCTTCGTCACCGACTGAAATAAAAGAACCCGAGGTTTTAGTGACGTCTACCACTGACGTCGGTACTTTACTTTTCTGCGAATGAGGAACCTTCTCTTCGATACTGGTTGGATCTCTCATATAATTTTTCGTCTCTGTAATGAAACGGTTGTTTGTAGGTAGATCAGTTCGGATACCAAAAAGGTCAAGTCAAGTCCAGTCAACGAGTCACCTCAGGCTAAGAAACGTTGGGGTACTTATCGTCGTGTGGTCCGGAGGGACAGGTAGTGGTTGAGGGTCTCAAGTGAGTCTGAGCGTAGGTAGCTCAGGCACTACGGTAGGTCGGTAGAGTAGGAGACAGCAGGGGAAGAGGAGGACGGGGGTTAGGGAGGGTCGTAGTCTCAGAAAAGGTTACTCAGTTGAGAAGCGTACTCCACCGGTTTCAGGATCTCAAAGTCGAAATCGTAGTCAGGAAGGTTTCTTTAGGGTCCCGACTAGAGGAAGTCTTACCTGACCAACCTAGAGGAACGTCAGGTTCCCTGAGAGTTCTCAGAAGAGGTTGTGGTGTCGAGTTAAGAAGCCGCGAGTCGGAAGAAGTGTCAGGTTGAGAGTGTAGGTATGTACTGGTGTCCTTTTTGGTATCGGAACTGATCTGTCCGGAATCCACCGTTTCATTACAGAGACGAAAACTTATATGATAGATCCAACCAGTATTGCAAAGAGGGTTCCTCATTCGCAGAAAATTAAAGTACCGATGTTAGTGGTTGACGTTACCTACACTCTCAACCTGACATTTCTTTCGACTCGTAGCTTCTCACCTACGAAAACTCGACACCACAACCTCTTATGAGAACTCTCAGGGAACCTGACGTTCCTCTAGGTTAGTCAGGTAGGATTTCCTTTAGTCAGGACTTATAAGTGACCTTCCTGACTAGGACTTCGACTTCGAGGTTCTTGACTGAGTAACCATTTCTGCGACTACGACCCTTTCTATCTTCCGTCCTCCTCTTCCCCTGCTGTCTCTTACTCTACCGACCTACCGTAGTGGTTGAGTTACCTGTACCTAGACTCGTTCGAGACCCTCTACCACTACCTGCCCCTTCGGACCAACGATGGTAGGTACCTTAGTGTTTCTCAGTCTGTACTGACTCACTGACTTGTTGTTGTTTCGATTAGTTTATGTCTGTTTCTTTACGTCTCGTGACTATTTCCTTTGATGTCTACACTCGTATCTTCCGTCATATTCAAATAAGACATTCATAAAAAGAGTGTACATACTAAATCTTCTGTTGACTTAATTTATTAAAAATTTACAAAGATCTTTAATACTTTCATACAATTTTCAGAAAGATTTTTATCAATACTTACATGATACGACTACCAGTACTCATCTAGATTATACACTATTATCGTATTTCCTTCTTCCTCTATATCGACTCCTTTTAAACATATGTGATAATATTATTAATTCAACCATAATTAGTCTTGCTCTCACAATATTCCTCTTCCGTTACCGTGGGGTGAGGTCATGAGAACGGACCTTTTAGGGTACCTACCTCCTCGGACCATCCGACGTCAGGTACCCCAGCGCTTCTCAGCCTATGTTGACTCGCTGAAGTGAAAGTGAAAAGTAAAAGTACGTAACCTCTCCTTTGCCGTTGGGTGAGGTCACAAGAACGGACCTCTTAGGGTCCCTACCCCCTCGGACCACCCGACGGCAGATACCCCAGCGTGTCTCAGCCTGTGTTGACTTCACTGAATCGTCGTCGTCGTCTCACAATATTTAATTCTATAAGACCATTCAGGTCCGTTGGGGATCCTTTCATTGGGTTTTTTATATGTCATTTTCTCCGTTGTTCCTTTAATTTTACCATGTTACCTCATATATTAAATTGTGTGGTCGTCCTTTTACTCGTTCCTTATACTTATTTATTATAAGTTTTTTATTTAAATTCACCTACTATTTATGTATTTTCACTGGTTGGAGTAATCATTTGACCTTTTACAAATTTTACTACTTTACAAAATTTAAGTAACTTAATCGTTTTGAATTTCTGATACAACTGTTTCGTATTCTTTCACTCCTGAGAACGTGGTATCTATGCCCTCATTTTTAGTCACGTCGGAAGTCCCTCCGTAAAACTGACTCATGTATTTTCAAATTTTAACTATTGCGAGAAGCTGTGTCACTCTTGTACCGGAACTTGTTCTGTAAAGCCTCACAGGATTTTTTAAACAAGACTATCGACTAATTTTACTCTTTACATGTTTGTAAAATATTTAAGGATTGAAAATATTTGTTGTTGTTATTGTCACACTGAAGAAACAGACGTACAGTGTCTTCGGTCATCTTCTTAGGAACACCCGTCTATCAGTGGAAGAAAATCTTTTTTTCACTTTTACGAAACGAATTTTACAAAATTCCCTTCTTAGACTCGAAGAGTTTGTACTTACACCTGTCTGTAGACGATTGTCCTCTTTTACAATATCTCGTCTTCCATCTTCTTCCTTCCCGTTTTATTCCCCCTGTTTGAAGTACTCCCCGAAGGGTCCACGGAGATTGCCATTTCTCGGACGGACGTTTATATCCTCTGTATTCTCAGGTCCCAAGTTAGGGACGCAGCCCTTCTAGGGGACCTCCTTCGTATCGTTGGGTGAGGTCATAGAACGGACCCTTTAGGGTGCCTGTCTCCTCGGACCACCCGGTGTTAGATGTCCCAGTATTAGATGTAGACTTCGCTGACTCGTGTGTGTGTGTGTAGAATTTTTTATGTCTTTTTAAAGTCCTTATATTATCCGAAACTATCTCCATGGTACTTCAAAACAGTCCAAACTTAAAAAATTCCGAGTCTAATATTGTAAATTTGAGCACCAGTACGAAACAATGGAGGGGTATTTACTGGTGTTACGATTTAAGAAATATCTAGTTTAGTATTAAGAAAACGAATTAAAACCTCTTCCGTTACCGTGGGGTGAGGTCATGAGAACGGACCTTTTAGGGTACCTGCCTCCTCGGACTATTCGACGTCAGGTACCCCAGAGATCCCCAGCCTGTGCTGACTCGTTGAAGTGAAAGTGAAAAATGGAAGTACGTAACTTCTTCCTTTACCGTTGGGTGAGGTTACAAGAACGGACCTCTTAGGGTCCCTGCCCCCTCGGACTCCCCGACGGTAGATGCCGCAGCGTGTCCCAGCCTGTGCTGACTTCGCTGAATCGTCGTCGTCGTCGTCGTACGAATTAAAATCACAATGATGAATCATGGACATTTCTGCCATTATCGAGTCATTTGTAGGTCCGTAACAATCACACGAAAAACACATAACATCCCATACCGATGTCAGGAGCCCAGCGTTTCTCAGTCTGTGCTGCGTGAACGTATGAAATACTATACCGGGAAGAGGTTCTGAGAAGTGGACGAAAAGGGGATTTTTTAGTTATGGTTGTACTGAGTTAAGTAGACTTTGATACCTAGGTGGTGTCAATTAAGGACACGGGATATGTATCCTAGGAATGTATAGGGATCCGACATTCGGGTACAGTGTGTGTGTGTGACGGGACACTGGGTGGGTGGGTGGGCGATGGGCTGTGTGTATTATAACGAAGAGTGAACCAATAATTAGAGTATCAGTTGTACCTCAAAGGTTTCCGGTCTGGCAAGGGTAGTATTTCTCCGACGATGTTTTTATTACATTCTAGGGAGAAGACCACATCCTCTTAAGAGAAATGAAAGACGTGACCATTTAGTAATTGTCGACATCACTTAGTTGTAATCGGCCGAGGCCTTCTGTTCTACGAGTATAGACACTGTAGTAGGTCGCCGGAACCCCAACTAGGTGCACCGTTACGTTCCAGTTCCAGTAGACGTCACATCTCTTGGGAAGCTACGGTCAGAGCCGACCGATGTTTACTGTCCTTGGTGATGGACACCCTGGAACTTGCCCAATGAAGAAAAGGACTCCGACTTTACTATTACGTTACTTTACTACATCCAATTTGTCTGAGTACGGATCGTATCCCTTCCATGGCTCCTTTCATTTATATATAAACGAATTATTTGTTTATTCGTTGGATGAATCATTTAAGTGAATCCTGTAACGTACTTCTTAGTTTGACAACCGCAATCATGGTCAAACATAGTTTTGCATTCCAGAAGAGGACCTTCATAGTTTTCCATTCCAGAATAAATAGGACCGTCTTTTTTTTAGAGTCTCTTTCTAAGTTAAAATAGAGTCTTCTATCCCTGATCAGGTAGTTAGTACCTTTAGATTTGACCCCTCCTACTCTCTCCGTCTCTTCCCATCTTTTTCCTCCTCCCCTTTCTCCTGTCTTACCATTCCTTTCCTCTCATCTCTTTCTTCCTCTGGTTCTTTATTATTATGTACTTTGTAAAGGTAACGTGGAGGGCGCACGGTCCGTGACGAGATTCATGGAGTACATATAATGGCGTAAATTAGGGATGTTTTCGGGGTACTCAGTCCCTGAGTATGATACAGTTAAAGTGTCTAACCAGTTAACTCGATGTCTCATCGGTTCAGAGTTTTCCATGTTACTCGGTCTTCGATTTGAGGAAGGGACTCCGAGGTCTCAGGTTCGATAAACAGTGCCGTGGTGCGACGGAGAGTCTTTTTACCTTATACCTCTTTTGAAGGTCAAGAAGACAACAGGAGGGCCTTCTACTTTTGAAAGAGAGAACACGGGCGAGTAAGTGCCGAGGCTGCCATGAAATAACCTTTAGAGTCGAATGCCCAGATGGAGGGCGATTTGATAAATAAAGGGACGCCCGTCTTTACGTAGAAGGTAGACACGTCGTCCTAAACGGTGTCCTTTGAGAACGGAAGTAGGATTGTGGACGGTAAGTAATCTGTGACTCAAGTAACCTCGGCAACACCCCAGACCTCCAGAAATCAACGGTCGGGACGTAAAGACCCTCCGACGATACAAACCTTAACAGAACAGTAAGACGACCTTGGGACATCGAAAAGGTCGACAAGACCTCTCAGTGACAAGTTGTTACGTTGTGAGGAACGGGGGTCCGGGTCACGTCTGAAGCACTAAGGAATCCTACCAGGGTTAAAGTATTTCGACTGAAAACGAGTTAGTTTCGTTAAATGATGTCACAAATTCTCAAGATTGACACTAAACAATTCAGTCATATTTTTAAAACTACATAGATCTATTTAAGTGTTCATTCTCTTTTAGGAAGGAATCAGGTGTCTAGAAAAGAGTCGGTGAAACGATTATAAGTCCTTCGGTATTGGAATTTTCAGTCAATATATATACCTCTCTCCCCCCAGAAGGGGTCATGGAGTCTACCATTTCTTAGACGGATGGTACGTCCTTTGGACCCAAGTCAGGCACTAAGTCCTTCTAGGGGACCTCTTCCCTTACCGTTGGGTGAGGTCATAACAACGGACCTCTTAGGGTTCTTGTCTCCTCGGACCGCCCGATGTCAGGTGCCCCAGTGTTTATTAGTCTGTGCTGACTCACTGATCGTGTGTGCACACCTCTGTGACTCTTCACCTGTCTGTCTCCTTCCCACCCTTTGTGTAAAATTTACAAAAGTAAAAAATTAATGTCTTCGTAAGATTTATCCTCTTTTTTCTTGTTAGTTTTTATCTTTTTTTTTTCGTTTTTTCTTTTCCCTTTTTTAGAGGAAGTTTTTCATTAATGGCAACCATAAAAATTATATGTGAGAAAGTCTATAAAGAGACATGTACGTCTAGAAATGTTGACCCACTAAGATGTACGTCAAAAGTTGGACGAAAAAGGGAATTACAACACGTATTGTGACAAGTTCAAAAGGGAGGAAAAGGAGTGACGAGACTGACGTGAAGAAACGTTGAAAGGTAGTAAGAAATACTGGAGTTTCATAAGATGCTTTACTTACATAAGACAAACGAAACGGTCAGGGGAGGAGAACCTGTAATGCAACTAAAGTTAAAAAACAAAAAGAATATTTGTTAAGGAATTAACGGGGTTGTAAGACTTGTTTTCGGTGAGTAGATTTTCTTACCTTGAGGTTTTGATGTGATGGTCGCCACCAGACTTTAACATACCTCAGGTGAGAATAGGACTGAAAGTAAAAGAGAGAACTAAAAAGTAAAGCCCTCGGGAAGAAAGGATAGTTGTCTGGTAAAAATGGGTAGGTTTGTGAGGGACAGAACTGGGAAGTGAGGGAAGGACGGATGAGGAGATGGTCAAAAAGACTGTGTTGAAACAGAAAAAATAATCGAGGTAAAGACGTATGCAACAGGAAACGAAAGTAGGTGAGTGGGAAACTAGGAAAACCGGGTCAGGTAGGAAACTTCTGAAGATGTGTTTTCTGTGTACGTTTCGGGACATCCCCAGTTCCCCACTTAAGTCGTGTAGGGGTCGGGATTTCCTCAAGTCAGATGAACCTCTACGGTCCACGTGTCCGTGTCACCATAGGGTCATTTGACCGAGAGACCCTCCAACCCCTTTGAACTACAAATCCAAATGGTCAAAGACACGAAATTGTACCCCGAAGAGGCCACCGAGTCACCAGTTTCTTAGACGGACGTTGCTTCCTCTGTACCGTATTCGGCGCCCAAGTTAAGGGCACAACCCTTCTAGGAGACCTCTTCCTTTACCGATTGGTGAGGTCATAAGAACGGACCTTTTAGGGTACCTGTCTCCTCGGACGGACGCGATGCCAGGTACCCTAACGTTTCTCAACCTGTGCTGAATCGTTGATTTGTGTGTGCGGTATTTTATAAGGATGGTACTGGCTCGATGGTTATATTGTAAGCAATGTCTCGGGTCTCCAACCTTCTCTATCTAAGTCTATTTGGTCGAGGTTCTGTACTGACGTACACCTACTCTTCGATTTTATGTACGCACGTGTATGTATACATGGACCTCGTCCTTCACCGATGGGTGAGGTCACAAGGACGGACCTTTTAAAGTACCCGTCTTCTCGGGCTGCCCGACGTTAGGTACCCCAGTGTTTTCTCAGTCTTTACTGTAAGTTGATTTGTCATGTATACATACACATGGCATGTGTGCACCATATATGTGGGTCACATACCTAAAGTCGAAGCGTATCTGTACGTCCGGACATACATACACAAACGTGGGTCCGATCTGTCGCTCTCGTGTATGAGTACTCATCTGTCGGCACAGTTGTCGTGGAAGAAGTAGCCACTGTCAGTGACTCGTGCAAATAACACAGGTCGGGGCGCAAGTTGCAGAATGCACGCAACGAGACATCGAGTGCGGACCCTACTCCGTAGGAATGATGACGGTCGAAATGTTGAAATCAGAACGTTTTACCGTCGGAACTTCTCCGTTTGGTAAGTGGGAACCTGTAAGCTACGTCATTCACCACTTCGGTCCCACTTGAGTTCCAAACAGACTAAGGTCTCGGACCCGAAACTTTTGACGTGAGAGGACGGTGAAGGACACTCCCTCGGTCCAGAGTCCCGGGGTGCGACACCTAAGGTTCCCCGGTTGACCGGTACTCAGGTTTTGTCGTCTGACTGCAAGGACAGTTCAGTGTACTGGTTCGAACGAAGGGGTAATGTAGTAAGGAGAAGAGGTCGTGTGGCACTTCGGACTACCCATTATGGGTTTCCACGGGACGTCGGCTTGTATAGTAAGAGAGAAGGAAATCAAGAGAACAGAAAGGAGGACTACAGAAAAAAAAATTGAGAACGAAAAAACACGGATAGTCAAATGTAAATAGAGGACTCGAGAAAAATTTACAAATAGAAGAAGAGTTAATAGTAACTATTAAGAAGTAATGCTTTAGGCCCCTTGTTTCGAACCTACTGATCTTCCCACGTATCTGTATTTCTCCGTTTACTTTCCGGGTTCCCCCACCGGTCGAGTACTTGACAGTCGTCCTATTCCGAAGTAGGTCCTCCGTGTGTGTACATATTTACTCTCACAGCCCTTTTCTTAAAACGTTATTGAGAGAAAGGAGTTGGAACCCCGCAGACTCAGATCATGATGAAGTCTCCTGAACTGTTTTAACCTCTCGTAAGTCGTCTTATGGTGTTATCCTAATTTCTTAACTTTTTGTTCTGGTTGTTGCCGGTCAATTTGTGTGGGTTTTGGTAGGACGACCATGTCTCTGACTTCCCTCTTACTTTTCAGTAAAAGGTGACCTCCATCGTTACTCCTACCTCTGAAGAATTCATCGATGGAACATGATTCATGACACAGACCATGATATGGATGTAAAAGACCTTTCTGAAAGTCATTGTGAAGTGTCAGTCGAACTGATTTGAGGCACGGAAGTACATCCAGTACAAGACAGGTACCCCAAACTCTTGGACAAGGTCCGATGTGGCGTCTTCTCAGTCCTTCTCAGTCTTCCGTTTGGGGACAGAGCACCCAAGACTCCGGGGCTAAAAAGGATGAAACTTCTGACAGAGGGTAACTCCACCGTCAAAGGGGTGACACCGTGACGACTGTAAATTCTGGTCTATTAATGAAAGGCCCCACTCCCTCACCACGACAGGGTACGGGAGATCCTCCTAGTCGTCGTTTGGACCGGAGGTGAGTGGTCTACGGTCGCGGGGGCAGGGAGTGGTCGACACTGTTCGTTTTCACAGAGACCCGTAGCGGTCTACAGGGGTCCGGTGTTTGAGTTGAGCCCAATTCTTGGTAATTCTGTCTTCACTTGCAGACACCACCGAGTCACCAATTCTTGGGCGGACGGTTACGTCCCGTGTGACCAAGTAAGGGTCCAGGTCTTTCTGGGGAATACGGTGTCTCGTTGATTCGGGTTCGTTCGGACACGAGATCTCAGGTGTGCGGTACAGAGGACCTGGGGCACGGGGAGGTCTCGGACACGAGGTTCTCTCCGGTGGTGTCACTTTTCGGACGCGTGGCGTTGATCGTTCCTCGCGGGTGGGGGTGTTGGTCTTTTTCGGGGGTGTGTCGCCGCTTCTGGGCCACGTCGGGCTTTCTTCGCAAAAATCAAGTAAATAAATGTCTTTTTTCTGTCTCCGTCGACTATGAAATGGGCCACAGATGGCAAGAGGTAAAGGGAATCCCTGAGTTCGTCAGTAAAACTAGTCTTCATTCGTTCTTGTATGACTGGTGCATTCGACAAGTGAAGTCGTGTAGCATGGTATGTTCCACTACCCGAAGGACTCTCGACGTCCTACCTGTTCTACTGTATTTTTGGGAAAGGGAGAGTTTCTATAAAAAAATTTATTTCGATTGTGTATATATATGATGACTTTGATATGACAATAACGACAAGTCAACGATTCAGTAGAGGTTGAGAAACGCTGGGGTACCTGATGTCGTGTGGTCCGAAGGGACAGGGAGTGATAGAGTGTCTCAAACGAGTTCAAGACAGATAACTCAGTCACTACGGTAGGTTGGTAGAGTGGGAGACAGCGGGAGAAGAGGAGAACGGGAGTTAGAAAGGGTCGTAGTCCTAGAAAAGGGTATTCAACCGAGAAGTGTAGTCCACCGGTTTCATAATCTCGAAGTCGAGGCCGTAGTCAGGAAGGTTACTTATAAGTCCCAAGTAAAGGAAATCCTAACTGACCAACGTAGAGAAACGACAGATTCCCTGAGAGTTCTCGGAAGAGGTGTTAAACTTTCGTAGTCAAGAAGTCGTGAGTCGGAAGAAATACCAGGTTGAGAGTGTAAGTATGTTCTGATGACTTTTTGATATCGAAGCTGATATACCTTTAAACAGCCGTTTCACTACGGAGACGAAAAATTATCCCACAGATCCAAACAGTATCGAAAAGAAGGTTCGTCGTTCGTATGATACATATTCTATCTATTGATTACTCCTGGATGACGCATCGTGTGTCTTGAGTCACGAGACACCACTGGACTTACCTTTCCTTTAGGTTTTTACTTGACTATATATATATGTATATCGACTAAGTGCAACGACATATCGTCTTTGATTGTGTTGTAACATTTCGTTGATATGAGACTATTTTTAAAAAATTATTTATTTTATTAAAAAAATTAATTTATCGAGATTATGAATGACTTGTTAACCTAGTCCGACCGTGATATGATGTATGACTCATACATAATTGTGTAGCTTAGCACTATTGTCGGATACTCCATCCATCATACTCGTAAGAGTAAAATGTCTACTCCTTTGACTCCGTTTTCCTTGATTCCTTTAACGGGTTCCAAAATCTCGATCACTATTTATGGATACCCTCCTTCCTTCCGTCCTCCCTTCTTTCCTCCTTTAACCATGATCTGGTTGGTTCACTGTTCACTTTTGGTCTCCAAGGTTACTCGGACCGGGGACTGGGAGTATATTTTGTCGACTACTTAGGGTTTACTCCCAAAAAGAGGTCGTCGTCTCCGAGATCCCTCTGGACGGGGACGTGTAGGATCGTGATTAACCCTCCGGACTAAAAAAAGAGACGAAAAGACTCTAGAATGTCACAAATTACCCACCGAAATAGTGATCCGTTAACATAGTATATCCTCGTAAATTCTGACTAAACCCCTAAAGACGAGTCTACGGTTCTATATACGTTTATTAGTCCCCGAAGGGACCACCGAGTCTACCATTTCTTAGTGGACGTCACGTCCTCTAGACCCAAACTAGGGACTCAGTCCTTCTAGGGGACCTCTTCCCTTACCGTTTGGGTGAGGTCATAAGAACGGACCTCTTAGGGTACCTGTCTCGTCGGACACCCCGATGTCAAGTACCTCAGAGTTTCTCAACCTGTGCTGAATCGTTAATTGTGGAAGGAAAAAAGTGAAAGTATCAACGAAATGGTACAACGTAACCAAGCAATCAAAGACGACATGTTTCTTCACTGAACCGATAGATATATATATATATGTGGTGTAGTACCCACAGAGAGGGTGGGGGTGGGGTGGGTAGATTCAATCTTTCTCTTTTTGTTCATAGTCTATAATTGCGTATATACACTTTCGATCTTTTCACTATGGTTACTTGGGTGAACGTCCCGTCCTTATCTCTGTATCTCTTTCCTACACATCTGTGCCACAACCCTCCCACCCATCCTACTTAACCCTTCAACCCTAACTGTATGTATGTGATGGTTCACATTTTATCTATCGATGACCCTTGGACGACATATCGCGTCCCTCGAGTCGAGACAGGAGGCACCACTTGGCATGAAAAATTTAAAAAATAAAACAGAACCCCACATTGACTGATTGTTACAGCACGATCGAAGCCCACTTGTCCCTTCCCTGAGTCGGTGTGTATATGTCCATAGGTAAGAGGGGGTCAGGGTGAGGGTGGGTCCGACCGTGTAGTGTCTACTCGTCTCGAGGGACGATACGGGTCCCAAAATCTCGATCACTATTCTGATCACGACATGTTATCTTGGTATGTCAAAAATTGATATTTTCCGTCTTTTCTTTCTGTACCAGACTCCGGTAGTGTCGGGACACACATGGTCCCGGGCATCGGAGGAGGAACCCAGAGAGGGTCGGTCTTACAATAAGGAAGGGCTATCCCAGTGCCCAGGGAGGACGAAGTGTGACTCCACGCCCAAACCCCACCCCCTCCCACCCGACCCGGCCTTCGGCGGGTTGTCCTCGAAGACCCTCGTCTGGTAGGTACCGGGGTCGGTGAGACTTTCCATGAGAAGAAAGGAGAGTCAAGTCTTCGGCCCCGAGGAAGACTTCGGTGGTGTACCGTTTGGAGAGGAGGGGCTCGGTCGGGTCGCACCAAGGGAGGTCTCGCGGTCCGGGTCCCCGGAGACACAAATACGGGACTGGGCACCGACTCCGGATAAAAGGGAGGGCCCGACACTGGGCTGGAGGGCCCTACGGACGGGACGTAGACAACTAAAAAGAGGAAGGACAGAAGAGTGTAGAAGGGGTAGACGTTTACCGTAAAGACCCCTACGTTCTCGTCGGGGTCTGGTGTCCATACTCAGGACAGAAACGACCCGGTGTTGGGAAACGTTAGTTTCCGTCTGCGGACGCCACGGGACAGGGCCGCCCCACGTGTCGGACACAGGACAGGACCACACGTCAGTTTCCTTTGAAACACGAACTCCCCAAGGAGAGAGGAAGGGAGAGTGACGATACCCAAGTCTTTCTGGTGGAGGGGACAGACCCCCGAGGACGGGACGGACCCCTTTGTTCCGTCACGTCTCGATCGCTCACTCGACCTTGAGTTATCGGTACCCAAGCTTAGGATGTGTAGTAAAGAAAAAAAACAGAAGAATTTGAAAATAAAACACAACCCTATATCGGGTCACCCTGAAGGGTCCACCGTGATCACCATTTCTTGGGTGGACGGTTAGTTTCTCTGTATTCTCTGTACCCAAGCTAGGGACTCACCCTTTCTGGGGGACCTCCTCCCGTACCGTTGGGTGAAGTCATTAGAACGGATCTCTTAGGGGTACCTGTCTCCTCGGACCATCCGATGTCAGGTACCACGACGTTTGTCAGCCTGTGCTGATTTCGCTAAATCGTGTGTACGAGCGTATCGGGTTATTGTTATAACACTATCAAAATCCACTTGTCGTTTCCCGGAGTCGGTATGTATATGGCCATAGGTGACAGGGGGTCTGAGGGTAGGGTGGGTCGGACGGTGGACTGTGACTCGTCGCAGGGGACACGACATGCGACCTAGGAACGACCAATAGGTGAACTTTATGTCGTCACACATGTACAGCTAGAGTTTGCGGGATTGGAAGGGAGGTAGGAAGGGGGGAGGGGTGGGAGGAACCATTGGCTTTCAAACAAGAGATTCAGACAGCGTGTAGGACAGAAGCGACGGGGATTGAGGGGAGGAGACCCTCCGTCCCTCCGACGTACACCTACCGTCCCTAAGTCCCGGTGGGACCGCTCCGAGGCCAGCCCTGTATCACCGTCTCAGACACCCTTCAGGGTCACGGACCCCCCGTGAGGTAGTACGGTTGTCAGAAGGGCGGAGTGGGGTGTCCCAGACCCGGTGGGGGTCCCGTGTTTTCGTAGTCCCTGGGACAGGGCACACGAGGGTACACTGGACGGTGAGAGGCTCACCTCGAGGTAGGACCCCTTCGACGGGGTCTCTCCCCGGGGTGGAGTCAGATGTACTTGGAGACAACTGGGTCTAAAGACAAAGAATTGTCGTAGTGTAACAGTGTAAAATACAACTTATTATTCCCGGAGAAAAAATTTGTTCTTTATCTTTTGTTAAACGTCTATCTTCAAAGACGGGTCTGAAATCTGAATCTGATTTATGAATCTGAAGGCGGGATTCATAAAAGATGAAACCCTAAACTTTTCAAGTCTCAGTTGTCCTAGGTGTTTCGGGGGTGGACGAGGAAGACGGTCCTTTTGATCTGATTGTAAGAGACCTATCTGTCCTCCCCGGTGTAGAACAACTACTGCGCACTAGTTCCACCTCAACGTAGTCATTAGGGGTGGAGTTTGTAAGGGAGGAAAGGGGGGTGGTAAGAAGGAGAGGGGGATGTGGGGTGGGTCTCGTAAAGTACTACGTAGACGGGGATTATGAAGAGGATCACCCTTTTCGGGATGACAAACTCAAGTTCGGGAAGTCCAAGTTTAATATCGTGTCAAGGAATGACCGACACACTGAATCCCTTCAACAAATTGGAGAGACTCGGAGTCGTAGGGGTAGACGTTTGAGTTCTCTCGACTATCGTTATATGAGGAGAGCCCCGACTACCCTTCTACCCTACTTTGCACCGAGTCTTTCTGAGACTATGTCCCAACCTTCACTCGTCTCCCAGCGGACGTAGTAGTGACACGAGACAGCGGTAAAGTTTGGTTGTCTGCGACGGGTCGGGTCCGGGAGGTCGTCCCGTTGGTTACAGGGTCCACCGTCCTGGGTGACCTAGGACTACGACAGACAGGTCGGGAAGTCCGGAGGGGGTTCAATCGGGTCCCGTCCTGATCGGTCCGACCGGACCCTCCCCGGCCCCTTCCAATGGACCCTTCCTGTCTCACCCGTCGTCTTCCTCTACCCCTTTATTCGATGTCTTTGTTTAAATTTAAAAGTGATTCAGAAGGGTTAAAATTTTCCTTGTGAAACACCCTTTAAATCCTCCCATAATGTCTTCTAGTTGTTTCATGTTTACTTCATTTTAATTACAAATTTTCGAATGCTACAGGGGTCTGACTCTCGTCGGAACACCCCCCGATTTAGGAAAGAGTGTAGAACAAGTGATCAGTCACTGTAGGCAACAGTGGGTCGAAACGTAGGACTGAAACCTGGGACTACAATTTACCAGGGTTCGTCCTCCTTCACTACAACGATCAAGGGTTAAGACAACTATTTCGAAAGGTCTGAGGTCTCTTGAACCGGTTCCAGTGGCTTAAGTTCCAGTCTACTTTCTCGGTGAATGTGAGATAGGTGGTCGACGACCAGAACCAGAGGTAGAGACCTTTTATTGGAGTTTGTTTTTCGTTGTCTTAGTCGTCAATTGGGGACCGAAACCTTCTCCCGAAATGAGAAAGTCTTCCTGAAAGCACGACGACAAAGAAGGACAGGAGGGTTGTGGAGACGTTCCATTTACCCATCCGATGGTAATAAGGGTGATGTTTCTACTCCGAGGCTCTTTAATCACTAAGGTGACGCCAATGTTTCTACCTCCACCTCTACTTTCGTCTGAGCCCAACAGGGGACCTTTGACACCGTCGGGACCCGATGGGGTCCCTCGAATCCACCTCACTTCCTCTCTCGTTTCGTCCTTCCGTCACAGGACTTTCTTTTGCGTCTCACTCCTGGTGCCTATTATGTAGAGACGGGCGTTCAGAAGGAGGTGACGTCTCAGGGGTCTCCGGAAGTCCATTACAGGAATTGTCTGAGACTCGAGGAACGACGGTCTCGTATTCGTCGGGGCGGGGAGGGGAAACCCGGTTTATATAGGGGTATTTCGGAAAAAGGTCCAATTAACAAATACCCAGTCTTGGAATTAGTTCGAGGGTAAAGTGCCCTTGGTAACCACTAAAGTCAGGGTACGACATTCGGAGGGAAATTTGCGTCCCGCGGACTTGAACAAAAAAATTAAAGAAACCGACACGTCCCAGAATCGACACCCTTGAAAACCACCGTCGTACGCCCTAGATCAAGGGACTGGTCCCTAACTTGGGTCAGGGGATGTAACCCTCACGGTTCAGACTCGGTGACCTAAGGTCCCTTCAGGGTAGAACTGAAAACTTTACTGTCGAAGGTCCCGTGAAAGGTGGTTACGACCGTACAGGAACTTAAGTACAACACATGGACCGCCGCTTGAAACTCAACACAAGTGTGGACTGAGACTGGAGGTCGGTCCCTGCGATACCTTTCCTATGTATAGGCCACGTCGTGGTCGTCCTTCTAGACCGCTCTCGTCCGTCCGGTGTGCCCCGAGGATGCCCTTCTTCCGCCACAGGAGGAGGGGAGCGAGGACTAGTCTTTGGTCCAATCCCTTGACGTCCCTGCCCCGTCTTAGTACTGACCGGTTCTCTACGAGAGCAGGTACTTTTCTTAGCGATCGGAAGAGTCCGTGAATTAGTCGGACTGTAAGTCGATTCTCGAAATGAAAAAGAGCAGTGTAAGGAAGTTGATATTGTCTTCGATAACTCTTCAGTAGCCGAGTCCACTGGGCTTCCGGGTCCCAACCAGGGTTTACCGTACTTGTCACTTACTACAGTAGTCCGTAATAGAGGGCGAGAGAGACAGAGAGAGACAGACAGAGAGGAAGAAGGGGAGTCAGACGGAAAGACACAGAGACAGTGAGAGGTAGAGAGATAGAGAGACAGAGACATATCGTGAGAGACTCAAAGAGACACAGAGACGAAGAGAGAGACAGAGAGAGAGCATACGAGTCTCCATAAATACGATGCACCTACAAACGTGTCACGAAAGTGTAGACTCAATAGTAGACCCTAAAGATAGTCTAAGGTAGACAAAGGTCTTGACACACGTTTGTCGAGTCTTGTCCCCCCTATATTTCGTAAAATTAAACGAGACTGGACTTTTTGGCATCCTAGGTCTTACACACCTTCCTTTGGTCCTTTCCCTTCCTTCTTGTATAACCGCCCGGACAGTGTCAGGTATCCTCTGAGAGTCTGGGTCAGCCTGTATTTTGGTCGGGGGTCGTGTGCGGGAACACACGTCGTACCGTCGAAAGACTTGGTAACGTGGAAGGGAGAGTCTTCGTGTGTGAGCGGACCCCACTTTAAGACACAGACGTCGAAAGATCCCACACTAGAACACGCTTACTAAGATGACGAGACTCGGAGTTAGGGGAGGGGACTTTTGTCCCGGTCAGTAAGGATGACGCCTCCTCACAACACTCCCAATGTGGGTACACTTCGGAAATCGACCTTAAACCGTGCATTGTTCCCGGGGGCACTTCCCCTACCATCACCGTCACCAACTACTCCACCGGCACCCCGACATCCACCTCTACTCCTACGATCACTACCACGACTGCCGTCGTTGCCACCGACACAGTCTCTGCTTCTACGTTTACCCAGACAACCGCCATCACCACTACCACCATTACACACCCATTCACGTCCCCGTCTTCTCTCCACCAACGCTACCTCGACCCCCGTCACCAGGACCTCCTTAGACGGACAAGTAAGGAGATCAAAGATGTTACGTGCACACGGAATCCTTCTGGTCCACACAGACACTGATTGGGAAGAACGGAAGTCTGAGTGAAGAGGGATTCCCTGAGGGTCTTAGTCGTCAGTCATACGGTCAGGGAAGTCGGGTCAAGGGTGCCAGTGATTCGTCCTCAGTGAGCCGAACTATTCGTGATTCGAGTCAGACCCGACCCGGGACCTTCCCGGTCACACTTACTTCTGTGAGAGAACAGAGAGACAAAGAGAGGGGGGGAGAGGGAAAGAGAGAAAGAGAGGGGGGTGAGAGAAAGAGAGAGAGAGAGAGACAGAAAGAGAGGAAAAGAGAGACAGAGAGGGAGAGAGAGGGAAATAAAGAGAGAGAGAGAGTAGGGGTACGAGTGGTAAAGGACGGAGGAACCGTGAATCGAAAGGTTCGTGTGACACTGAAAAAATGGTCGAGGGTGATGGAAAAGTGGGACAAAGGGATAGACGGGACTTCTGGATTAAGAATTAAAGAACGACACGAAGTCTAAAGTGTAATCCCTTTATGTTTCACTTCAGGGGGTCATGTCTAAAAGGGGAGTTATGTTTGGTTCTTGATGGAGGATAGGACGGGGGTCAATAGTACTCCTTTAAGGAGTTGTCAGTCTCTTGTTCGAGGTTCTTGGATCCACTCGGAGTTTTACCGTTTAGGTTTAACCTGTACCTTGTTTTCGTAGTTCTTTAATTATCGTTTAACATTCTATGATAACTGGGTCCTCCGTAAAATGGGAATTCGGTAACTTCCAAGAACTCTCTACGACAGGGTCGTTCGCAATGTCTTTCGTGCAACAGATACCCCTAAAGTTGTTCCAACTATTTTCCCCTCCTTCGTAGTCCGGATCTTGGTCTTCGGATCCAAGTCCAGGACTGGAAGAGTGAGAAAGGGAGTCCGGAGCTAAAGGTGTAACGTTTAACCTCTATTCGTACTTTGACTGGAGGTAGTCCCACTTCCCTGACCGCAAATTTGGTACTTCTCGAGATTTTCTACTTGGAAGAAATAGGAGGATTAGGAAACTTGTAGAAAGATGTTATTGGGTCGAAAGTAGGAAGTCCAGTCCCGACACCGAGGGACGAGAGGGTTCCGTTAATAGGGATCAGAGTAAGACAAAACTTCGGGAAAGAGGTTTTGGATTTAACATTACTCCAGTCACTAGTTGAGAGAACGTACTCCCAACCTCGATTTAATATGAGTTAACACTAGACCCTACTCACAATAAATGTCTTTGGAGACCACGTAACTCTTACCTCTAGTCATGTATAAAACGTAGGTACACACAGAAGTCCCGGACCGTCAGAGAAGGACCCCTTGAAAGGTCCTTTTGTTTCCTACCTCACTAAAAAAAAAAATTAGATGATTCGGCAAAAGATTGTCAAGTAAGGGTTGTCGGACCTTTAAACATATCGCATTCCATCGAAGGGGTCTCTTACGCTACCGTGGGGTGAGGTCATGAGAACGGACCTTTTAGGGTACCTACCTCCTCGGACCATCCGACGTCAGGTACTCCAGCGATCCTCAGCCTGTGCTGACTCGTAGAAGTGAAAGTGAAAAGTGAAAGTACGTAACCTCTTCCGTTACCGTTGGGTGAGGTCACAAGAACGAACCTCTTAGGGTTCCTGCAACCTCGGACCACCCGACGGCAGACACCCCAGCGTGTCTCAGCCTGTATTGACTTCGCTGAATCGTCGTCGTCGTCGTTCCATCGAAAGGTCCACCGAGTCGTCATTTCTTAGGCGGACGGTTACGTCCTTTACACCCAAACTAGGGACCAGACCTTTCTAGGGGACCTCTTCCCTGATCGTTGGGTGAGGTCATAAGAACGGACCTTTTAGGGTGTCTGTCGTCTCGGATCGCCCTGATGTCAGGTGTCCGAGCGGTTTCTCAGTCTGTACTGAATCGTTGATTTGTTATTGTTTCCACCGTTCTTATTCGACTCAGTGTGGTTTATAAAGTTGACTCCGGGTGAATCTCTTGTAGTAACATTGGGTCGTACTTCCCGTTACGGACCATACAGAACTCTTTGTCAACTCAATCGACTAATGACTCATTGATTTGTGGACGGGGTGAGAAGGGAGGTGGATGTTAAAGATGACAGGACCGACCAATGAAAATAAAAAAAGTTTCAAGTTGAATTCAAAAGGAAAAGCCCCTTCGGAGGTTGGTAGTAGGAGGTGAGGGTAAGGGAGGTTTACCAGGGTCTTGTCGAACCTATGTATAGAGATCTGCGGAGAGGACGACATTATCTTAGTAACCAATTCGTCACAAGACAGGTGGACTGACACTCTAGGAATTTTCATTTCTGTCACGAAAGAAAAAAAAAGAAAAGAACCGACGAGACCCAGAAGTAACAACGTGTGTCCGAAAGAGATCAACGCCGTTCACCCCTCAAGAGAGACCGACGCCACGAGCCCGAACAGTAGCTCCACCGGAGAGAACGTCTTCTCGTGTGGAAGGTCCCGTCGACCCGAAGTCATCAGCACCAAGGGCCCGAGGTCTGGTGTCCGAGTCATTGACACCAAATACCAGGAATCAACGGGGCATCGCACACCTTAGAAGGACCTGGTCCTTAGTTTGGGCACAGGGGACGTAACCGTCCCTTCTAGTGGTCCCTTCATGTTTTTGACACGAAAGAAAGGAATACAAAGGTATAGAGGTTTACCCTCCTTTAACCTTACTTCGACGATTAACCACAGTTCCTGGGTAAATCTTAGACAAGAGAGGCTCAAAGTCGTGACCTTCACTATTAACAGTTACCTCTCTATTGGGTTTCGTTTCCACCTGCAAAACGGACCTTTAAAAAATAAACTTCAGGTCTTTAGTCACCACAGTTTCTATGTATTTCAGAAGATAGGTACGTACTCCCTGTCCCTCGGACCGTACGACGTCAGGTACCCCAACGTTTCTCAACCTGTGTTGAATCGTTGATTTGTTGTTGTTAGGTCAGTACCCGAATTTATGGTACTCGTAGTTTCCTTTACTTCGATTTGAGAGGGTTCCTAGCTTCGGACGTTTCCTCTACGAAGTCACTAGGACCGAAAGAGTCGTCGTCCCACCAGACGGATACCAACCGGACGGACTCTGTAAACCGAAGGAGGAAGTTGGGTGATTACTAGAGACTGAGGACTCTCCTGACATCCCAAGAGTTACTACGTTTGCCTGTAGACGGGGTTGGGGGTAGACGTCGAGTGGTGAAGATTTTTGTGACCGAACGAACGTAAAGATTGTGTACCCCTTTATAGGATTCGAAGAGTATCGGTGCACCACAAGGGGTTTAAGACGGGGGTAAGGTGGGGTACAGACGGTGACAATCTTCGACCCAGACCAACTCTCAGTTCTTTAAGAGTGTTTAGGGTTTGGTCCTTTGAAAAACGTTGTTAGACTTTTATCCTTGCAAGAGACGACGTACAAGTTTGAAAGGTTAGGGTTCCGAACCGGTTGCACACAGAAGGACGTTTCGTCTACAGGTAAACGATTGACTTCTTCTCTCAGAGAAAATTTTAGTGCCGTGTCAATGAAGGGACCACCAGGTCACCAATTCTTGAGTGAAACGTTTCGTCCTCTAGGTCCAAACTAGGGACCAACACCTTAATTCTGAGGTCAACCTCGTTGACTCGGGCGTTCGAGTTTGACATGTGGTGTTGCCTTCTAGGGCCCACGGAGTTCATTCTGGGTTCCGTCGGTTTAGTTATTCATTTACAAATTTTTTATTTTAGTGTCGTGTCTAATTGTGTCTTCTCCTTTCACCGATTCACCTTGACCCGTTCTCTAAATTGGAGAGAGACGAGTCAAAGAAGTAATCATACTATCCCCTCAAACACTATGGAGGGAGTTTCCCAACGGCACCCCTAATTTACTCCGTTAAGTTCTTTTTGTGAATCCTGTTACGGCCCTTGTTTCGTTCAAAGTTGCTTACCATCGATAGTAATAGTATTAGTGATAGTGTTAAGTCGTTAGAGTTTTCTTGTCTCGTCGCGTTCAACTTCGTTACTCTGCATCTGTGGCGGACGGACACTCGGTGCTCGAGACGGTTGTCTGAATTACTTTCCCCGGTTTGATCGTTCAAGGGATATCACGGAGGTGGTGACGACTTTGTTCTTTTACGTTCCGTCTCTAATCGCTACCAGAAAAAGAAGGGAGGGTTCGGAGGTCCTTACCTTCCGTTACTAGTTTGTAGAGGACCGGTGGTTCAGGGCACAATCGCATATCAGGGGTCGTAGGAGACACACGACAACGATAGACGCGACAAACACACAAAGAGGTGGTGAGACCGTCCCGTTTACACTGGAGGAGTAGTCGTCGACCCTTTGTTTGGTCGATATTGGAGTTCAGAAACCTTCCAGTCCACCTCTTCGTCGTAGAAGGATCGTTGTCAACGGTCCCTTCTAATACTCCCACCTGAGTTGAGGGTCACCTCTACTTCTGTACCTCCCGAGACATTAACCGTAAACAAACTTACCCCGCCCACGCCCTCTGAACGGTGACACTTCCCGTATAAGTTAGAGAAACCAATGACGCGACAAGTAAGAAAAACAATCCTCAAGACCTACCGACAAAACATAGTAAACTACAATGAAGTAAAAGGATTTTATAGTCTTGTCTTTTAATGGGTGAGGTTTCTCACGATTAGGATAATCTGAGTTCTGGGATAAAAATATCGTTTATAAAACATTATAGAGGAAACGATCTGAAAAAAATTAAATAATTACATATTGACTAAATGTCTCAACAGGGTTAGAGACGACATGTCGTTTCACTGAGTCAATATGTATATATATACAAGAAAAAATATAAGAAAAGGTAATACCAAATAGTGTCCTATAAGTTATATCAAGAGACACGATATGTAATCCTGGAACAACAAATAGGTAAGATTTACGTTATTAAAAGTAAATGGTAGGGGAAAGGATCTGAATTTACCTTAATATCTACATATTGAATGGATTCATGTATTAAAATTTTTATTTATATCGTGAGACACGATATTTGTTATTCTTTATTTCGTTAAATGTTATGTTATTCTACTTAAAGTTGGAAACTTACAAACACTTGTCTATGTGAGTCTTCTTGTTTATACGAACGAAGGGACTACCGAAGTCTGTCATTTCTTTGACGGACGTTACACCCTCTGCGTCCAAGTTAAGGACCCAACCATTCTAGGGGACCTCTTCCCTTACCGATGAGTGAGGTCGTAAGAACGGACCTCTTAAGGTACCTGTCTCCTCGGACCACCCGATGTTAGGTACCCTAACGTTTCTCAGTCTGTGTTGACTTACTGATTGAAGAGTAAAGTAAAAGTAAAGTGTGAATCTTTTGCATTTCTTGTTCAGTCTACGAATATAGATCAAAACTATATAATAGGTGTAAGTAAGAAAGATCGACTGTAAAATTTTATTCGATTTATTCATGTAATTGTCAACCATATCTTAGTGGTGCGTGAGTCTCGGATGTCGACGTCTGTCAGACTCCGTCACAACAGTGTCGTCTGTGATCTTCGTTACGACAGTAGTCTCCGTACTAAAAAGTTTTGGTCACTTGTTGGGACGTCTCGATGTTTGATTCGTTTCACAGTTATATACGAAAGAAGGTGACTCCGCCACGAACGGAAGAACTTTTAAGCCACGTTGGTACTTCGTTACCGAACTCACATGTACGTGTTGTCTCAATCCAAGTTCCGGGTCCACTAGTGTTTGTCCTACAAATGGATGAACTCCTTGTCCTACGGGACACGTCTTATGGTAGCAAGAGACCAGTGGGTGGTTTACGGTCATCTTGGGTCCGGGTAGGGACACTGTTAGTCTTTACAGGGGTGTGTGAAAGTCTGACAAGGGACCTTCGTGGTTACTAGATTGGGTTAGGGGGGTGTGTGTGGGTAATATTTCCCCCTATTTGTCCAAGTCTCTCTTTTTCACTGAGTAAGTTCCCTGTCGGTTCTACTTTAACTCTGGGTCGATTGAGAGTTCACTTCAAAGTCCTGTTAAATCGACTTTAAAGCGCTGAGAGGAAGTGAGGAGCCCACACAGTTGTACTTCGATACTCAATATGACCGTAAGAAGTACCAAGATAAAAAGAGGAAAAGACAGGTAAAAGTTTCAATTAGAACTAAAGAAGAACGACCATTAAAGAACAGGACATGATTCGACACTCGTTAAAACTTCGAGATCAAGACCGTCTTTTCGTAATAAGAAACCTCTTTTCTCAGTAAAGAGGTGGACCACGAATAAAGTGTACCTAGTTGTTATCTCAGATGGTTGTGAGTCGGTTACCTTCTACTATCTTATTTCTGGTGTGTCAACCGGTATCACTTCTCAAAATAAAGTAAAATGTACATTTCTTTTCTACACTATGACACTACACTACTCGTAATACATAAACTGAAAGTAGGGGTCAAGGACCTGTTTCGAGGACTCTGGGAATCTTAAAGACTCACTACCCCTTTCTCTTCACAGAAAACAATAAGTATTATTCAGGGAAAGTTGGTGTGGACTTAAATATGATTATCTTACTGCGGATCCCCTTGCTTGGCGTTATAATCTCCCAATCTTGAAAATCGGGGTGGGGACTGGAAGATCCTCTCCTCTCTCCGATCCCTAACTCAATTAGTGATTACCAGGCACTAAGTCAGTTAGTACGGACACATTACTACGGAGGTAAAAAGTTTTTCTTTGATAAACGTCCTGTCCTTATCCCCTATCTCGTCATCCACGTCTCTTACCCGCCCCTACCCTCCCACCTTACTGAACTCTCTGCTCCTCACTGTAAATATGTGATGGTACACATTTTATCGATCGAGCACCCGTCGGCGACATATTGTGTCCCTCGAGTCGAGTTACGAGACGCTACTGGATCTCCCTACCCCGACCCCTGCCCCACTCTCCGTCCAAGTTCTTCGTCCCCTATATACCTAGGTATCTCGACTAAGTGATACAGTGTGTCGTCTTAGATTGTGTTGTCACACTTCGTTAATATAAGGTCAAAGTTTTTTCTTTCTTTTCGTTTGGGAGTGGATTCCTAAAACCTCAGATCTAACGATTTGTGTACTTCCTCGCCCCTCTTACCATGTCGACCTCTCCCGGGCCTTCGGACGATGGGAAAGGAAGTGGAGAGAGACACGACGAGCAGCCAGATCGACAAGTACTCAACATAGGAAAGTATTATTTAACCGTTATGTCGATCATTTGTCGAAAGGACTCAAGACACTTGGTAAAATTACTTAAAGGTTTGGACTCTTCCTCTAGAACCCTTGTAAATTGAACATCGGTTCAACCTGTTTTCGTTCTTCATGAAAAACGTAAATTTCCGTAATGGTACAAAATTCTTATTGTCAAACTAATAGGCCGAATGAAAAAAAATCAATAACTTCAACATACGACGACGACGACGACGACGATTCAGCGAAGTCAGTACAGGCTGAGACACGTCGGGGTGTCTGTCGTCGGGTGGTCCGAGGGGGCAGGGACCCTAAGAGGTCCGTTCTTGTGACCTCACCCAACGGTAAAGGAAGAGGTTACGTNGAGGTAACGTACTTTCACTTTTCACTTTCACTTCAGCGAGTCAGCACAGGCTGAGGATCGCTGGGGTACCTGACGTCGGATGGGTCCGAGGAGGTAGGTACCCTAAAAGGTCCGTTCTCATGACCTCACCCTACGGTAGTGGAAGAGGTAACTTCAGCATATCATTATATTAGTAATAATAAATCTTTCGGACTGTGTACAAGTTTCCGTTACAGGTCCTACAATTCCTCAACCTTAGGTCCTCTTTCCTCTTCCGACTCAACGACGACAGCTCCTTTCCTCCACTCCATCTTTCCCCCAGAGTCTGACTTTTCACAGGTTCTCTGTAGGTACGTCTCTGTCGGTCGTCCAGAGATCACTACGTCAGACCCAAAACGTCACATCCCCGACCCGATCCCAAAGTCTAGAACCCCAGTTTGGGTTCCTTTCTTCTCAACTATGTCTGATTTAATCTAGTGGGGGTCTTATACACGACTCATTTTGTTCTGTCTTCCAGGTCCTTTCGGGTACAAACTCCGTATCTATCTTTGTTATACGGTTCTTTCCTACCACTCTTTCTTATTTGACTTCTTTTTATTTCTCTGACTGCAGTTTTTCTTTTCTTTTTCTATCGGTGGTTTTTGTTTCAGAACCCGATTTACGACTTGTTGTGTGTGGTGGAACAAATTAGGAGTGTCGTGATTGTTACTCTGTCATAATACTAGGGGTTAAATGTGAACTTCTTTGGTGTCGTTTCTTTTCCATTCAGTGCACGGGGTTTTGCGTGTCGATCCTTCATTCTCCGAATTGATCTTAAACTTTGGTTTATCAGACTCACATTTCTGATACTAAAGGTCGATTGATTCTCTTTCGGTTCCGTAGTTTACACACGAAACCCCCAAGGGACCACCGAGTTACCATTTCTTGGGCGGATTACAACGTTCTCTGGTCCACCCTAGGGACCAGGTCCTTCTAGGGCGTACGTCGTTGATTTAGGTAGGCGGTGCTGATAACTCGGACGTGCGATCTCGGGCCCTTGGCCTTGAAGACTTCGGTTGCACGGGATCTCGGACACGAGCCGCTGTTCTCTGCGGTCGAGTCCCTCTCTGGGCCTGTGGCGTCGGTCTCTCATCTGGGCCCAGGCGGTGTAGATCTCTTTTGGGGTGCTCGTTGTTGCTTCTGGGTCGTGTCGGATTTTATTTATTTATTTTATTAGAAATTTTTTACACATTCATACGGAACCGAGACTTAAATGTCGTTTTACGACAATTATATTTATTCATTTCTTTGTATTTTTGGTTCCAAAGTAGAGTCACCTCAACCCCTGACACTGTGGACGAGAGTCCTTCGGGAAGTCCGTTCCCCGTTTCAGTCCCTGTCCTGCCCGAGACGGACAGAGGTAGTGATACGAAGAGTGGGAGGGTGTCAGGAGTCGTCTTCACACTTTTACCTTTTAAAGAGGAATACCTAATGTGACAGAACAGTTATTTCGTTTTTAATGAGGGGTTTTATCTAGAAGGGTTTACTCATTTACCTATTTGTTTCTTTTGTGCAAAGGTCTGATAATATGTCTCGCTTACTTAAACGAGAATTTTACACCTTTCGTTTTAACTAGTTGGGTGTCTGTGACTATATTAAAGAGGGAGGATAGGAATCGTCAGTCCGAAGGGACCACCGAGTCGTCACTTTTAGGTGGACGTTATCTCCTCTGAGACCAAACTGTGGACCCAACCCCCCTACGGGACCTCTTCCCTTATCGTTGGGTGAGGTCATAAAAACGGACCTCTTAGAGTGTCTGACTCTTCGGACCACTCGATGTCAGGGACCCCAGTGTTTTCTCAGCCTGTGTTGACTTCCCCGACTCGTCTGTACGTGCGTAGGAATCGTCAGTTCAGTGGGTGTACTCTGTCGTTACGGATGTGGGAGTCCTTCGTAAAAGACCATCTGCCGTTTTCCACTTGAGGTTAGGATGGGGTGTTTTCCTTTGGTTCGGACCTGATTAAACCAGGTTCGGTAGGACACAGACACTAGGTTCGGTAGGGTGTTCTTACCAAAAGACGGTATAACTTACTTCGATAAGAATCTCGTCTCTACTTTAGGTAGCAAACAGAAGCGGAAACACCCTATGAACCGAAAGGACTAGTGGAGGTCATCTCCTTTTCCGTTCACCACGAGGTTTGGTTTTGCCATTAGTGTCGGGATATCTCCACCGCCACTACCCTCCAATTCGTTTCATCTGTCCAAAACTCTCTTTGAGGAATTCTACATTTTCAGTATCTGTCCAAAACTCTCTTTGAGGAATTCTCCACTCTCAGCGACCCAGTACAGGCTGAGAAACATTGGGGCACCTGAAGAGGTCGGACCTTATGATTACGCCTACCAGAGGAGGAAGAGGTCTCCTAGAGGGACTGGGTCCTTAGTTAAGCCCAGAGGACGTAACGTCCGTCTAAGAAATGGTTGACTCGATAGTCCCTTCGGGTTCTTATGACCTCACCCATCGGAAAGGGAAGAGGTCCCCTAGAAGGGCTGAGTCCTTGGGGCTCTCTTTCCCCTTACAACTCCTACTATAACTCCACAAGGGGGATATTTGACCCCAGTCAGTGACTAAACCCTTTGGACCTTTAACTGTCTAACTTCGTTCTGTCTAGTGTTCACACCAAAACCTGTAAGACTAGAACTCTACGGAAACTCTCGAGACTCTCCTCCAACCGTTAACGAGTCATCAGGACGTCTCTATTGGATGTTTACAGACCCGATATGAGTCTATTCACCATGGTCTGAATGTACTGAAGTCTGAATTCCGAATGTTGACCCCACTTACTCTGGAGGGTTTTTATTTCTTCTTCTCCTCTCACTCGGATCCTGAGTTAAGAATTCCTCAAGACTGTAAATTACGGTTATTTTTTCCCGTTAGGACGTTTTGGCCCTTTCACCTTGTAGTCCTGTCAGTCTCCTTCTCTCACGAAGTTCTTCCTCCCTCCCTAGTAGTAGGAAGTTGGGACTACTCTCCAGTTCTTTCTCCTGTCTCTTTATAGGTAACAAACGTCACTGTCTTCCATTATTTGCGAGAATCGTTCTCGACAAAGACACCATATTCCCACTCCCCCATCTTCCTTCTCTCCGTTATTCTTTTATTTCTACGTTCACGATGTTTCTCGGGGTCTGTATAGAAGAGGTCGTAAATCTACTTAATTCATGTACCCGTTCAAAGGACACGTGTGTGAGAACCCATGTCCGTCCCGCACCAGTCCGAGACAAGGGACGTCGGTACGTGGTGACGGGTCCCTTTCTGGTCGCGGGTGGGGCCATGGGTCGTGGGAGGTAGGCGAAGGAGGTCCCCATCTCCTCTCCTGTTCTGTTATAGTGTAAACCCCTACGTATTTACTGTCCGTCACCCTCGGTGAAAGACCGGTGGTTCGACTCGGGTCGACGGTCCGTCGTCTGTGATGTCCCAAAACGAAAGGTTTGACTTTAAGTACACAAAATTACTTTTCGAAGTGACACAAAAGAGTATACGGGTGACCAAAATTATAGTTATTACGATGATTCTTAGGTGGGAACCTCGGTGACGATGAGTCTGACCCCAAGGGTTCGTCGTCGGGACTTACTGGTTCCTTGACCGATCCCTACTTTGGTGTCTGGGGGTTGGGTCTGGACGACTTACTCTTACATATCAAGTCGTTCTGTCGGTGCACCAAGTACCCGTGAAAGTTCCCACTTTCGTAACCAAACCTCTTAATAACTTTCACTTTCACAATCAAGGAGTCAGCATAGGCTGAGAAACACTGGGGTACTTGATGTCGGATGGTCCGAGGAATCAGATACCCTAAAGGGTCCGTTCTTATGACTCTCACTCAACGGTAAGAGAGGAGGTCCCCTAGAAGGACTGGGTCCCTAGCTTGGGCCCAGAGGACGTAGTGTCCGTATAAGAAATGGGAGACTCGGTGGTATACGTAAATGAGAAATAAGGAGCTCTGTTGGGACGTTAGGCCACTTGACAGGGACTCCTGCTTCTTACGACGGACGGTCCAATCATATGTTTCCTACGACCTCGGTAGTCGACGATATCTACGGGTACCACTCGGGACTCCCCTGAGTCCTACCTTTGTCTTACGGGTGGTTCAGTGGTCAGTGACGTCGGTGGTCGGGGGGTTGTCTCGCGGGACTCCTCTGAGCCCTACACTTTTGTGCCCTGTGACCGGGGTCCATCGGCTCCACGTATAGTTTCCTCACTAAAGTCCTCGTGTCTGAGACCGTATAAGGGTATGTATCTTTTCACGATTTAAGGAATTGCACTCGGCGGACCACAAGAGACTAATCTTAGAAAAGTACAAGGTTGATGGATCAGAAACAACGTTTTTAAGGATATACAGGACCAAGGAGGGACTGGAGAAACCTCGTCCGAGAGTCTCGATGGCTTTCGACACAGGGTCCGAATTCAGGACTCAACACCGGTGGTTTATTTTGTATTGAGAGTCGAAAATCCGACACAAAAAAAAAAAAAGGTCAGACGTAGGAGTAAATATGAACCCGTTTGTGCAAGGATCACCAACGCACGTGTCACGATGTCTCGGTCTCCCATCTCCCCGGTCCTAACTTGGAAAAGAGACTCAGTGACATGTGACGGCAAGAACGGAATGAGTCGGTCCTCGTCCCCGGTCGTCCGTCGCTCGGTAGGCCCCTGACCCGACGCGTCTCCTCGACCGGACGCCCCTGAGGACAAGGTCTCCCGTGTCGACATAGTTGTCTCGAGACGTGACTAAGTATGGGTCAGTAGAGACTCAAACGGACGTACGAGTCAGCACAGGCTGAGAGACGTCGGGCCACCCGGTCCGAAGAGACAGGGACCCTAAAGGGTCTGTTCTTTTGACCTCACCCAACGGTAAAAGCGGAGACCCGTCAGAAGGGTAGGGTCCCTAGCTTGGGTCCAGAGGACGTAACGTCCGTCTAAGAAATGACAGACTCGGTGGTCCCTTCGGGAGTAAAATTCGATATTAGGGCCCATTTAAGATACATCCGCCAGGGGTCTTCCTCAGGATTCTTTGTATTTATTGACCCACGTGAATTACCGGCCGGACAACCCTTCTCCTTCCTCCTTCGACATCCTTTACTCTTACCTTTATTTACTCCGGAAATAAGGACCCCCGAATCTCTAGTCTTCTCTCTTCCAGGTTTCTCAGACTCAAGTCCGACACAGGGTTTTTTTCGTCAGACTAGTGACCGACGGAGGGGGTGGTTTTATCTTCGGGACCCTAGACAAAAACGACGGTGACATAACGATGGTCTCACAAATCGTGTGTCATCCACGTTTCATTCATAAAGACCTTCTCTCCCTCCACCCTTCCTTCCTTCCCTCCCTTCTTCCCTCCTTCCCTCTCCTCCTCCTTCCTCCTTCCTTCCTTCTCCCTGCCGACTTGCTACCGTCCCATCCCTTACCAGACCTTCCTCAGACCCCCGACCTTTAGAGGCTGACACCAGGTTCGGTCCCTATTCCCGGACAGATACCGGCCCTCCCCCTCACCCCTCTTCCCCGTCTTGAGTGTTA
Source organism: Capra ibex (assembly GCA_006410555.1). Taxonomy (NCBI): domain Eukaryota; kingdom Metazoa; phylum Chordata; class Mammalia; order Artiodactyla; family Bovidae; genus Capra; species Capra ibex. The sequence continues at coordinate 13,170,774 of SJYO01014747.1, forward strand.
GTGAGACCGTAAAAGCTCCGGTAGCTCCGGAGTGTCCCGGAGAACCTTCGTAAAGACATAAAGACCGTATAAGCCCTTGCAGATACTTTGACTTTCTAAATACTCAGCATTAGCCCTGACTTCACGCGTCGTTTCGACCAGGAAGAGGGGTAGGGTTGGGACCCTTTCGACGAAGAAGCACGCGTCTGTCGACCCGTCCCGCGTCCCGAGGGCGAGGTAGGTCGGGCCTCGTGTGGGTCCGGTCCGCCGGCGGGAGGGTCGGGGAAGGTCGGTCTCCGAGGTAAGACCCAAACCGTCCGTAAACCCCCAAAAACACAGGACCTCTGTAAATTGAGACATGAATTAAATACAAATTATCCGTCGATAATGCAATTTATCTCTGGTCGACTTGACTAATAAATTCTGTAGCAATACCAACGAATTGTTGACACACCAAACTGACGATGTAGAGTTATTTCCAAAGGGTCATAAGCCGATAATAATGCCAAAACGTAGCCTATTGAGGGGAGTGAGCCGGTGACTCGAGGAAATTTATAACGGACCCCCGGACCTTCGAGAGTCGAGACGGAGAAGGGGACCACGGGTCTGACGACTCGGAGACGCTTAGGTCCTCTTAGGTGTCTCTAGTCCTTTGACCTCGACTCTGGGACACACCAACACGTCCTCCCGGACCGGGACGTCTGTTACTTACCCTAGTACCGGCGGTCGGTCGAGGTCAAGGTCGAGGACAGTCGTCGCAAGCCCCGAACGGAGATTACCGTTGCACCGAAACACCCCTTTGAGCCTCCGGTATCGACTCGGGTTCTCCATTGATTCTGGATCCTCTTTTCTTAGACACACAATGTTTTTTTTTTTTTTTCCCTCTTGGTCCTTCTTTTGATATCCCCATGATTTAAAAGATCTTCAAAGGAGATCACGCGACGATGACGACGATTCAGCGAAGTCATCACAGGCCGAGACACGTTGGGGTATCTGCCGTCGGGTGGTCCGAGGGGGCAGGGACCCTAAGAGGTCCGTTCTTGTGACCTCACCCCACGGTAAAGGAAGAGGTTACGTACTTTCACTTTTCACTTTCACTTCAACGAGTCAGTACAGGCTGAGAATCGCTGGGGTACCTGACGTCGGGTGGTCCGAGGAGGTAGGTACCCTAAAAGGTCCGTTCTCATGACCTCACCCAACGGTAACGAAATCACAATGAATTTTACACTAAGTGTCTGGTCACGGACTTACTCGGGAAACCTTGAACACGCCGTTAAACTTTAACGGTGCTATAGGTTCGTCCTCTAGTTACCTAGACCGACTACTTAGGTGCGCATCTGAACAAACCCGTAGTGAATCGAGTGCATGTCTCCACGGGTACCAAGTCCGGTGCTGCTCGGTATACGGGACCCTGGTGTATGGTCAGATGGTTCGCAACCTGTACACTTTTGACCGGAAAGTCGAGTCCTAGAAACTTTTGATGTCCGAATCTCGACACAGAGAGTCGAGATCAAGGAGGTGGGACAGGCGTGCAAACCCCCGTGCTTCGTTCTGAAAATTTTAAAAGGAATACATGTAAATCTTGTAGTTCTTTCTGACATTTATATTAATTTTTTAGTGACCCGACGTGTGAAATTTTCCCTGGGGTTCAGGTAGTGGCTGTAAGCGAGGGTTCGAGTACTAAGTATAAAGGTTGGATGGGTGACTTGTTGGGTGACTTGTGACCTCTAGGGTATTCGCGGACTCTTGCGGAGTATGTGTTCTGACTTCGGTCCTTGGACCTGCGAGTGGGTGGGGTGGAAGGAAGTAGAGGTTTCCGTCGGTCACTAGGTTGGAGGGAATGGAATTTAGGGTAAGTTAAAATTCTAACCTAACATTAAGTAAACAGAATTTGAGGTAGGTTAGGCTCCTAGGTCTAAAGTACCCCTAAACTTATGTGACATGTACGAACCTGTCACCCGGTGGCTACCCTTATACCTTGTGTGTTTCTCTAAATTCATGACCCGTTAAAAAATAGAAGAGACAAGTGACGGTAAAAAAAGGTAAAGTTCATGTAAAAATTAACAGAGTAAAATTTTGAACTGTGGTACATTGTTGGTCACCAATTGTGGTCAGGGGTGGTGGTCGTCAAGTAATTCCTCGTTCATGTAACTGGGTTAAGGTAGTCAATTACTCTATACTCTCTTTCAAAAGACCCCTGAAAACCTCTTCAAAAGAAATAGGCATTCCTTTTCGTCTATTACTTCACCAGGGAAAAAGAGGGTGATCTCCACATAGACCGTGGTTATTGAGGACCGTCGGGAGAATGTTCGTGGACTCCTTTGTTGGAATCGTCCTTCGGTCGATGTGACCGAAAGATAACGACACATTGTTTTATGGTGTTTGAATGTCAACCAACAAGTCTGTCATTTCTTAGACGGACGTTACGTCCTCTGGGTCCAAGCTAGGGGTCCAGACCTTCTAGGGGACCGCTTCCTTTACCGTTGGGTGAGGTCATAAGAGTGGACCTCTTGGGGTACCTGTCTCCTCGGACCACCCCAGTCTGTAAAGTTACCCAGATGAGGTGAAGTGTCTACAATCTTGACACTGTCTCTTTTCAATCCAGTGAACGACTTCCGTTATGTCGACACATACGAACCTGTCCCCCGGTGGGGTGACGCCCAGATTACATATTTGGGTCGATCAGACCGAGGTCTTTTAAGTGAGTGACGTGGAGAAGTGTCGTCCGTTATAAGTGATGGAAGGAAGGGGGGACATAGTCGGTTACGTAGAGGAATAACAAATTGGACCGAGAGCTACTTAAAAGAGATGAACGTTGGGTTTTGTAAAATTGACTATGTTCACGATAGTTATTTCATAAGTAATAAACTCCCTAGGGGACCACCGTGTCACCTATTCTTGGGTGGACGGTTACGTCCCCTCACTGTGCGTACGAGTCAGGACAGGCTGAGATACGCTGGGGTACCTGACGCCAGCCGGTCCGAGGTAATAGGTACCCTAAGAGGTCCGTTCTTATACCTCGTTCAACGGTCATGAAGGAGGAGGTCCCCTAGAAGGACTGGGTCCCTACCTTGGACGTTAAGGACACGGAGGACCCCCTCAGAAATGGTAACACGGTGGACCCTTCGACGGTTACGTCCCCTGTGTCCAAACTAGGGACCAGACCCTTCTAAAGTGTACCCCACCCCATCGACTCGGGGGCGTGGTGTTGACGACTCGGACGCACGGGATCTCGGACTCGAGACGTCCTCCTCTTCAGTGGCGTTGCTCTTCGGGCGAGTGACGTTGGTTCTCACCGGGGGTGAACGGCGTTGATCTGTTTCGGGTGTGGACTTCTTCCGGGAATGTTTCGTCACTTCTGGGTCACGCCGGTTTTTTATTTAAAAAGTCTCATAAGCAATAAACTCTCTGTTTACGGTATACTAAAGTAAATGGACACCGTAGATTTTTTGTTCTGTTTTGTTTTATCTTTGTCTGAGTCTCTATCTCTTGTTTGTCCACCAAAGGTCGCCCCTCCCACCACCACTCACTTCATCCGCCGTCTCTAATTCTTTATTTCTATAGGTCAGCGTTTTATTTACGTTTACAAGAGTTGTTCCCGTCTTTGAGTATTCTCCCCTGAACGTTCTTTACACCCCTCCAAAAGTGTCAGTATGCTACCGTCACGGGGTCCCTGTCGTAAGTCACCGGTCCTCTCTCCCTGCGGTCCGTAGAGACACGTCTCTGTCAACACGTCTTATTTCTTACTGGGGCACAGGGCGTGTCAAGAGATTACCTGAATCTCTGTCAGTGTCTCCACTTTTGAGACGTATGTCATAGTCTCGAACTTTGGACTGAGGTGAAATCTATATTTTTGTTCCTTAACAAAAATTATATCAAAAGGTCCTTACGTTGATGAGAAACTTTTTTTACTAAGAAACGGAGTAAATATTCGTTAACACGACAAGTGATAAAACCTTTTAGGGCAAGGGATGTCATAGTAGCCTACGACCAACGGTCATTTGTGTGGACTTATCCACGCGTAGGTTTCTTTAACACGAGTACCATTGGGATGGTTACACGTACTTATATTTTCGGGACTAAAATTTAGGAGTTCATGACAATTTCAAAGTTTTAATAAGTCAACGTATAATACAATGTAGAATTTTTGAACTTGAATAAGTGACTCTGAGAAGATGAAGTAATAAGTTGTCTTTTATAAAAGAATATTTATACAGAACGATAAAGAGGGAATACGTCGTCACTGTCGGACCAAAAAAAATCAGTCACCCACTCATCCAATATCTTTGACGTTCAAAGTGAAGTCTTCTTATCTGTCCGTGTTGATATATGAACGGGACCCTTCCCCCGTCCAGACCATCCATGGTCGGTGGTGGTGGAGTACATGTAGTGACGTCCCGGGTCGACCTGTCAAAAGCAGAGAGAGATGGAATGTCCTTATAATATTTTTCTTTGTTCTACCAGTCACTCAAGAAATCGTCTAAGTGACATGTTCTTAAACCACTTTGGTAGAAAGTACTAGAGAAAAGTGTTTACTTCTTTACCTCCGAAACTCTTCGGTCCGGTCCGTAGTGGATCACGTAGGGACCATCGGGGGAAGAGACAGGAGGAACGTGGAACGTCGGACCGGGTTGAGGACTACCGGGTGGGTGCTGGCGTGGCCAAACCCTATTTAGGGTTCACTCCGTCTGTCGTAGTGTTGTTGTGTCGAGGGGTCCGACCCCTGTCTAGTGAGTAAGAGAGGATGCTCAGTCTTAAGAGGTTTCCCCGTCTTGGTTATCTGCTGGGGTACCTCACGTCGGGCGGTCCGAGAAGACAGGTACCTTACGAGGTCCGTTCTTATGATCTCACCCATCAGAAGATCATAAAGGAAGAGGTCTCCTAGAAGGGCTGGGTCCCTAGTTTGGCTCAAAAGGGAGTAAGGTTCGTCGAAGAAATGACGGACTCGGTGGTTCCTTCGGGTTATCTATGTACCTATTTATTATCTCTATCTATCTAATCTATCTACTATCTGTCTATTGTCCATTCTGTCTCTCTCTCTCTCTAATATGTCTAAAAACAACAACAGTAAAACAACGATTCAGTACAAGGTGAGACGGTGGGGTGCCGACCTCGTGTGGTTCGAGGAGACAGGAGGTGATAGAGGACCATAAACGAGTTTAAGTTCAGGTGACTCAGTCACTACGATAAATTGGTAGAGTAGGAGACGGTGGGGGAAGAGGAAAACGGAAGTTAGAAGGGGTAGTCCCAGAAAAGGTCAAGAAACGTAGTCCATCGGTTTCATAACCTCGTAGTCGGAGTCGTTGTCAGGAAGGTTACTTCTTAAGACCTAACTAAAGGAAATCCTAACTGACCAAACTAGAGGAATGTCAGGTTCCCCAAGAGTTCTCAGAAAAGGTTGTGGTGTTAAGCTTAATATCCCTAATCAATGTCTACGACTCTTCGGGGTTTTCGAAAGACGTTCGATCTCTTCGTCCTTTCGGGCCCCACGTTAGGTCGGGTTCAAGTTCCCTGACTCTTAGTTCCCGGTCATCAGTCTTAGGTTTCCGCCTTTTTGGTTCTCACGGTCGCAGACTTCCGTCCTCTTCAACCTATAGAGCCGAGGTCGTCTGTCGTTTAAGTGAGGAGAGGTTGGAAAAGCAAGATAAGTCCAGGAGTCGTCTATGCTTCTGCGGGTGGTCGTGACCACTCCCAGTTGAAGAATGGGTCAGGGGACTGAGCTCGGGAAGAGAAGACCTGTACGACAGTGTCTGTGTGGGTCTCTTTGGTAAAGGGGTCGCTGGACCCGTAGGGAATCGGGTCAGTTCAACTGTCTTTCAGTGGGTAGTATGTGAGTGAGTCAGTAAGTTGTTGGTAGACAGCTAAGACTGATAAGGAGGGAGTGGTCGGTCCTCGGACTTCTGACCAGATCTTGTGTCTGGGATGGGAGACCCCAGTCATGTGTGGTCGTTTTCTCTCTTTGTCTACTTTGTTTTTTCTTATCTATTGGTCGTTCCTGGATGAAAATCGTGTCCCTTAATATAAATTATAAAAGAATTGGTCATTCCCTTTTTTAGACTTTTTCTTATGTATGTATTTTGCCTTAGTGAAACGACATCCGGACTTTGATTGTCTTTGGGTATTTAGTTGACATGAAGTTACTTTTTCGCACTGAGAGGTCTAACTTTCGAATTCGTCGGTATACGTATTTCTTATGACTTCTCCCCCACTATTTACAAATGGACCAAGTGTCGTCCCTGAGGTGTACTAGAGTCTGTTTCTCCCTGGTCAGGAGGAGAAGGTCGAGTGTGTCCTTGTAGACTTGTGTCGAACCCCTATGGTGTAAAACTGGAGTCCGCGAAACAGACCGAGCTAGGTACTCGGCCTCTCAATCGTTATGAGGTCGGGTCTGGAAACCCCGGGACAACTGAACCTGATGTTACCCAAACTGCACCATTTCGGGCTCTGTTTAAATCCCCTCTTTCAAGGGGGACGCTCGGGGAGAGTCTGGTTCTATGACTCGTAGTCTTTGTCTGAAAAAAAATTAGACTTCGAGACACTTCACTTTTCTTGACTCCGTCGTATTTAGAGTCCCTCGCGTTGAAAATTTGTTCTATCGGGTCCTCTTCAATCCCATTACTACGATGTCGTCCCAGGTACTGGGTACTAGGTACCTAGGTGCTAGAGTTGACTTAACCTATCTTGACACCTGTTTTATCAAGTTTTCCCGAAGTCGTCTTCGAAGAGTCTTACTCCCGTTAGTCTGAAACCCTTCGTTCAAGATTTTACCACAGACAAGGGAACTGTCGTTCGTCCATTTCGGAACCCCCTTCACATCGAAAGGTTTGGGGTCCCTTGTTTGACCTCCAGTGAGACCTTAATAAATGTGAAGGACCCACCGAGATCACCATTTCTTGGGCGGACGGTTACGTCCTCTGGGTCGTCTGGCGTCCAAGCTAAGGACCCAGTCCTTAAGGAACCTCCTCCCGTACCGTTGGGTGAGGTCATAAGAACGGACCTTTTAGGGTACCAGTCTCCTCGGACCGCCCGATAGCAGGTACCGCAGTGTTTCTCGACACGTGTTGACTTCCTGTACGTGTGAATAGTCCCGGTCAGAATCGTTCCTACTAAATTTGGATCTCTGTCGGGGTCGTAGGAAATTAGAGGTAGAGGTGGTTGGAAGGGGACCGTGTAAAGAGTCTTCTAGGTAAATGTCCGGTGTTTCACTGGGTTGTAGTCAACGTAGAAACCAGGTCTTTTTTCGAGAGACGGGTTTTGGGAATAAATTTGAAACAGGGTTTATAGAGTGAAAGACAAATTTTTTTTTTTTTTTCAACTAAATCGATTCTGTTGAACATTGACTTTGGCGATAAAGATTAAAAACGATCTCTCAATAACTGATTAACCACGTAGGTTTTCGACCAAAATCGGTCAAGACCGGAGTCCCCCTACACGGGGTGGGGGGGGAGTGATACAAGGTCCGTGTCCTGACAAAGTAGTGGTTGGGGTCCGAGACTTTTCGGTTCGGAAGGGATATTTAAGACTTTCTTTTCTGACCGGACCCACTGACGTAGTGGGGTCGGGCACAAGGGTCTGTTGGGTGTCCGTAGAACAAGACGTATACAGAGGCGTTTCCGAGTTGTGACTCCTGGACGGTTGTCGACTTTCAATATTTATCCTGTCAATCCCTCCGACCCCCACCTCCTCGTTTTAGATTATTCGTAAGTCTACGTTCCCCGGTTCTTCCGAGAAACCTCCCTGTTTCTTCCTTTTATGGTACCATACGAAGATTTTGGTTTGTCTTGCCAAGTTCGTTTGAAGTAGGTAGATTAGACAACTAGAGTCCCTTAACTGACAATTCTCCCTAAAGAGATTACGTCACTACAGGGAACCCCTTACAGCGAAGGAGTTCATTCTAGGATAAGCCGATACACCGATCCCCACCCTCACCCCCGTGGTTATTCGGGAGATCTTGTCCTCAAGGTGTCCTTTGCACTTGGCTTCGAACTTCGTCCTGGAATTCCACCCTACGGGTACCATCCCGGTCACTAATTGTAACCCCACTGGCCGTTTGTAGACAATGCTACGATTAGAGGGGGGGATCTAGGGTCGAGGTAGAGGTGGGACGTACGATGGGGTAGGGGTCACGGTTGATGTCACGGACCACGAGTGGTAAAATACGTGAAGGAGTGAGGTAGCACGCACAAAAGGACCACCAAGTCTACCACCTCAGACGGACGTCACGTTCTCTACACTCAAGTCAGGACCCTAACCCTTCTAGGGGACCTCTTCCTTTACCGTTGGGTGAGGTCATGAGAACGGACCCTTTGGGGTACCCGTCTCCTCGGACCGCCCGATCTCAGGTACCCGAGTGTTTCTCAGCCTGTACTGACTCACTGGTCGTCTCCGGGTCCGAGGTGGTGCACAGGAGCCGTGAGTCTCGAGAGTGACGCGACTCTAAGACACAGGGGAAGACAAGGAGAACCCGTAAAATTTCCGAGTAGAATCGAAGTGTCGGGTCGAGGAGCGTCTGGTGGACCGAGCGAGTACCTTGCTAATTTAACGAGGGATTCTTTCTGTGCGTATTAAATTTCTTCTAGGGACCATACTACGAGAAGATAATACATGTAATTGTTAACTCCTAAAGAGACAAAGAGGTACTACAGTATATGGTAAGGAATGGTCATAGAAGCCGAACCCTTTATATACTCAGTAGACAAGGGAAATATTTTCCTGGGCCCTCTCGACTTGACGTCCTTATTACTCGTTGACACACTTCCTCTTCGTTAGGAGAGCATAGAAACAGTTTAGCGAAGGAATCCGTAACAAAGGACTATATAGTCCCGACCCCTCAAAAAGGACGAACATTCGAAGAGGTGAGACCCTGGTGGGGGGTGAAGGAGAATGTTCTTACACTGAGAGACCCTAGAATCCTAGGTGGAACTCCGGGTCCTTCGTCTAAGAAGGAAAACAGGGGACTGTTGTCACTCCGAGTAAGAGTCTGGATCCGACACTCGCTAAGGACTAAGGTCCAAACGGGCGTTAGGTCCCTCGGTCACAGGACCTACAGTCAAGGGGAGCGAGGTGCAGTACATACCTACCCTCTCAACCTGACACTTCTTTCGACTCCCGGCTTCTTAACTACGAAAACTTGACACCACAACCTCTTCTGAAAACTCTCAGGGAACCTGACGTTCCTTTAGGTTGGTCAGGTAAGATTTCCTCTAGTCGGGACCCACAAGAAGCCTTCCTTACCACGATTACGACTTTGAGGTCATGAAACCGGTGGAGTACGTTTCTCAACTGAGTAACCTTTTCTGATACTACGACCCTCCCTAACCCCCGTCTTCCTTTTCCCCTGCTGTCTCCTACTCTACTGTAGTGACTGAGCTATCTGCACTCAGACTCACTTGAGACCCTCTACCACTACCTGTCCCTCCGCACCGCACGACGTTAAGTACCCCAACGTTTCTCAGCCTGTGCTGACTCGCTGACTTGACTTGACTATACACATATATATATATATAAGAAACAGACCTCTTCCTTTACCGTTGGGTCAGGTCATAAGAACGGTCCGTCTAGGGTACCGTCCGATGTCAGGTGCCGCGGTGTTTCTCAGTCTGTGTTGAATCACTGAGTGGTTGTTTGTTATGCAAGAAAAGGTCGAAGAAAAGGGAATATCCAATAATGTCTTATATCAAGGGACCCTACGTGTCATCCAGAGACGCCCACTAGATAAAATATATGGCATCACACACAGACAATTAGGGTTCGAGGATTAAAGAGGGAGGAGGGAAAGGTGAAACCATTGGTATTCTAACGAAGACAGACACCGAGACCGAGACATATATTTAGGTAATCATAGTATAAAAAAATCTAAGGTGCATATTCACTAGGGTACACTATGGACAGAAATTTATTCCTATTAGTCTCACCAGACCTAGGTAGTCGACTTTCCGGAATTCCCGTCCTGAGTCTGAAGGGAATTTCTTTGGAGCACAACGCCCCTCTTCAGTTAAGGCTGAGGTGTAACTTTGACAAAGAAACTGAATAAAAGGCAACGAGAAGAATCATATTAGTGTGTATTTCCAGACGGAGTCTCCCAGGGCGGGCAGACGGACTGACAATGTGACTTCGCGGAAACGAGTCTTGGGACAGGTGGACATTTGCCGTCCTTCCTTCTTTGGTCGTGTCGGGGGACGGACTCCGAACGACAGGATCCTCTATAAGCGCTCTAATTACCGGAAAAGAAGTGAAACAAAGGAGTAGAGACTAGGTATTTTCTTGAACCGTAGGTCTAGGGTCGTTACCACTAAAACTCCGCAGCAATCGGCCGGTAGAGGGACCAGTCGGCCGAAGACTTATCAGATAAGGAACGCAGTCGGGGAGCAGGTAACCGAAGTGACCGGGCAGCACGTTGCTCGTCTCACTCGACCGTCATTGTGGCGGACACGTGCCTTCGAAGTCGAACACGGATTCTCGAGGTCGGACAGGACACACAGACTCTTGACGGATCCGTCGGGGATGTCAAGACAGTTGGTCGAGAAGTTTTAGTCAGTTAGACATCTATTTCTGCCCGAAAGGGTCGCCGAGTCCCCATATCTTAGGTGGGCGTTACGTCCTCTGTGCCCAAACTAGGGACCGAATCCTTCTAGGGGACCTCCTCTCGTACCGTTGGGTGGGTCATAAGAACGGACCTCTTAGGGTAGATGTCTCCTCGGACCGCCCGGTGTCAGGTATCCCAGTGTTCTCTCAGTCTGTGCTGAATTACTGATTTGTTGTTTATATATTTCTATGTATATATATGTCTATGCATAAATATATGTCTATGGCAATACTTACGACAAATGTCTATCTTTAGTTATCTATCTGTGTGTGAAGATGACCAAGACAAAGAGAGTACCTGGGGACTAACGATGGGTACGAGGAACACACACGGATTGTAGTAAAGGAAGACGGAGCCTAGTAAATTACACACGCACACGCGATTGAGCGAAGTCAGTGCAGGTTGGGAAATGTTGGGAAACCTGACATCGGGTGGTCCGAGAAGACAGGTACCCACATATGTGGATGTTTATTCACCTATGAGTTCTGTGATGAATAAGAAGGATAAATATTACTTGAAGATATATAAGCTACAACCAGGTCTGGAACTTTAGTTAAAATATATAATAATCTCCTAGTATTCAACGGTAAACTCTTTGATATGATATCACTTTGAAGTATGTGGGGGGCCCTCCAGACCCTTAATCTTTTCCATTGAAGGAGTTTCCTCAATAGCTCCCTTTTACATGGGTCTGATATCGATACCAGGGTGGGTATAGTGTACTCGTGCCGAGACGTCCCGTCGGAGACCTTTTCCCCCTAGGGATGGAGGTCCCCTCCCCACGGTCCCAACGGGGTCTCTGTCTCTCTCTGTCTACGTGACTTCCCGAGGTCCGGTAGGAAGGGTCCTCGTCTCTGGTCCGGTCGACTCAGAGCCCTCGGTCGCACGACGTCGGGCCCCTGTTCCGCAACCGTCACCCCGTCACGCGACGAGCCACCGTCCGAAGGGTGTCTCTGTTCCGAAGGTTCCCGGAGTGGCCGCCCCCCCGACCCGGGTCACGTCGGTTCAAGTCAACAAGTGTATGTAGGTCTACTTCCTACGGATTCTTGTCGTTACCCCTTTCTTTAGACTCCCAGAGCAAAAAGTACCCCAGTGTTAGACTTGGTTAACACAAATTCTTTTTTTTTTCTTTTGAGAGTGTTCAACGTTTATTGCAACTGGTGAGATGGATCAATGTGTCTTTCCCTTACTCCGGGACTGTTTGACTACCACCCCGACCTCCTCGTCTGGGCCTCGACTCGAAGGTCTTACATGAGGCCTTTTCGTCGGCGACGGAGCCAGTGCCGGTCCATTACTCCTGTGGTGCCCGAACCGGCGGACACCGCGTCGGTGAACGGGACGACGAGCTCGAGGACCCCGGAACCCGTGTCGGTAGTGTCGGGTGCGTTAGTGGGAGAGGAAGGTTTAGAGTACCCGACGCCGCAGACCCCCGTCGGTCGCGGTTCGACGTTCCTGACGTCCACTACCTCGGGTGTCGACCCGACGGAGATCCTACCTGGTGTCGGCGCGTGTGGGGTGAAGGACGAACCCTTGGCTCCGTGTGTGTCGTTTCGTTCGACTGTTTGTTTTTGGGTCTTTGAAACCCGGAGTATCGGCTGGACGACGTTTTTAGAATCTTCTTTACTACAGTGTGCATTCTAGATATGTTATATAAACTCCGTGTCAGTCTTCTTCCACCTTCCGTCTTCCGAAACAAGAAACACTCTTGATTTGTATGCCTAATTTTCCTTTACTCCTCTACGAAGAACCCCTAGTCTTTTATTACGTTGATAGAACTTGGTTCCCCACGGTAAAAGTTTCTATTGGTCTTAAGAAAAATAAAAGTGGAGGGTTTGGAAGGGAGGTCACTGGACGTTTAGTAGTTCTGTCTACTAAAATTACTGGGTCCGAGACCTCCGCGAAGCGGACTCAAACTTAGGACCAGAGTGGTGAATCTCGACACACTGGAACCTGTTTAAGAATTGAAGAGACACGGAGATAAAGGAAAAGACTCCCCCCTTTTTCTTTGATTATCTTTTCTTTTCTAGTAACATAAATAGACGGCTTCACTCAATTATATATATTTCGAGAATCGTCTCACGGGTCGGAGATCATTGTCAGTCATTAATAATCAACAACGATACTATCTAATATACCCGTAGGGTCCACCGTGATTACCATTTCTTGGGTGGACGGTTACGTCCCCTGTAGTCTCTGTGTCCAACCTGGGGACCCAGGTCTTCTAGGGGACTTCCTCCCGAACCGTTGCGTGAGGTCATAAGAACGGACCTCTTAGGGTACCTCCCTCCTCGGACCACCCGATAACAGGTATCCCAACGTTTCTCGGCCTGTACTGACTTCGAAGAATCGTACATGTGTACTATCTAATATATTGGTGAGGTTTGACTTTGAGTGTCAGTACTTTCCCGTCCTTGAGCTTAGCCTACCCAGACTCTTCCACCGTAGTCAAAATTGTGTAAAAATGAGTACGTTTCCTATGTGAGTGGTCGTGGTACAGTCCGTCTGTCTTTTGACTCCAGGAGACTCCTGAATCCTCGTGTGCAGTCACAGGCACCCTAGGGTGTGGGAGAACAGAGGTCGAATCCGGTTCTTACCCCCTGACGTGCGGGGTGGGGTCCCACTTCTAGGACCTCCTCTCTTCTGCCTGTCGGAGCGAACGACTACCCAACGAGGGAAAATCGATACTAACGAAGGACACCCGTACATGGACCCACTGTTTCCGGTTTAAGTACTGGTCGAGACCCTGAGTCATGTCCGTTCATGAAGTGCACCCATACTGGAATCGCTAGGTCGAGCCCCGCAGACCCCGGGACTGGTATATCAATTCAGTAGTCGTTGTCACGTACGTAGATACATGTCCTAATAAGGTGATTTAAACCCTAGTCACATAAAATACCGGTCCCAGGGTTAGACATCAGTCACGTAACCCGTCTTAAAAGAGACGGTACCCAGTAGTCGTTAAATCGAGGTAATGTCACCTGACGTACCCTGTAGGGTCACCTAAAAGGGTAGAGTCCCTCCCGACAAAGTGGGCACGAGAGAACAGTCACCGGTCACAATGTCCTTCTGGGAGGAGTTTCGTAGCCAAACCTAATTCGTCATCCACTCCGACACAATGTCCGATTACATCTGTCGGTGAGAAGTCCACCGACTTCAGAGATCCGGTCCAAACCGGAAATTAACCTACGGTAAAGGTAGAGTGTCACCCTATAAGATCTTAACCACGGTAAAATACCCTTAACTCAAGGTGGTTCCCAGGGTCCTCTTTAGCCCTCTCAATTTCCGTACGAGCAGCGTCCTCCTCGGATGACCTGCATACTTCCTTCGTCTGTGTGCAGTTCACGCGAGTTTCAGTGGATGGCTCACGTCGTCGTCGGTGAGGTTTTGTTCGTCTACCCAAACGACATCTTCTTTAGTGATGCCTCCCCGACGACTATCCCTTCTCTTCCAAACGCGAGAAGATCGATGTCCTTTCCTCTTCCTTTACCGTGGGGTGAGGTCATGAGAACGGACCTTTTAGAGTGCCTACCTCCTCGGACCATCCGACGTCAGGTACCCCAGTGATTCTCAGCCTGTGCTGATTCGCTGAAGTGAAAGTGAAAAGTGAAAGTACGTAACCTCTTCCTTTACCGTTGGGTGAGGTCACAAGAACGGATCTCTGAGGGTCCCTGCCCCCTCGGACCACCCGACGGCAGATACCCCAGCGTGTCTCAGTCTGTACTGACTTCGTTGAATCGTCGTCGTCGTCGATGTCCTTTTTAAACGTTCTAAAACACCGACTCTCGACCTCCTGATTTAGACTCTTAACAGTATCTAAATTTATAAGCATAATAAATTTTTATGATTTATTTGTAGTTGAGCTCTTAAAAATTCGGGTTCCTGTCATCTACTCTTCTGTACTATTTCGTCTTGAGTCTCTTTAAGTGGTGACATCTTTACTCGTCCTTAAGGTTCTGGTCCAAGATGTCTGAACGTAAACCCATTTCTTTGGAGACTTTTAGGATTATAGTTTTTTTTCTCTCTCTCTACTGTTTTTTATATATCCTTACCTTTTGTTCTGTTTTCTTGTGTATACGTTCCCCAAAAAGAATTGTTTTACATTCTTGTCTATACGTTCCCAACAAAAAAATTGTTCTGTCTTCTAGTCGATACGTTCCCAAAAAAAAAAATTGGTATTCTCTCATTCCACCATGTTGAGATACAATCATATAAAGCTTCAGAGTTTCTTCATCTAGTAAAAGACCCTTTTGTGTGTAATGATTTAAACAGAGTTTCTCTTTTTTAACGTTACTGGTCGTTCGTACCCTCTTTCGTTCGTTCAAAGCTTTTTGACGGAGGGGTTTTTTCCGCAACCCCGGTCTGACAACGGTGTCGCACAAGAAGGTTTACCAGCACCTTGTCTATTAAGAGGGTAATACATTTGACAAGGTTTCATCTCTTTTTCTTCCTTATACGAGAGTAAATAAAATATTTAGATTGTATCGTAATTCCTATTTTGGATACTTTCCTATACCGTCTCTTCGCTTACTTCAGTAGAGCTATTATTTCTCCGTTTCGAAGATTAATTTAGGATTGATCTATGATCGTGTGTGGCTTAAGTTGTCGTGTCGCCTTCCGTTACTGTCCACGACCCCTCTGTGTGTCTAACGTGTGTGTGAGACGGTACGTGGGGTGATTCCTACGAACACGAACAACCCCCCGTTTGCTGTGGACGACCCTCCGCCCCCCACCCCCACGGAATGGGTTCTCTCGTCGGGTGACTCTTTCCTGGTGGGTGGGGCGGGGGTCGGTTTCCTGTCTCGACTCAAACACCCACTGAGCTCTGTCTATTCTTCTCGGTGCAGAGGTCACAGACCTTTGCCACAACCCCTCGGGGTGTCGGGGTGTTCCGGTGGTCGTAGGAGTCCGGACTGTGTCTGCTCACGGGCGTCGGTCAGTCCTGCACTCGGTCCTGTAAGGGCCGCTCGCTTCAGGGAAGGCTCACAGGTGAGGTCCCGTGACCTCTCCCTCCCCTCCTGTTTGTCCTTTTGGTTCTGGAGCCGCACTCGGACACTTTCCATCCGTTTCTCTGCCCTAAGTACGACTTACACTCTGGCTTCTGTTACACCCGACTTGACTCAGTGCCCCTCCTTAGACTCACGGGGTCTTGGTCGTCTTCTCCGTTAGGTCTCTTTCAGACCGACTTTCTTCACGGGTCGTTCGATGAATGTTAACAGAAAAAAATTTTTTTTCAGTGGAGTGTGTTATATGCCCTAGAATCAGGGGGTCGGTACCTAGTTTGAGAGTGGGGGACGGAACCTTCGTGCCTCAGAATTGGGGTCCTGCTGGTCCCTTCAGGGAACAGAAGAAAGGCGGTAGACACAAAAGGATTAAAAGATGTTGTCCGTATAGTGTGAATATTTGCCTTTTTTTTTTATTCTAACTTTGACTGTGACACCTGACACACCTTTCCTTTTCATACGGTAAATCCCGTACAAACTTCCTCCGATACTATAACACGGGGCTCTTCTAAATCTCCCACAAATAGTAGTGTATGAATGTCTCCATCCGAAACATTGACAGTTGAGGTATTTTTACGTTTGATATTTATTGGTAGTATTTTGGACTTCTTTTACGTCCGAATGAGGTCCTAGAACGTCTGCGGTCCTGTTACCGGTAACTAAAGCTTGCAGTCCCTTTGTCTAGGGTCAAAGTTTATTCCTTAAGAGAGACAGGTGGTCCCGTCGGGTCGCATCTAGGCAGAGGTCCAATCTCTCAATGTTGAGGTAGAGGGGGGGTCCGTCCATACCCACTACACGCCTGAGGAGCTGTGGGGCGGGACCGGGGACGATGGACGGGTCGGAGTCGTGGGTGTGGCAAGGAGGTCGACGACGGGTGTAAGGGTCAGGAGGTGGTCCAGGTCCTACCTGGGGCCCGGGGGAGCGGATCGAGGGACGTAGTGGGGAGCTCTTAGGGAAGGTAAAAGGACTTACAGAGGTCTGGGCAGGTTCAGTGTAAAACGACAAGGGAGGGACAGGAGAGGATCACTGGACCCGTGTGGAGGGGTGTTGGGGCACTGTAAAAGAACGGCAACCGATGGGGATCCGATACTCAGGGGACCCCCATCGTGGAGACTGGAAAGTTGAGATTTAGGGATCCTGGTGCGGACCGTGTGTCGTCCGAGAGTCGTTCGTGACCGACCGACTGACTTATTGGTGTAGTAGGTTCCGAGAGAAAAAATTAGGTGTGGCCCTTGTCGTAGGACTTACACAAACCGCCGTGGCTTTTGGGACGAACGGGTGATTGGGAGAACGTTAAGAGATACGGGGTATTTAGTCAGCTCTACCTGCACTAATAACACGTGAAACCAATTAACGTTTGGGTTAGTAAAGGGTAATTTTTCTTGCCGTAAAATGTATTTCAACTTTGCTCGGTGACCAAAACTTTCACGTACGTTACACCAAAAGACTACCCGTCTCCTTGAAGTCCCTTTATAAATAACACGAGTACCTACTGTAAGATCGATAACAGGCGCAAGGAGAAATACCGTAGTATTTCTAATGAAAAATGCCAGTCCTACCGACTGTAGAAGTAGTTTAGGGGATTACACGCGTAAGTGGCTCCTAGTAAACACGGTTACTCATTGTAAGTCGTTGTAAGTTGTTTCCAAATAACTCACGGACGATACTCGACCCGGGACTCATTGTCCTAAACAGAGGTTTCGAAAGTTTAGACGATTTTTATAAGAGGTAAAGTGGTCGTCCGTCCGGTTTTTTTTTTTTTTTTTGGTGTTCAAACGAGAGTAGAGGAGAGACCCCGGGTGACCCACTTTTACGTGGATCTCGACGGGTCTCTTTATTTTGGAGGGAAGTTCCTGGGAGGTCTAGAGGACTTTCCGACAAACGTCGACCGACACCCCTTGTGTTCGAGTCAGAGATTCGTGGACTCGACCCCGTGCGACGTTGGGAAGTGGGGACCGGTGGAGGGTCTCTGTCTGGTGGTGGTCAGGACCAGGCCGGGACCCAGGCCTAGTTCCAGTAGAAGTTCCGTCTCTCTGGTGTGTGAGGTACTCGTGGAAACTCCGCGTAGAAGAGGTAGTTGACTACCCTATCATGGTGGAATGGAGGGTTCTTACACTACCTTCAGTTTTTATTTTAGATAGGCTGAAGGGACCGCCAGGGCACCAATTCTGAGACTCGTGGGGGACGTCCCCCGTGTCCAAGTTGGGGAGGAACCCCTTGATTCTAGGGGTACACGTCTCCCCACATCGGTTTTTTCGAAAATTTTTCTTTCTTTTGGATGTTTTCTATTTGACGGATCCAATGACGTTCAGTAGTTCCTCTACAGGTTTTTGTCCAAGTAGAGTGGATCGGGCCCCGAGACACTACTAGATCTCCCCACCCTATCCCCTCTCTTACCTCCGAGTCCTTACTTCTCTCTATGTATGTATTAGTACTGGCTACGAGTAACAACTTGCCGTCTTTGGTTGTGTAACAACATTTCGTTAAAGGGAGGTTAATTTTATTAAGAAATTTTCGAGTAGAAAAGTGTAAAGAAGGTCGGTGTGTTGCCGGTCTATTCTGGAGTGGGAGGGGGGTAGAGTTCGACAGTGTGGTTTCACAGTCCCTTTACGTCTTTTCTGCTACCTCTCTCCCCTTCGTATATTCCTCTGAGTCACTGTCCGGTTGCATCCTTCCCTCTCTTTCTCTTCCAAACTCCGACCACGGTTCCGAAATCGGCGTACTGGCATCTCTACCACTACGGTCCCTGGGTCGGACTCCTCCCGGTAGGACCGAAACTCTCGAGAGTCGAGACCGACAACGCCACTGGAGACAGGGTGGAGTGGAGGAAGAAGTAAGTGGTCTAGACAGGGGCAACGTCGGCGTCACAACAGAGGAGGTTCTTCGAGAGGAATGGCAGTCTCCCCCTCCCCTCGGAGAGAGGAGGACAGGACAACGAAGTGTTAGCGTCTATACGTCCACTACGGTGAGTTTACCGCCCTTCACTTCTCCTTGATTTCTCGGAGAACCACTTTCTCCCCTTTTCTCCTTTCACTTTTTCGACCGAACTTTAAGTTGTAAGTTTTCTGATTATTGAACCGTAGGTTCAGGTAGTGAAGTACCGTTTATCTTCCCCTTTTTCACCTTCGTTACTGTCTAAAATAAAAGAACCAGAGGTTTTAGTGACGTCTGTCACTGACGTCGGTACTTAAATTTTCTGTAAACGAGGCACCTTCTTTTCGAAACTGTTTGGATCTGTCGTATAATTTTTCGTCTCTGTAGTGAAACCACTGTTTCCAAACATCTCAGTTTCGATACCAAAGACGTCAAGTCGAGTCAAGTCAGCGAGTCAACACAGACTGAGAAACGTTGGGGTACCTCACGTCGTGCGGTCCGAAGGGACAGGTAGTGGTTAAGGACCTCGAACGAGTATGAGCACAGGTAACTGAGTCACTACGGTAGGTTGGTAGAGTAGGAGACACCAGGGGAAGAGGAGGACGGAAGTCAGAAAGGGTCGTAGTCCCAGAAAAGGTTACTCAGTCAAGAAACGTAGTCCACCGGTTTCATGACCTCGAAGTCGAAGTCGTAGTCAGGAAGGTTACTTATAAGTCCCAACTAAAGGAAATCCTGACTGATCAAACTAGAGGAATGTCAGGTTCCCTGAGAGTTTTCAGAAGAGGTCGCAGTGTCAAGTTTTCGTAGTTAAGAAGCTGTGAGTCGAAAAAGGTTGAGAGTGTAGGTATGTACTGATGACCTTTTTGGTATCGAAATTGATCCGTCTGAAAACAGTTGTTTCATTACAGAGACGAAAAGTTATACGACAGATCGAACCAGTATCGAAAAGAAGGTTCTTCGTTCGTAGAAAATTAAAGTACCGATATCAGTGGTTGACGTCACTAAAATCTCGGGTTTTTTTTATTTCAGACAGTGACAAAGGTGACAAAGGGGCAGACAGACGGTACTTCACTACCCTAGTCTACAGTACTAGAATCTAAAACCCCAAAGAGGTCATCAGTACATGTTTACACTCTCAACCCGGTATTCCTTCCGACTCACTACAACTTAACTACGAAGGTTTAACACCTCTTCTGAGAACTCTCAGGGAACTTAACGTTTCTCTAGTTTGGTGAGTTAGGATTTCCTTTAGTCAGGACTTATCAGTGACCTTCCTGACTACGACTTCGACTTCGAGGTTATTAAACCGGTGGACTACGTTTCTCGACTGAGTAACCTTTTCTGGGACTACAACCCTTTCTAACTTCCGTTTTCCTCTTCCCTTGTCGTCTCTTACTCTACCGACCCAATCGTAGTGGTTGAGTTCCCTGTACTTAAATAGTTTGAAACCCACTATTTCTTCCTATCTCCTCGGACCACACGAGGTCAGGTGCTCCACCGTTTGTCAGTCTGTACCGAATCGTTGACTTGTTGTCGCGACAAGGTAGTCGTACCTAAGACTGGGGAGAGGTGACCCATTTCCGTTATACTGACCCACAGACCCTGTTCGTTCAGCTTCTGGTGGTCCCGACTTGATTGGTACTTACTTGTTTCGCATGGGTGGTCGAGGGGTCGTCCCTTGTCTTAGATAGAGTCCACTAAGTCTACCTCTCCGAGATTACTTCCCTCTCAGGGTCCCCCACCGTCCGACCTCTCCTGGTTGTTTCCTGTGGTTGTACGGGTCTCCGGGTACGGTCCCCTCGTCCACGGTTGGGACGGTCACCCCCTCGCTACAATGGTCCTCCTTCGTGAAACCCCTCTCTACGATCCCGTCCTCCCTCCACCTCGTTTACCAGGAGTGAAGCGACGGCGGGAGAGTAAAGGTTGGCACGGAGGACGACCGACGAGAATCCCTGACCCAACGCGGAAGGTTTTAAGTTTACAAATTCAGGATTCACGACTGAAGTATTACACTGACGTAAACTTCTATCCCGGGGATTTCTCCATTAATTCCACTTTACCCCATCAATCCCACCCGGGAGTAGGTTACACTGACCACACAAATACTCTTCTTTAACCTCTCGTCTGTGTGTCCACCCCCGTGCCCCCTACCTAGCATACTTCTGTCCGCCTCTTCTTCCGCCAGAGACGACCAGTTCCTCTCCGGAGTCCTCCTTGGGTGGGTCGGTTGTCGAAGTAGAGTCTCAGACAGCGGAGGTCTTGACACTCTTTTCTTAAAGGTAACAGATTTGGTCTACCGCCCCGCACAAGGCCCACGGACTTTTTCGATTATCTCTGTGGGTTGACCTTCGGTCGCACGTTTCGTTACACCGGTGCACTAGGAATCTCTAGTCAGACGACCTCGGGTCTCTTCTCGTCTCTTCTGGTGTCTCCCCGGAGCCGTTCCGTGCTTCTTCTTAGATGCGGGTTACTTAGTAGTCAAGTAAGACTTACGACTCAACATGTCGAGACGCGATCCTTGGGGTGTGCTCGGACCTTTCAACCTTGGCTCAGTCTCACTTTACGGAAGGGGTGGTTCTCAGTCCACGACGGGAGTTCCTCTTCCCTCCGGGTCCCGACCCTCTCGGACCCATCTTCACTTTTGTCGAGTGTCCCGTCCAAGGATCTTCGTCGTCCGTCCGGCCTATTGTGGTCGTCCGGTTCACCCGTACCAGGCACCTGGGTCCGAGACCACGGTGCTTCTCGTTATCGTCTTGGTTTCCACGACTGTAAGAGAAATAGAGGGCTCCCGGTCTGACACGTGACGTAAAGTGTATGTACTAGAGTACTAGTACAGGGTTCTGAAGTACTAGAGTCCAACGTCAAGTCAACGATTCAGCACAGACCGAGAGACGTTGGGGTACTTGACGTCGTGTGGTCAGAGGAGACAGGAAGCGAAAGAGGACCTCAAACGATTTTAAGCACAGGCAACTCAGTCACTACGGTAGGTCAGTAGACTAGGAGACAGCGGGAGAAGAGAAAAAAGGAAGTTAGAAAGGGACGTAGTCCCAGAAAAGGTCACCCAATCGAGAAGTGTAGTTCACCGGTTTTATGACCTCAAAGTCGTAGTCAGGAAAGTTTCTTATAAGTCCCGACTAAAGGAAGTCCTAACTGACCAAACTAGAGGAACGTCTGGTTCCCTAAGAGTTCTCAGAAGAGGTCGTGGTGTCAAGCTTTCGTAGTTAAGAAGCAGCGAGCCGGAAGAAGTACCAGGTCGAAAGAGTAGGTGGCCACAGGTACCTTAAGAGGTCCGTTCTTATGACCCCACTTAACGGTAAGGGAAGAGGTCGCCTAGAAGGGTTGGGTCCCTAGTTTGGGTCCAGAGACCGTAACGTCCGTCTAAGAAATGGTAGACTCGGTGGTCCTTTCAGGGTTTTTAGGGTTCTAAAGATTCGTTTAAGACCCAAGATTAAACGTCGACTTCTCTGACTTTGAGTCCTATCCCGGAAAGAACATGTACGGTCCTCCCTTAGAACTGAAACAAGATATCGTGATCTAGGGTTTGACCCCTTGGATTATTAGTGAACTCCTCACTAAGGATCCGGGGTCTTGTCCTTAAGACTAAGACACGCACACACCACCTCCGGGTAGACACGTGAAATTTAATCTCGGGACCCTCCGTCCGCCAGAGCAACTACTGAGACACTGACCCTGTCTCTTGCGTAGAGTCTCGATGTCGGTCCGGACAACGGTGCCCTACACCGCCGAACTTACACGACACCCGTCCTCCTCCCCTTTCGTTGGTACTCCCTTCGAGTCCTCTCTCTGTGGGTACTACTAATCTCCTCGCCTCTTCACGCTCCCGCCCTCCGTCTTAACAGTGTTGACCTACACAAGTAGTCTACGCCCTTACTGAGTCTCCGGGCGGCACTACCGAACCACCTGCCGTCGTGCTCTGTGGGTACGACTAATCTCCTCGCCTCTTCACGCTCCCGCCCTCCGTCTTAACAATGTTGACCTACACAAGTAGTCTACGCCCTTACTGAGTCTCCGGGCGGCACTACCGAACCACCTGCCGTCGTGGTCTGTGGTCCCGTCGTTCGTGCCCCCTACTGCCCCGAGTCCGCCCTCCCCCGACTCCCCGACTCCGGAGAGGTCCCCCACACAGGTCTCCGTTCCGGCCCGTCTCCAGACCCGTCCCTCGACTAACACCTCCGTAGTCTCGGACCGACACCCACTGGTCCTTCCCCCCGTACCTGTCCTTCCTTTCCTCAACGGTACTCCAAAACTCGTCTTATATATGTCGAAAGGTCCATCGATTCACCATTTCTTAGACGGACGGTTACGTCCTCTGTTCGCAAGCTAGGGACCCAGTCCTTCTAGGGGACCTCCTCCTTTATCGTTGGGTGAGGTCATAAGAACGGACCTTTTAAGGTACCTGTCTCCTCGGACCGTCCGATGTTCGGTACCCTGACGTTTCTCAGTCCGTGCTGACTCGTGTGCACTTGTGTGGGTACGTGTGAGTGTATATATTTGTCTGTCTCTCTCTCTCTTTATCCTCTCCACGTGTCATATGTAGATTGGTGTACGACTTTCCGGTTCTCACTTTTTTTATGTAAGTCGATTTTCTCTAGTTTAGGTTTATCGTGGTACATCTTACTTGAAGACCCTAGGTTTGATTTAGCGTTTCAGGTATTTGTAAGTAACATTAGTGGAAGATGATGATTAAATAATTATCATTGGTTCAACAATTCTCTAACTGTGACATGTAACGTCCATTTATTAGTGAACGTGTGTGTGCGCGTGTGTGTGCGCGCGTGTGTGTGTGTGTGTGTGTGCGGTAATCCTCCGATCAATTAACAATAGATCAAGATGGTCTTACCTCACGACAACTACCGCTACAATTGTGTTCAGCCCTGGGTTCACAGAAGAAAGATTATGCATCACTGGTAGGTGTCTTGTGGACATGTCACAGAAGGGAAGGCGGTAACTCTTCTGTTGTAAAAATAAGGAAGGGACGGGTGCGGAACGGCACACTGAAACGTCTGGGAGGGAAATCTCGGGGCGGGTCGACCGACTCGGGCTGGTACACTAGACGAAACCGGTTAGTCTGTAGTCGTCTGAATTCCACGTCTCCGACATGAGCACGAACCCACCGAACGGAACCAAACCTGCCCGGACCTCCGACGAAGATGAACGCACTCTTGAGCGGGACGTATCGGTGACCGAAGTCCAGACGAGGTGCAGGGGTAGAAGTCGTCTGGACTTGGGTTGGACTTTAGATCCCAGGATCGTCCCGAGTCGGTTCGAGTTCAAGTAGATTACTAGGTCGCTATATGATTTGTTGGGTCCTTTCTGATCTTAATACTATACGTAGTTAAAGATACTAGAAAGGAATACACATAATCAGCGAGTCAGCACCGACTGAGAAACGCTGGGGTACCTGACATCGGACGGTTCGAGGGGACAGGTACTCTAAGAGGTCCGTTCTTATGACCTCGTTCATCGGTAAGGAGAAAGGTCCCCTAGAAGGACTGGGTCCCTAGCTTGGGTCCAGAGGACGTAACGTCCGTCTAAGGAATGGTAGACTCGGTGGTCCCTTCGGGTAAAAAGGAATGTAATGACAAATTTAACAATAACTGAAAACATCCGAAATTTTATTATATAAAAATTATTTATATAGGATTTTTGATTCCTAGGAAAAACTACGAAAACTTGACACCACGACCTCTTCTGAGAACTCTTAGGGAACCTGTCGTTCCTCTAGTTTGGTCGGGTAAGATTTCGTTTAGTCAGACCTTATAAGTAACCTTCATGACTACGACTTCGACTTTGAGGTTATGAAACCGGTGGACTACACTTCTTGACTGAGTGACCTTTTCTGGGGCTACGACCTTTTCTAACTTCCGTCCTCCTCTTCCCCTGTTATCTCCTACTCTACCAACCTACCGTAGTGGCTGAGTTACCTGTACTCAAACTCGTTCGAGGTCCTCAACCACGTCTCCGCCTCCGTACCGTACGACGTCAGGTTCCCCAGCGTTTCTCAACCAGTGCTGACTCTCTGACTTGACGTGATTTTTGATTTATTTTTATTTGTTTTGAAGCTGAGAAAATTACAAACTTAATTGATAACTAGATAAAAGGATAAGTCAATAAACTTTCAGGGAGTATTACCCCAACGTGTACATTGTTTATTGTAAGTGTTAGGAGTCACTAACGTTGCCGAACAGGACGTCATGTACAACTATATCAATCGTTGTCAGGCAATGTACTGTGTGTGTCCTATAGCAGTAAAGTCTAGGGTGAGTTTAGGGACGGACACAAACTTTTCTGCGAAAACCATAGTTGGTGTTTAGAGTCTCTGGAGGAGGGTGGGTGACCTTTATACGTCCGTAGGAAGGACGATAGGGTCTGGGTGGACGACGACGACGACGATTCAGCGAAGTCAGTACAGGCTGAGACACGCTGGGGTATCTACCGTCGGGTGGTCCGAGGGGACAGGGACCCTAAGAGGTCCGTTCTTGTGACCTCACCGAACGGTAACGGAAGAGGTTACGTACTCTCACTTTTCACTTTCACTTCAGCGAGTCAGCACAGGCTGAGACACGCTGGGGTACCTGACGTCGGGTGGTCCGAGGAGGTAGGTACCCTAAAAGGTCCGTTCCCATGACCTCACCCCACGGTAGCGGAAGAGGCGGTCTAGGTAGATTTTGGGTAGATAGGGTCTGTGTAGATTTTGGTTAGAGGGTCGACTTCGGGTTATTGAACCGACGTGGGGTGTCCGGGGTGGACGAGGGTCGTTCGAGGGGTGGAGTACTGTGATCCCAGGAGAACACTTACGTCACTACCGGTCTTAATACTAAGCTGAGTTTCGAAAGACGAAGGTCTGGGAAGGCGTAGAGTAACGTTCTGAGGGTGAACAAACTGAAAATGAAAGTCGAGTAGGTCCCTGGGTGATAAGAAACCCCTTTGTGGAGGGGGTAAGAATAGGGGAAGGTATAGTAACACAACCCCGACGGAGGTAGAGAGGGGTAGAGTTGTCGTCGTAGTGTGTTTCCCTTCTTCTTGCTCTACTCTCTGTTCAGACCATGTGGACTCGCAACATAGGTCAGTACGGACTACGACCGGTCCTCAGAGTCATTGTACCTGGTCACCGTAACGAAATGAATGGTCAACCTCAACCTCAACTGGTACTAGGAGAATCGTCGACTTGTCACGGACTGGAACGAAACGGGGAATGAATGGGTCCGTTGAAAAACCGTACTTCAGGGTCGTGGAACGGAGGACCAGTGACAGATGTCCCTGTAGGGGACGGGAACAGAGGAGACTCCCGACAACAGTGTTCCTTCGAGTTCGGAAGGAGACAGATGTGAGTAGAACGTTAGTTGTTACCGTGAAGAAAATCAGGACTTGAGTCATCCTAAACAGAAACCACTGTCTTTATCATTACTTTGTGAGGTGAGTCTTCCTTTCTCGTTGTAAGGTGCACAGAGAAAAGTCCCGGGTAGTGTGAATCGTGACTTCTCATTCCCGTACACTCTACCTCGTCTACCGCTACTAATTTGACCACCCTTTTCGATAACTGACAACTGTACGACGACCGAGGATTCCAACTCTTATAGTTATCGAATAGTCACGGAGGAAGACTCCTAAATGGGTGAACGGAGCAAGAGGTGAGGTCTGTTTTGGTCACGTCGAGGTTGGAACCTTTCTTCGTTCTCGAGTCGATACACCGTTCCCCTCGAACAGAGGAAACTAAAGTTACTAAACAAAGTTTACTAGACCCGGGGTGCCCGGGTTCCAAATCGGTGGTCCCAGAGGAGTAAATCTATAAGTAAGGGGAGAGTGGGTGAGTCTGACTTATGTGACTTGAGTTTTGGAGTAAGGAGATGGCTCTTCGACATTGGGACGAAGGGGTCACAGGATTTGTAGTGTCGTTCCGAATGTACGTCCGGGTGCTGACTGGGAGCCTCACTTTGTCAAAGAGTGGACCAATGGTTCCTAAGTCGACGGAGAGGTACGGTAGTCCCGTGACCTACACTCTTTACATTGTACGTTTGGGACAACTAACTAGGCCGGGTCACAGATATAAACATTAGAGGGACCCGTTAGAGTAGGTAATAACCGAAGGTAAAGACGAGGCTTCAACTACAAGGGATCCAGACTTGGATACAGACTACCCTATCACAAAAACTTGGGGTTTGATCTCGTAGGATGGAAGTCTCGTAGGAGTCCACTGGACGTCTGTGACGTTTGAGTATACAGGTTTTGGTTTGAGAGAGAAGAGGGCTTTAGACTAGGAGATTCGTGTTGGGGACAGGGGTAGATATACCTCGTTCGATACACGGTACAAGTACTTTTAATAAGAGTCGAGAAGGATATTGGTTGGGGGGTGGTGGACGACTAGGATTTACGAACTATTGAGACAGTAGGTGAGGAGACGTGGGGTGTCGTCGGAACCGGCCCAATCTGGTAGTCGGAAGAAAAAATTGAATTAAAGCAGAAAATATAACCCCCATATCAACTAAATGGGCCGACACAATCTAAGTCTACATCTCGTTACGCCAAGTCAATATGTGTATGTATACAGATGAGAAAGAGTGCAAGAAAGGGGTACATCCAATAATGTCTTATAACTCATAGCAAGGGACATGATATGTCATCCAGGAACAATTAATAGACAAAGTATATCACACATATACAATTAGGGTTTGAGAGTTGAATAGGGAGGGGGTGTACAGGGGAAACCATTGGTATCTAAACAAAAGTTTATGTAAGCGAACATAAAAGAAAAATCTAAGGTGGACATTCACCACGCACACACGAGTCCGCGTAGGCTAAGAAACGCTGGGGTACCTGACATCGGGTGGTCCGAGGAGACAAAAGTCCTAAAAGGTCCGTTCTTGTGACTTCACTCAACGGTAAAGGAGGAGGTCCCTTTGAGGGGCTGGGTCCCTAGCTTGGACACAGAGGACGTAACCGTCCATCTAAGAAATGGCGAGTCGGTGGACTCTTCGGGTCTACATTCACCATAGTATACCAAAAACAGAGACAGACTGTATTAAGTAAGTCATACTATTAGGGAGCCAGGTAGGTACAACGACGTTTACCGAAGTAAAGTAGGAAAGTACCGACTCATCATAAGGTAACACACACGTATATACGTGTGGTGTAGCAGAAGTAGGCAAGGGGACGACTACCTGTAAATCCAGTGAAGGGACAGAATCGAAAACATTTATCACGACGTCACTTGGGACCCCTACGTGTATAGAAGACTAGGGAGTAAAGGAGAGGTTAGACGAAAAGTGGAACCCCGGTCTCACTAGAAAAGATTTTACGTCTGGGTTAGGACGTGACTGGTTGGGTCGTGACTGGAAGGTCCCAGTTGAAACGAAGATTTGGACTACGAGGTCGGTCTGTCTAGACAGACGTCGAGGGGTTCTGTGAAGTGTCGGGGTCCGGGAGTGGGTCCGACAGACGAGTGGACCCGGGGAACAGACTGAGGAACGGGACGGGAGGCACAACTAGAGAGGTAGGAGACACAGGGATGGTAAACTCGAAACGAGGTTACGCCGCGAGTAGTCTACGGACATCAGGAAGTGAATAATTCCTGAATTCAGTCCAGAGTGAGTAATTCTGACACTCGAGGGGCAAAATGGGGACCGACTTAGGGTCGTAGATTCGTCGAAAGTCTTTTAGGGAAGAGTGATTCCTAAACTTCCTCAAGGACGGAGTAGGTTCTGCAAAGGGAAGACGGGTCCTGTCAGGGACTGGTTGTAGTCTTACGTCGGTCAGACCCACACGCCTCGGGACACCTGTTCTTGGGTTCCCCGTCTAGTCTTCCGACCCGATTTCCTGGCAAGGGGTTTTCAAACGTTGGGGCCTCGGACGGGAAATCCCCTTCCCCTTTCACCGTGTCTTGGGAAGGGAGGGACGACTTGGGTGATACGGGGTTTTTCCACAGACCCAGGGGGTCCGTAAAAGAGACCAGTGGATCCTTGTGACGAACCATAAATACTCACATCTCTTACGGCGAGAGTTTCGAGAAAAAGGAAGGCAAAGTAATCGGTCCTCGGAAAATTACCAAACTACGAATGAGAAGAAGAGTTTACGTCTTTACAATCACCGAAGGATGGCACTTCTCGTAAGAAGTAAGGGTCTGAGCAAAGTGGAATTTCATTAGATGTGCCCCACCCCCACCTCCACCCCCAAAGAAGTTCTCGACGTCGGACTGGAGACCTGTTTTGTGTCATACACCAGAAGTTTCGAGTTTCCTGGGGTTAGTCTCCTGTTGTCTCGAAAGTCTACTTTTACTCGCTACCTCACTTCCTCTTCTTAGGTGAGAAGGGTTGTTTAAGGTTTGAAATGGTGCACTATCACGGAACCTTCCATAGTATTGTCTGTATGGAACTTAACTATAAAAGTTTACTCACATAAGTAGTGTTTTTAGTGACGTGGTGGCAGTCGGAAACTAGACTCGTGACCTTAGGGTTCCAGTCACTACCTAGGCCCCAGGTCGCCAGTCTGTTTCTTCGTTTTTCCGGCTCAGTCAATCTGTCAGTTAGTTGTCAATGATTCAAGGGTGACACACGTCTGTCCTGTCTTATTAGGGGTGGATTTCTCGAGAACAAGAGGACTCTCCACTGTCTGGACCCTTTCTGACCCTTCACGAAATGTCGGTTTTCCTCGGACCTAAAGTAAGATCTCTGTCGGTCTCCGGTAGTGCCCGCAACTTCGATCTTTCACCGTAAAAGAACAAGTATGAGACTTTCCCGGTAGATCGTCCATTCCTTTCTTACCCAAAAATCCTATGTGAGTTAGGAAATATCCTAGTTCGATTCTCAATAACATCATCTAGGTCGTTGAATCCTTCTCGGAATCTGACCCCATCGAGAACCTCCACTGTTAGACCCTTACCTAAAGGTCCCACGGAAACCCCGGGTGGTTACACCCCCTACCTACTTTCTGCTCACTCCCTCCAGAGGAACTAAGAAGGGAATCCGTCACTTCCTTGACACTACGGGAAATACACTACCTTTTCCGACTCGTGTCCCTCCTTGGTGACCATCCCTTACCTGTTAGTCTCAGAACACAACCCGTAGAACTCTGTAGACACATCGCTACGATTCTCTCGTCCACCAAAACTAAAGGTAAAGAGATTATTAACCACTACAACTCGTAGAAAAGTACATACGGTAGACATACAGGTAGTCGTCTCCTTACCTATTTCTTTTACACCAGGTATATTACAACAAGTCAGTGATTCAGCACAGGGTGAGAAACGTACCCTGGGGTACCTGACGTCGTGCGGTCCGAAGGGACAGGAAGTGGGACAGAAGTGGTCCCTAACGAGTTTAAGTACAGGTATCTCAGTCACTACGGTAGGTTGGTAGAGTAGGAGACAACCGGGGAAGAGGAGGACGGAAGTTAGAAAGGGTCGTAGTCCCAGAAAAGGTCACTCAACCAAGAAGCGTAGTCCACCGGTTTGATAACCGCAAAGTCGAAGTCGTAGTCAGGAAGGTTACTTATAAGTCCTGACTAAAGGAAATCCCACCTGACCAACCTAGAGGGACTTCAGGTTTCACTGAGAGTTCTCAGAAGAGGTCGTGTATGTATGTTACCTTATAATCGGTATTTTTCCTTACTTTAACACGGTAAACATCTCTGTACCTCCCTGGATCTCAGACAGTATGTCTCACTTTATTCAGTCTTTCTCTTTTTGTTCATAGCACATAATTATATATACACCTTAGATCTTGTTACCACATCCCCTGAATGAACGTTTTGTCTTTTTCTCTATGTCTACACCTCTTGTTTATATGCCTACGGTTCCCCCTCCCCTCCGCGCACCCTACGTGACCCTCTGACCTCGACTGCATGTCCGTGACAATACGTGTTAGTCCATCGATTACTCTCGGATGACACGTCGTGTCCCCTGAGATGAGTCACCAGACACCACTGGATTTGCCCTTCCTTTAGGTTCCTTCTCCCTTGTGTACGTATGCATGTCGACTAAGTGACTAAGTGACACTTACGTGTCACCACACGACGTTAATTGTGTTGTAACATTTCGTCGATCTGAGCTCCCGGCCTTAACCTCCACCCCCACCCCCTTCCCCCGCCAAGGTTAGAGTCGACCTTGGTCTTTCTTTCAATTTCTGACACCTTGTCTTTACACTACCGGAGCTAGGGTCTTCCCTCATGTGCGTTACCTTACTGGGGGTCCCAAACGTGAATCCGTCCGAACAAAGCCTCATTTTAATTCTTTCCCATGACTTCCTTTCCTTCGCTGGTGTTATTTAAGCTTCAAAGGACATGACACCCTTCCGCCCGTTTGGTAAGTAGTCATCTTGAACGGGGAGTCGGGACCAGGACGGGCATAAGGGATACCGGAGTCTGTTCAGTGACATGGACAAATTCGGAGTCCTAGAGACAGACACTTCACTCACAACGAGGGTTACCCCATCGACAGCAGGGGAAGTGCGGAGTGGAACCTCGGGTTTAGTGAGAACACGAATGTGGGAACCCGGTCACGTCACGACCCAGACCCCGGTATGAGTCCACGTAACTTTTCCAAGGATATAGTCCTTTGAGTAGGTATCCCCTGAAGGGACCACCAGGTCACCAATTCTGAGTCACGAGGTTCACGTCCCCGGACCCAAGTTAGGGACCAGTCCCTTTAGCTAGGGTGTCCGGTGTTGATTCCTAGGTGTACGGCGTTGCTCCCAGTCTCTAGGACACACGGTGTTAATTCTGGACCGTATCGGTTGATTTATTTATTTTTAATTTTTTTCTTTGTAGGTATTCCGACCTCTCCGGTCGTACTCACTCCTAACCTCCGTCTTACGTGTCGTCTCCAGAAGTTTCCGTGTGTTAGAGTCGAGTAGCAGGGGGAGAGTTAGGGACGGCTCCTCGCAGTGGCTGGGTGCAACGCGACTACTGCACGTCTGAGGAGAAGCCCTCCTTTCCTTTTACGGAGAAACACTACCTCCGACAGCTCTAGGTGTCTCGTGGCAGAACACACGATGTTAGACACAGTATCCGTTCGTTTCACTCTCACTACCAGGGAGTCCGCACAGACTGAGACCCTGGGTTCTTGATGTCGGGTGGAGACAGGTATCGCAAGAGGTTCGCTCTTGGGTGGAGACAGGTACCTTGAGAGGTCTGTTCTTGTGACCTCACCCAACGGTAAGGTGAGAGGTCCCCGAGAGGGGTTGGGTCCCTACCTTGGGTCCAGAGGACGTAACATCCGTCTAAAAAATGGCAGACTCGGTGTTTCCTTCGGGTACAACATCCGTTCTCCCTTTGCGAATTGTTTCAGTGAACTATCCCGAACCAAAGTATTCGGGTCGTTGTTCTAAGTTTGACGAACACAATAGAAGAGTCGTAGTTACTTGATTGAGTCAAGATTAATAAAACAATGTGTCACTACACTGTAAAATTAAACGAATACTTATAAAAAGCGTCTTTTTATAATCTTCGATTTTCTTTCGTACGACGTTTAAAGTGTTGTTTATCATTTACGTTGAATAACGTCGTCTCATTTTACTCTTAGAACTCATTGTTTTTTAATCCTGTTAATTCACCTATGATAATTCTGTGTTGTTCACAACAAGACACAAGTTGTTCATGTGTCTCTTAAGATATTCTTCAAAGAACAGTTACCGGTCTTTTCTTAGTTCTTTTAATCAGTAGTCTATAGTCTTAACACAGATTGTTTCTAAAAATTTGTTTAAGCTTGCTTAGACTCAAATATGAAAACCGGTCGATATTTTACCAAATCTAGGGACGTGTTTGTGTGTGTTTTTTTATAAAAATCTACCTTTCTACCATTTTCTTTAACAATAAAGTCGATACCTTCAAAACGAATTTTACTACTTCTCTTTTTGAAAATTACATAAGACGTCCTCTCTTTCTAGAGGTTAATTCTAGGTTTGGCAACGGACATCTTACATTCTGCAAAGTTTATTATAGTTTTTACACAACTAAGTTTTAAACTTTTTAACGCTCACGAATAAAAATTGAAATCTATTTATCACGTTATACCCTCGATGGTGAGTCACTTTTTTTAAAACTGTCATTCGAATTACTTTAAGTTTACGTTCGGTTCATAAAGATCACATCTAAGACGTAGCTTTAACTCTACACGATATTCATATTTTGTGTGTGACCTAAAGTTTCTAGAACATACTTATTTTCTTATATTTTATAATTATTAAACCTTATAACTAATACACAAAATTTTTATAAATACATATAACTCAATTTATTTGATACGATAATTTTAATAAAAGTGACGAGCTTTTAGAGAGTCACGTTCTTAGACGAAGGGTGGATCCCCCTCCCTCCCTCCTTCTTCTTCCTCTTCGTCTC
Source organism: Capra ibex (assembly GCA_006410555.1). NCBI lineage: Eukaryota > Metazoa > Chordata > Mammalia > Artiodactyla > Bovidae > Capra > Capra ibex. The sequence continues at coordinate 13,203,564 of SJYO01014747.1, forward strand.
CACTCTTTTTCCCCGTTCCTACGACTACTACTTTGATTTACATTTATTGAGAACTAAGAATTTTTATTTGTGTGTGTGTTGTCAGACCTCGATTTTAGGTTGAATTCTTCACTATCCCACTTCTCCTCCCTCAGTCCCTCCTTTTGCCACGACTCTAAGCCGGTTTTTCTTCCTTATTTCAAAACTAAGTGCGATGTTCTGCCTACTTGTAATACGATTCCCTTTAGTCGGTGAATGTCTTCTGACATATAACTTCTTCGCGTAAATGTACTTTATTAACTTTACAGACCTTCTCTATTTAGGTACCTCTGTCTTTCACCTAAGTACCAATGGATCCCGATGCCCCGTTCTCCCTTAACCCCCACCCGTACTTATTTCCCGAATCTCAAACAAATCCCTTTCTACTGTTATAAGATTTCGACTCTCATCACTACCGACACTGAGGGTCTTATATGATTTTTGGTGACTCGACACATGACACTCAGAGTACGAAATGGCAGACTCACCCGGCCCACCGAATCTGCCATATGAAAAGAGAGAAAAAATAAAAAACCAACGAGGCGTGTCGAACGCCCTAAAATCAAGGAACTGGTCCTCAGCTTGGACCCGGGAACCGTCACTTCCGTCACTCAGGATTCGTGACCCACCGGTCCCTTAAGGTTTCCTATATGAAATTGACCCATTCAACGTACCATACACTTTCTATCGAGTGCTTTCGACAAAATCTATATACGCACATAATTCATATGACTTCGAGAGAATAAGAACAACATTTCTCCCCCCATCCGATTCTATGACTAGTCAAGATTTACGACGGATAATTAAGTTAATAACTTTATTCTCAGTGAAGGGACAGTATTCTCTCATCTGTGATTAGTTCTTTACGAAGAGGGTCTTTGACGAATGACTTGAGTAAGATAAGGATCTAAACAAACCCCCAACCTTCCTTACAGTACCAATCAGCAGCCCCTCTACGCTATTTCGCTTTATGTACAAAATATTATTTACAGTGAAGACAGTTAAGACCGTCAACGTTATACACGTTTTGGTCTTGAAAGGGACGCCCCACACTTTCACTCTCGAGACGAGCGTCCTCGGCACCTCGTCTCGGACTCCCTACGTCCTACGATACGACCCCTCCTACGATACCACCCCTCCTACGCCCTCACCGTGTACCCTCCGCCCCCCCATAGCCCCTACCTCTTCAGTCTACGAACGTCGAGTATTAGAACCCCTGATGTTATGTTCGTGTAAACTACCTATAATTTCGATTTGAGGTCAATGTAAGAGATAATAATAGAATTGTGAACCAGAACGGGCGCAGGTCACCCGTTTGAAGAGTTTGAACTCACCCGTGGTCTTGCTAGACCTTCCGAACAATCTTGTGTCGATTACCCCGGGGGAGGGTCCCAAAGACTAAGTCATCCAGACCCCATCCTCCCCGGACTCTTGAGTGTAAAGATTGTGTCAGGTCTACTACGACTACGATTTTGACTTCGGTGGTTACGGACCTGGTGCGAAGGTCATCGTTGTCGTTTTTCTTCGACGGTTCACGTAGGGTGCCGACCCACTCCCGTGTCACTCCTGGGAAGCTGTGGGTAGAGAATTCTGGGGAGAACTCTACGAAGTCCCCGTCTTGCCCAATTACCTCCCCGTGACACGACGGGGTCCTTTTGGTCGACCAAAGGACTTCGTCAAATGTAGTCTAAGTTCCGACGAACGAATAACTAACGTTAGTCAGTTCAATCGGGACATTGTTTAACGGAATTTAATAACTTGATCATTATTCGCGTCGACCCATTTATTACGTGCCCTACCACTCCCAGATATAAGTAATTCTTCAACGGGTGTAACGTACGGAGGGCGACCCAGACTGAGTTTTACTAGACAAGGGCGGGCGGGTTATAAAGTGTCACGAACTGGTAGACGTGTAAGAGGTAAACTTGGTAACTGACTTTAGGGAGTACGTAAGGAGTCTCTGAGGGGTTCACCTCTGCAGTTCCAAAGTGGCACGTATAGACGTCCCACCGGTGTTTCTGTGTGCAGGACTCACAGAAATCTGTATACAGAAATTCTACGAATTGTCGCACATACGACTCACAAATTAGGTAGGACTACTATTACTTTGAGTACTGCTCTTTTTTCAACGAGAGTTGATGTCCGACGTAACCTCCGTTTAGTTACTTGAACTTGGGTTCTTCGGAAACAAAGGTTTTACGTTTAAAAGAAGAGGGGGTGGGGCAGGGGGGGGGTGGTACGGACGGTCCAAATACCTCGATGTTAATTGTTCTCTTAACAGATCTAAATTCCACATGGTGTACTGCCAAACTATGTGTGTGCATAATACTTTACGAGTGGTGCTGTCAATTGTGTAGGTAGTGAAGAGTGTCAATGGTGACACACACACACGGACACTGATAGAGTTCTTCTGACTTTTAGACCACGAAAGAGCCGTTTGGAGTTCATAGGCTTATGTTCTCACTATTGATATTAGCAGTACGACATACAGTCTTAAAAACGGGGCCGGTTTCCTCGTAATTCTTTATGTCACAAAAGAATTCCTTTGAAAGGGACATTACTCTATGCCGTCTCTGATCGGCACCATCCCGACTACTTCTAATTGTATCCGAGGAAACTTTCGAGGACTCTGTCTCGTATGTTTAGTGGTACCTTTGGTTCGGTGCAAAATAACACATTATCCAATCGATTAATAGGATTTTTCCATTCTTTCGGGTAACGGATTGCCCTTTAGTCCCATCCATAATCGCTTATTATGTCGTCCTATTACCTCCTCGTCCCGTCGATCCTCGTCGGTACCGAGGGACTCGACGGTCCGTCCTGACCCGTCCTGTCTCAAAGCTATGGGATAATCTACGTCCCTACTCTCCCAGCCGGTACCTGTCTACGGGACAGAGGGGTCGAGGACTCCGAGGGACGACGGAGAGACTACGAAGGTCAAGGGCACCTCGACTCGCCTAAACCTCCCTTGTCTGTTCACCCTCGTCTACCAAAATGACGGCGGGGTTGGGGTCTTCGGTCGGGCCACGGCACCCTATGTCGGAGGGCCACTCTCCGACCTGTCCTTGTCCGTCTGTCGCTTCCTCTCACGTTTGGGTAGGATCCACGGACGGGACCCCTGAAAGTGGGTACAATCGAGTGACTTACGAGGGATTTCGGACCACCAGGCCACTAATTCTTAGGTGGACGGTCATGTCCTCTGTGACCAAGCTAGGGACCAGGTCCTTCTAGGGTGCACGGTTCTCTGTTGATTCCGGGACGCGGTACCGACGACTCGGGAGTGTGGCTCTCGTATACGAGACGTCGTTCTCTTCGGGGCTCTTATTCGGGGCCGTGGTGTCGTTTCTCACCGGGACGGGCGGAGTCGATCTCTCTGACACGTGTCGGTACTCGCGGGTCGAATCGGATTCTCTTAAATTGTACTTAATTTTTTTTAAAAAAAATTGACCAGACCTGATTTGATTTAAACAAACAAACGATTTATCGTTATGCTCGGGTTGTGACTCGGGTAAGAAAAAGTAAGATTATTAGAGCTCCCATTTCTTGATACTTCATTCCCTACGCTGCTAGGAGAGCCATTTGTGTCTGATCTAAAGTGTATACATTTGAACGGCGTATATAAAGTCTGGAAAAATGAAAAATCGTTTTAGAAAGACTGAACTCATTGAAGAGTGAGTGTTGTCAACACATTTACGAAGGATGGCACAGAGATACGAAAATGGTTAGATTCACAATGATGCATAGGTATTTTTGTTTTTCTGGACACACAAAAGGTAAAGTCCATTCACCATAGTGTACTATAAAGGTAAGATGTCGAAGTACCGAAGTGAACTGCAACTCAAAAGTTCATGACACTCATAACTGTCACATCTAGTTATTCACTCAAGTCGTTGTAACGGCTCAAATAGGGTACTTCCGTTCCCGTCAGTACTCCTTGCGCTGTATGTGGAAGTCTAAACTCTGAAAGTCTGGAGCCTACGCCAGTCAAATACCTTTACAAGGTACACCCGGATGTTTCCTACGGAGTAGAGACGACAAAGACTAAGGTACACGCAGTTAATCTAATTCGTACATTCGCGGTACACACACTCACGCACGAGTCAGCGAGTCAGTGCGGACTGAGAAATGCTGGGGTACCTGACATCGGCCGGTCCGAGGAGACAGGTACCCTAAGAGGTCCGTTCTTATGACCTCACCCGACGGTCCGGGAGGAGGTCTTCACGGTATATGAATGATAATGTCTACACAAGTGAATGAGAAATTTTAATATCATCTTCGGAAATAGACATAGTTGTTAAAACTAGTAGTGTTGAAAAGTTTCTGCACATACTACACTCAGAATATCTGTTTCTATGCCCTCAGAGTCTCGACCCTTCACTGTCTGAGCCCGAACCGTGGACAGACGAGACTTTTCCCCAGTCAGAAGGTCTTCAGTCATAGACGTTGACTTCTTTACTAGGTCGACGGTCCCGTTCATCTATGTGAAACCAGACACAAATTTAGGTCTAGGCACTTCGAGACTTTATTATCGAAAGTTGGAGATGGGATGACACGTTTTAGAACGTTCGTTTTCAGGCCCGAGAGACTTAAGACAGACCGAGGAGACTTGAGCTGTAAACCCAACTTAAAGAGACGACTGAAACCTCACAGAGGGACTGAAAGGGGTCACACCTGATAGGTGGTACCTACAGGATTGTACGGGTCCAGGAGACCCGGAGTACGGGTGGGAGAGGGTGGACAGTCCGGATGGGACTGGTAGTCCACTGGTTCGTTACCGTCCAAATGTCCACTTGTTCGTTTTGGACTAGGTTCACAGAAAGGTGGGAATTGTTGACGTGGACACCCGGATTATCTTGTCTTTGACTTTTCCGTCTAAGGGGCACTGTGAGCCCATCGAATCTAGGGTCCGGAGGAGGGACCGGTCTCGGGGAGATAACTGGAATTAAGAGATGCCCATTAAAATAGAAGAGGTGATCCTAAGGTTTTCAACATAATTGGATCTCGGTGAGGCTTGGACCTGGGTGGTGACGTCTTTACTAAAGGAGAAGCACCCCTAGAGGCGCAACTCGGCACTCGAGACACCCTCTCAAGTGTCCGGTGCCAGAGTCCTAATCTCGACTCTAGGCTCCTCGTCCGTCCCTGGAGTGTACGGGGTGGAGGAAGGTGGGCTCGCAGTACGTCCCGTGGAAGGGGGTGGGGCACCCTGTATGACCGGAGTAGTCAGGACGAGACGACGCCGGAAGCTCGGTCGTGGGACGGACCCGGGGCGGGCCGAGGTCGACACAGGCGACCTGAGAACCCCTTCCCGGTCCGGGTCCGGTCTACTAGATTGTACTACTTTTCCCTTTATGAGGTGTAAGGAAAACGTCTTGTGTAGACGGCTTACGGTACGTCACTCCTCTTCGTCCGACCCCTAAAGAGCTCGTCTGGTTACGCCGAAGTTGGGATTCTCTCAAGGCACCCCCTCTTTGACCCAGTGGAGATTACGTCAGCTCGAAGTACGCCTGTACTCGTAGACGGCACCTACCTCGTCCCCCGGTCCCTCGCACCTACGGTTCCTCTTACGTCCTGGGTCGGAATTCTATGAGAGGGTTACATACGTCTGAAGGTCAAAACCTTTTTACAGAAGTATAAGGGTCTTTACTGGGTCACCTTGTTAGTTTAATGTAATAAAAGAGGTCAGTAGTTACGTATCACTACCAAGGTCTGTCTTTCCCGGTTTTAGGAGAAAAATTGAGACAAAACTGAGTGTGAGTCGGTAGTGGGGTTCGAAGAGTACTTCCGGGAGGAAACGGTTTCGGGTCGAAGAAAGAAGTGGTAGTTGATTCCTCCAAACCACCCCTTTTGGAGTCGCACAGTCAAACTTGAACTCAGTTTGATCCGTAGAAGATGGGTCCTGTATAAAAAATTAAGTAAAAATAACCTCATATCAACGAAATATATTACAACACAATCAAAGATGACATACCGTTTCGTTTACTCAATATGCATATGTATTTAGGCAAGTAAAAAATTTAAAGGAAGGGTAAATCCAGTAGGGTCTCGTGACTCGTCTCAAGAGACACGATATGTCACCCAAGAGTAATATTCGATAAAATATACACGTACGCACGAATTCAGTGAAGTCAGTGCAGGTTTAGAATCGGTGGGGTATCTGACGTCGGGTGGTCCGAGGAGACAGGTAACCTAAGAGGTTGGTTCTTATGACGTCACCCAACGGTACGGGAAAAGGTCCCCTAGAAGGACTGGGTCCCTAGCTTGGACGTAGAGAGTGTAGAGGACGGAAAATATGTATCAGAGTTATTACATAGGGCGTTTGATTTTACGGATGGTTCCGGTCCGTCCCTGGTACTTACTGACTTCGTTCGGTCCACCCCTACCACTGGATGGATTCTCCTACACAGGTGGATTTCCAGGGTCCCAATTAAGTCTCGTCTGTCTAACGATAGTGTATCCTTGTGTCCGGACCCCAGTACGTGAGAATAACCATCAACCTTTTAGACCTGAAACTATATTTTAGTATTTATACAAAAACAACTGTTGATTAGGTTTACAAAAATTCTTTGTTTGTGACTCCTGGTTTGTTTATGTAGACGTTCGACTTGTGTCGTCTGACATTCGAGACTACGTCAGAATGACGGATCTGGACCCTAGTTGGTTACATTTAGATAGAGTGAGTCGAGGTCCCGCGGACGAGCGAGGTGGGTCGTGGCAGAACGGTCCCCCTCCGACCCACTTTGTGGGCTAAAGGACCGTACAACGGGTGTAGTGAGACCAACGATGGAGAGAGCCTCCTGACCGCAAAGACTCCTAGGTTTAGGTCTTTATCCCTGAAGGGACCACTAGGTCTCCGATTCTGAGACATGAGGGTTTCATCCACCTGTCCCAAGTTAGGGACCAGTCCCATGATCTAAGGTGCCCGGTGTCGATTTTATTCTAGGGTACTCGGTGTCACCTCGAGTCTCTAGGGTACACGGCATTGATTGTAAGTCCCGTTGGTTTATGTAATTATTTTATAAAAAAAATTATCTTTACTACGGGGGTTATTGTTCCGACGGAAGAAGATGGATTAAGGTCGAAAAGGTACCAAGGAAAGGGACTATCGAGTCAACCATTTCTTTGGTGGACGTTACATCCTCTGGGGTCAAGTTAAGGACCCAATCTTTCTAGGGGACCTCTTCCCCATCCGATGGGAGAGGTCATAAGAACCCGAAGGTTATACCGAGTCGACTATTTCTTAGGTGGACGTTACGCCCTCTGGACTCAAGTTAGGGACCCAACTCTTCTCAGGGACCTCTCCCCTTTCCGATGGGTGAGGTCATAAGACCGGACCTCTTAAGGTACCCGATACATCCGGTAGTCCAGTGTTTCTCAGTCTGTACTGACTCGCTGAAAGTGAAGTGAAAGAGGAGTTAAGTATGATCCTATTGAAGTACTAAAACGAGTTAGTCACCATAGTCAATGGGAGGGTCTTCGTCTGATGAAAAAAGTAAACGCAGTCTAAACCGAAAAAAAAAAACGGGGCTAGTCGGAAAACTGATAAAAGGATATCCTCGGGAAATTCTAAGAAGGAGTTTCTAGGGTGTTTCGGAGTATGTCACAAACGTGTTGTCGTTCGTAAAGTGTTCACACTTTAGTCTCTTGTTTCCCGTAGGGCTTGGAAGTCGGGTGAGAGAGAGGAGGCGGAGACCCGTCCGTAAAGACGGAATCTGGTCGACTGTCGGTCCGAAAGGTATTCGACTATCTGAAGGTTACATAGAAACAATGACTCACGAACGGTACACGGTCCAGGATAAGAATTAGTTTGGGAGAGTTGTTAGGAGATTCTGACCAGGACTGAACCAGGATGTGATGTCTACTCCTCTTGTTCCAGGTCTCTTACTTTTTTTTTGGAATGAGTCGTTTCAATCCTACACTTGGGTTCAGTTTCGTTGAGGGTCCCTCTATCACTTCCTGTCCCTTCGGACCACGCGACGTCAGGTACCCCAGCGTTTCTCAGCCTGTACTGAATCGCTGACTTGTTGTCGATTCGTTAAGGTCTCGGATGTGGGTCACTACGGTCGACATGTTTAAAGTACGCCCACGATAATAAAAGGGGTAAAATGTCTACCTCCTTCTTCAAGTCTCTCTATTGTTTTGAAGGATCTTCAGTGTGGGTCGACAATTTTTTTGTTTTTTTTTTTTGTCTAAGGGTCAATGGAGTCCTACTATGGTCCGTGTCTGGGGTCCCCGTTAAGATCTAGGTGAAGATTTAAAATTGTGTTCGAATCACCTTTACTTTTTTACTAATATTATTCGTATTCTTTCTTCAGACTACGACCGAAACGATATTAGGGACGATTAGCACAAAAATTAATTTTTCGATTTTTATTTTCGTATGCACTCTAACCGTGCAACCGAGAAGAGGAAGTAGACACTCAGACTAAAGGAGGGATAAATGTTCGTACTCGAGCAGAGGGTCGGAAAGTGGTGAAGTACACACCAGGTACCTGGTCGTCGGAGTTGTGGTAGACCCTCAAAGGGTCCTTACACTTTAGAGCCCGGGGTGGGGTTCTGAGTCCTTTAGTCTCAGACGTACAGTTGTCTGAGAGGTCCATTACACGCATGTGTCCTTTCAGACTCCACGTGACCTGGGGTCTTCTAGAGTTTATAGTCGGTAAAATACCTGTTAAGAGAGACCCCATAGGTTTTTGTCTTAAACTGATTACTCGTGGTCGAAAATTTATGTTTTCTGGGTCTCTGTATCGAGGATTTGTTCTGGTTTGACTCCACTAGTGGTCCCAAACAGAGTCTTTAGAGTGAAAGGTCCACTCACTCGGGTGAAACCCCCTGGGGATTAATGTGGACTTCGGAGACGAGGGTGCCGGGGGTCAGAGTCGCAGTAGACGGTACCACTGACGCGGAGACGTGGGTCCTCCGGGTGGGTGGGGACGGAGACGTGGGTCCTACGGGTGGGTGGGGGTGGAGACGTGGGTCCTACAGGTGGGTGGGGNGTTGTCCGGATGAGTGGGGACGGAGACGTGGGTCCTACGGGTGGGTGGGGGCGGAGACGTGGGTTCTCCGGGTGGGTGGGGACGGAGACGTGGGTCCTACGGGTGGTTGGGGACGGAGACGTGGGTTGTCCGGATGAGTGGGGACGGAGACGTGGGTCCTACGGGTGGGTGGGGGCGGAGACGTGGGTTCTCCGGGTGGGTGGGGACGGAGACGTGGGTCCTACGGGTGGTTGGGGACGGAGACGTGGGTTGTCCGGATGAGTGGGGACGGAGACGTGGGTCCTACGGGTGGGTGGGGGCGGAGACGTGGGTTCTCCGGGTGGGTGGGGAGAGGTTCATCAGATCCAAACGAAAAGTGTCTCGTCATCTCTCCCGCAGTACCGAAAGTTGGAGAAACGACTTGTTAATCTCCTTTTGACTAGAAAGTGGTGTACCTTTTTGCGTGGGTCTTTACTTCATTATCCCCTTATCGTTACTTGGAATCCCCGACAGGTATTTCGTTCGGATTCTTCTAACAAAACTTTTACAGGAATATTTCAGTGTACCGTTCAGGAGTCACCGGCTCGGCACCCACCATTCCCCGACTCTGGTCTTGGTACCTTAGGACCCAATATTCTTCCAACTTTGACGAAACCAGTCTCCGGTCTAAATGTTAATCAGGAACCCCCTCCACAGGTCTTTCCCTGGGAACCGGTCTTCTTCCTGGGTTCGGGTCCTTTCGGTTCTGGGAAGAAGGTCCTCCGTCACGAGCCGGAAAGAGTCCCGGACGACCTTAAAGTAATAGGACAAGTGTGACATGTCTACCCTTAAATTATTAATTAATCCCTCATCGAGTGGGGTCTCGGGCACGTCCCCCTAATACGTTTAGTTGGTTCTACACACCGTTCCCCGACTTATAAAGTACCACACAAATTAAACGTTTATGATGGGTGGCTCTTCCGAATCCGTCCTTTGGATAGTAGTATTATTAATAATAACGAGTACGTTTTGGTGAACTCAAAGGTAGTCTGCAGAAAGGAAAGTTGACGAAAACGGTTTGTACAGAGGACTCGTTACACTATAAAAAAATTTTTACTTTCTTTTTCTTTTCATTGACGGTACATTTTCTTATAATCCTTATTTTATTTGGACAAACCTATGTTATTTTTGAGAGTATCTGCGATGCAAACGAGTGGGATGTTTACAATTGCGAGTTTCTCGAAGATAGAAAAAGTGAAAAGAGAATGTACGTGAGTCCAATGGTTTACTCGGACCTTCCACTTAATTTCCCTAGGTTCCGTAATGTAGAATACGTCAGGTGTGTACGTAATTAATTCGGTGGGTGACTAAGGCTTATGGGGGTTATAGGAAGGATATTTAAAGTGGAGACGAATGTCTTCAGGTCCCATCAAAAGATAGGGGAGGGGTGTTCTTGTGACTTCCAAGATCGAGCACACCTATCGTTCCAGATCTCCTGGTTTATAGGTTCCCGAAGATCGATTAAGGTAGACAAGGTGTTGGTAGTGGTGGTCGTGACTGACGTTTGAGCTAGTAGTTCTTGTCCCAGTCGTTTGAAAAGGACATTTTTCGGTCATTATTTATAAAGTCCGAAACGACCGGAATGTCGGAGACAACCTTAAAGAGTTACGACTCCGGTATCCCCCTTCGTCGGTGTCTGTTACACATTTGTTTCCTCGTACCAACACACGGTTATTTTGAAATAAATGTTCTTGTCCACCGTCCGGTCTAAACCGACGGTAGGTTTGGAGGACCATGAACCTCAGGTCGATATCGTAAAGAATTCTAGAGGACGTTGGAAAAAAATTTTTTGTTTATTTTTTTTTTTTTACTACCTGAGAGAGAGACATTGAAACTTGTACACATATACGGCTAGGTTAACATAATCTAATTTGGTCACCAACCAAGGGTATAATCCGTCGAAGACCTCTGGTTCTAGTCGAAACGCCCAGACATTTAACATATCACCTTACCCCACGGTGTGAATCTTCCCGGGGTCCGGGTACCAACTAAATTAAAAGACGACAGTGGCAGAACTTTAAGAATTATTAAAAATATATTCCCCGTAAAAATAAAACGTGACCTGGGGTTTCAATACAACGATGAGGACGACCTCTGTACCTTTTATAGTTTCTAACAGTGCTGAAATCCTCCACGATAACCGTAGACCACGATTTGTTGGGTATTGTGTGTTTTGTAGGGGGGTTGGTGGTGGTGCGTTAATAGTTTTATAGTTGTCACGGCTCCAACTTTTCGAGACCCAATTGGACACATTTTAACGGTTGTAATATGGTACAGACTGGATAACTTATGGTTATTTCGGTAAAACGTATCACGTTGGAGTAAATTGACACAAAATGTAGAAATGTCCTGGATTGTTTTTATAAATGTTCGGTCCTTGTCTCGGGAGAGAGTCAGATGCACAAAGACTAAAGAAAAACAAGTGGTGTTTATTCGGAGAAACTTGGACGGAGGTCAACTACAGGAGTACCCCTAAGCAAAGGACTAAGGAGGTTTCTTCTTATGAATGTTTACCGTTTTAAAAAATTCTAAGACCTTCTATGAGTCACTTTCACTTAGAGGGTGGAGGGGGCGGGGGTAGGGACTAGGGGAAGACCTCGTTAGGATATAAATCTCACAGGAGTAAACAGGAGACGTCTGTAAGACATTAGCTCCTGTCAGACAACAACAAATCATCGATTCAACACAGACTTAGAAACCTTGGGGTTCCTGACATCGGACGGTCCGAGGAGACGGGTACTTTAAAAGGTCCGTTCTTATGACCTCACCCTACGGTAGAGGAAGAGGTCCCCTAGAAGGACTGGGTCCTTAACTTGTGTGTGGAGGACATAGAGGACGTGACCGTCTGCCTAAGAAATGGTGACTCGGTGTCCGTTCGGGCCCCTGGAAGATGCACGAGTTAAAAGGAGAACCAAGGAAATCCTGTAGGAAATAGGCGGTCGGACTTTACGTGGTGTCTCTAGAGGATGTGGTCTAGGGTCGGGACGAAGACAAAGGGTAAAACCACCCCCGGCGAATGAAGGTATTATTCCTAGGGTTTAGAAGGTGTTGGAAGAGGAGGACGTTGAGACGGAGGACCTTAGTCGAATAGTCTATGGAGATGAGGGGGAAAAAACTTCAGGACCGACTTATTTTTCGTCACGAGGTAAAAGGTAAAAGATTAAAGAGAGGGACCCACGAGAAACAGTGTCTTGCATGTAGATAAATTTCAGACAGTCCTGGGTCGCGGACAGTTTCAGCAACTTGTCTTATTTTTCGAGAACTCGGACTAGGTCCGGTCAAGAGATATGTATCTGAACTGGGAGTAAAGACAAGGTTTTTCTCGTCCTTTCTCTGTCGGACTCCAACCTCCGACATTGAAGGGGTCATAACTAAGACTGAGGGTCTCACTGCCGCCCAGGACCCATATACACTGGTGCCTGCACGAGTATTTAATAATTATGGTGAAGACTTAATTTTTCTCTCTGGTCGTCTTCGTTGGTCTTTTCGTATTCGTCCGGTTCTTATGGTCAAGTTCTCACGCTAATTAATAAATCGCGATAAATTGGTGTTAGAACTAAGTTCCCGTTGTAAACTCAACCCTCTTCGCTCTTCGCACATCCTTTTACACCGAGACTGGGGTCCGTCGTCGTCTACCGACGACCCCCTTGTCGTCCAGGGACCCTTGGATGGGAAGAGAAGGAAGAACTGGGAAGTTGAGGGTGCCGGTGGCCTAAAACCGAGGGTCCTCCTTCCGACGTCCGAGAGTGAAGGGGATTGGGAGGCTCCTCCACTCCCCACTCTACGGGGCCCAGTCAGTAGGACCGACGAACTACAGTCTGCGTCGTCGAATCACTACCCCTCTTCCGACTCGGTTCTCACCAGGGATCCTGGATCCGCCCAGACTGCGAGTGGAGGGGTTCGGGCGGACAGGAGTACGACGTTTCACTTGTCTCCCACCTCTCCTACCCTGTCTTCGTCACCGTACTAACACCGAACTGTCCTTTAAGGAGGTGTCGAGGAGGGTGACTTGGAAAGACGGAGGGTCGGGTCAGTGCGGCGAGTCGACGTAGGAATAGATTTTCCTACGGAACCTCACCGTTACGGGTCTCCTTCCCATGTCCTATTTGACCCATTTTCTTGTTTTTCCTTCGGTACACCTTGTCGTTTCCTAAGAGAAAAAACACTAAAGAAGGATAAGTGAAATAAAAAAAATAAATAAACATTAACCTTTTATCAACGAAACGTTACCACACAACCAAAGACGTTTTGTCTTAGTCAGCATTCATATGTATAGGGGAGGGACAACTCGGAGGGCGGGTGGGGTACCGGTAGCGTGTTGAGACCCAGCAGGGTCTCGTGACTCGACTCGAGGGTCGCAAAATGTCTTCGAAGGGTGGTCGATAGACAAAGTGTGGACCATCACACATATACACAGCTGCGTCGAGAGAGTGAAGTAGCGTGGGAGAGGAAGGGCGAGAGACAGGTTTTCAGGTGAGAGACACACACGGAGAGATAAGGACGGGACGTTTATCCAAGTAGTCATGGTCAAAAGATCTCAGATAGACGATACGTAATTATAAATTATTAACAAAAAGAGGAGGACTGAATGTAGTGAGACGTATTGTCCGAGATCAAAGTTGGTGGAGTGTAGTTGGCTGAGTTTCAACGAGGAAAATTACCGACTCATTATAAGGTAACATGTAGATACATGGTGTCGAAGAAATAGGACCTTACCGTTTCCTGAGAATTAACATTGAAGGGCCTGAGTAATACTGTCTTTTCGGACACGACGAACTCATACACACACACCACTTTAAGTACTACAATTTAAATGGTAAAATTTATAAAATTTCACACGTGAAGTCGCCGGAATTCGTGTAAGTACGAAAACCGTAGGTCGTGGTGGTAGGTAGAGGTCTTGAAAAAGTAGTAGGATTCGACTTTGAGACACGGGTGAGTTTTCATTAGGGGGTAAAGAAGAGAAAGGTCGGGAACCGTTGGTGGTAAAGAAAGGTAAACACTCTTACACTGATAAGATCCATGGAGCAAATTCACCTTAATGTGTCATAAACAGAAAGTACTGACCGAATAAAGTGAATCGTATTACAGTAGTTCCAGGTAGATCCAACACCGTCCACAGTTTTACGGGAAGGCAAGATTCCGACTTATTATAAGGTAACAAACGCATCTTATGTAAAACAAAGCAGGAGAGGAGACAGGTACTTGTGAGAGTACCAACAAAGGTGGAAAACCGATAACACTTATCACGACGACACTTATACCCCACATGTTTATAGACTCTAAGAGGTCCGTTCTTATGATCTCACCCAACGGTAAGGGTATGAGGTCCCCTAGAAGGGTTGGGTCCCTAGTTTGGACACAGAGGTCGTAGAGGACGTAACCGTCCGTCCAAGAAATGCGATCCTAATGGATCCTTCAGGGAAAAAGTATTTGTGTATAGGGGTTGTCTCTAAAATAAAGTGATCGAGACCTCACTAAGGACCTTTGGATGTAAAAATTGTTCTGGAAGGGGGAGTCGACTAAGGTTACGGTCTGGTCCAGTCCCTTTGTTCCTTGATCTAGGGTTTGTTTGACTCAACTGGGGGCAGATCTCAGGAGAAACGTCAAGGAGACATCAGTCTACCCAAGACATCATTAGGGTGGGGTCACTTTCATTTTTATCGAAGGTATAATATTTACAGTCGAGATTCTCGGACTTGTCCCTTGTAGACTGACAGGATTTTCTCCCGCTGGTCCTTGGTCCTAAGTTCGAGTAGAGAGAGTAGGTTTGTGGTACGATAATCCGAGTGTCTGATTCGAAGAGACTGAGGAGATTCGTCCACCGTCGAGAAGCCCCAGTGAGTTCTACGGTAGGTTGTGGTGTCCTATTCTCCTGTCATTCAGGGGATACATACTCGTTCAATATAAGGTTCTCGCGTAAGGATTCAGGTTAAACAATAATTCAGGTTGTATCAATTGGATCCATGGGTCGATTGTGTCAGTCGATATATCATGACGTGACATTATCCAAATATTATGAAAAGTGTGTTTATGTTGTAGTTTCTGGTTGTGTTTTTTTCGATTCTTTCGTAAAAACCAGAATGTCACGTCATGGAACTTGTCATGTCATGTTGCCGACCGTATGTCCCCGACCGTACCTCACTTGTCCGGTCTTCTCAAGGACTACCCCCTCCCTCTCCTCCATCCTCTGTCACCTCGACTTCCCAGCAGTCGCTGTCCTCTGCCTCCCGTTCTATTCTCAAGTGAGTGGGGACTGTGACCACCGTTCGCAAGACGAAGGAACTACCTAAATTCAGATAGATGGTCGTGAGGACGGAGGACCTTTGAGGGTACCTGCCTCCTCGGACCACCCGATGTCAGGTACCCCAGCGATTCTCAGCCTGTGCTGACTCGCTGAAGTGAGAGTGAAAAGTGAAAGTACGTAACCTCTTCCTTTACCGTTCGGTGAGGTCACAAGAACGGACCTCTTAGGGTCCCTATCCCCTCGGACCACCCAACGGTAGAGACCCCAGCGTGTCTCAGCCTGTGTTGACTTCGGTGAATCGTCGTCGTCGTCGTCGGAGAACTTCTTGGTTAGGTCACCATAGACCCACCGTCGAGAAAATAAGAAGAGTACCTACTGTGCCACCGTGACCTAACGTAAGACTTATCGACGATGTCTGACGTGGGTGGCAAGGTGTAGGTCCAGGACGTGGAGTTTTGACTGTCACAGAGGAGTTTATCTTGGTTGAATGCACTGACCTGTACGCTTATGTGTAAGCGTACAAAAGTTCAAGCGTCAACCTTCGAAGCATACCTCCCTGAATGACATCGTCCTCTCTTTTCCCGACGTGGGGTACCCGCGACGACATCTCGCCTGGGAGTTTGATACTCTGCGACGAAGTAAGGGGCTTTCCACAGCAGGTGTCAAACCTTTGTCACGCGTACCGTGCACAAGCTCGAAATTTGGCCATCCAGTCGAAGAGAGACAGAAATTCCGTTTCGACGTTTCTACTTGGCTGTCCCTTTCCGAGCGACGGAAGACGATGTAAGGGTGGTCCCGTAAGTTCTCGGACAACCGGGTCCGCGTCCGCGTGCCCTCCGTTCCACCCTCCCCGGTGGAATCACGACCGCACGGCCGACCCTTCTTTTTTCTAGGACAAGAACCGTAGGCTACGCACACTGGAATCGCTCAGGAGATTAGCGGGAAGTTCCTGTCTCAGAGGGGGTGAAATGTTTATACTTGTACTCTCAATCCCTTCGAGACGTCACACGGGTACCAGTGGGTCGACTACGGTCTCGGCTCTGACCATCGGTCTAGGGAGACAGGACCAGTTCTACGGGACAGGGGGAGTGAGACGGAAGAGTAAGGGGGAAGGGTGGAAGGTCGAGGTTTTGTCAGGGTCTCGGAGAACCTGGGTAGTTTTGTAAAGTGTCTAATTTTTCCAATCCTTAAGGGACCACCATATTACCTACTCTTAGGCGGACGTTTACACCCCATGTACCCTAGAGTACACACCACCTCGTTCGTTCGGCCTCCCGATGTTGACGACTCGGGTTCGAGATCTCGGCGCAAGAGATGTCGTTCTTTTCTGTGACGTCTCTCTTCAGGCTCGTTGTTACTTCCAATAAGGGACGAGTGACGTTGATCTCCTTCGGATTCGGGTCGTTGTTTCTGTGTCGTATCGTTTTTTCTTTGTTTTAATTACAATTTTTATAGTTCTAAACTTCTACTCACGGTAGTTCTTGGATCCTCCTTTTTTTCCTAGAGCAAAGCCTCTTGTAAGACAATTGAAAGAGTAGAAGGTTAGTAATTTCAAATCTGAGATCTCCAGGGTCTTTTTTTACGGGAAACAGTTTGGTTTGATTGTCACGCGGAGACTCCAGGATATTATTAATGACCACCACCACCACCAAAATCAGTGATTCAGCATAGTCTAAGAAACACTGGGGTACCTGACACCGGGCGGTCCGAGGAGACAGGTACCCTAAACGGTCCGTTCTTATGAACTCACACAACGGTAAGGGAAGAGGTCTCCTAGTAGGACCTGATCCCTAATTTGGGCTCTGAGGACGTAACCGTCCGCCTAAGTAATGGTTGAATCGGTGGTCTCTTCGGGAATTACTAATGGTAAAACAACAAATTATTCTACGATGACCTATAAAAGTCCTTCGGCGTCACACTCAGGTAGTCTGAAGGACAAAATGTCTAGTACAAGTCAGGGGAAATACCACGGTGTATGTCCAAATAGAGTTGAAGAACGACTGATCTGCTGCTTTACTTACGTACGTCCGTATGAAACATATGTAGAACTCAACTGGATAACCTCACGACACACTCAGATCCAAGAGGTCTCTTTGTCTTATATGCAAAGTCTATATGCACATCTGTATACTATCTCTCTCTCTCTAGAATTCAGAGAGAGGAAGAGAGTCGAGGGTACTAACACCCCGACCGTTGTATAAACGACCCGTTCGGTCGTCCGACCTTTGAGTCCGTTCGAAAGTTAAAAGGTTACAACTTTGTCTTAAGGGAGGAGAAACGTTTGGAGTCAGAAACGGGAATTCCGGAAGTTGACTAACCTACTCCGGGCGGGTGTAATACCTTTTACTTTACGAAATAAATCTCAGTTGACTAACATTTACAATTAGTACAGACCTGTCCGGAAGTGTCGTTGCAGATGTGTTTACAAACTGGTTTACCCGTGGTATTGGATCGGTTCCCCTGTATACTTTAAGTGATAGCATTCGTGTATGGAGGATTTAGATCTCTACATATTTTTATGTTCAATGATACCTATGATGGTTTCTCTTCTTTTTATTCCTACAAGTTCTGAATAATGAATAATCATTATTCTACTCATACTTGAACATTAGTGTTTCAGATCTAAACCCTACTACAATGATAAAAATAGGACGAACGAATGTCTTTTATAAACTTCTTAGTCTCAGTTCTCGTTCATAGATCTTTAACAGTTCTCTTGATTTCAATAACTCGAAGGTCCTTACAAGTGAGATTACTCATTATGTTAATGTATAATGACACAGAGGAGATTGAGTATCCTAAAATCTTGATACTTCCTGAATTTACACTCTGGCGACAAAATACCCCTTTGTTTAAGTTCTGGTTTTTCTAGCTACGTGACTTCCGACATCGGACCATTCGGTATACGGAGCCGGGAAGAGGTGCTCGTTCGGTGAGTGAGTACCATTGGGTCGGAAATGACTCATGGATGGTGTACGGTCTGAAAGACGGTCTGGGGAACGATCCAGGATCCTTGTGTACGGTCCGAAAAAATTTCGTGAAGCACGAAGGGACTACCGAGTCTCCAATTTCGCAGACGGAGGTTACGCCCTCTGGGTCCAAGTTAGGGACCCATCCCTTCTAGGGGACCTCTTCCTTTACCGTTAGGTGAGGTCATAAGAACGGACCTCTGAGGGTATCTGCCTCTTCGGATCTTCCAACGTCAGGTGCCCCAGCGTTTCTCAGCCTGTGCTGACTTGCTGAAGTGGAAGTGGAAGCACATAACTTCAGTAAATTAGGAGTGTTACTATGAAATGCCACAGATGATAATAGTAGGGACAGAATATCTTCTTTTGCACCTCCGTAACCCTCGTATTCAAACGGACTCCAGTGTTCCGTTGGTCCGGTCTCACCACCTTAAGTTTCGGTCCATCGGAACGAGGGTTCATAACCTAACCGGTTTTCCAAGTAAACCTAAGAAGGTCTTCTATCGTATCTTTTTGTACTTGTTTAAAAAACCGGTTGAGTTATAGACGAGAACAGACAATGTACTAACAGGAAGCAACAGTCCTTCTACTTTCATGTTCGTTTCAAGAAAAAACCAAAACAAAAAAATTGCACGACCCTCCCTACTATAATCTGTCCCAGAATCTTACAGGGTCCCTCAGTTCGTCGAATTTCTCCACCCCACTCTGGACCCCATCTCTATCTCGGTCTAAAACACCCCGATTACGTTAGACTCCCGAAAGGAAATTTTATACTTCAATATTTATGTTTTAGTCCACGTTTTTACTTATATATGAATCTTATTCTTTTTTTGAGTTGTTTGAGGTTCAAACGTTTTAACTAGTTGATAGTGTTTGTAATGTGATAGGTTTTTGGATATAAAAATAATTGACGGATTAGGTGGAGTCGTTATGAAAGTAGGGATGTGCAAACAGGACGTGTAAGAGACTAACGAGAAGGAGATTATTACATTAAAAAAGACGTCCCTTTTGTCTAGTAAGTCAAGAAGAGGACTGTACTAACTATCTTTAAAATAAAAATAAGAATTGTCAAATCGTCCTTAAGAAAGGTGAAGGGTTGATTGAAGACCAAACAAGTACCTTTAACATCCTAACAACAGTTTTTGGTTCTCTTGGAGAGTTCCAAATATATACTCGACACTTTACAAGTCCATAATGTTTAAAAGAATCCGTCACTGATACTCTAAGAAGTTTAAGAAACTTGACTACCTACAGTAATTGGTCAAACCACAATTAAACGAACAATATCACACATAATATTCAAATTTAACACAACAGGTACGGTCATAAGACCTCGCTTAGTCGTTCTTCGAATTCGGAAAAGGGTGACACAAGTATACTAAGTGAGGAGAATTAATTGACCAAATAGTTTTTTTAGGTTCCTAAACCAGTAGGGGAGACAATCTTTCTATTATAGAAAGAGAATCACTTGAAGACGGAAACTTTATACCTTTTTTAGAGAGAATGTTAAAAAATTCCATACTTATTAAACATAAATAAAGAACCAAATAAAATTACAAAAAAGTATCAGGTAATTCAAATAAACAACCGAAAGTTTATTTGTTTGATTAAATTTCTACTGTTTTTATCTAAGAGAAAGTAGATGTGGGTTTAATTCTCAGACATTAAAGGGTGAAGAAGATAACTTTACAAGGTTTTAGAGAAAGGTTTACGGTTCTTTTTACGTATAAGTTCCGAATAGTTGAAAAAGTTATTCGAAAAAGAGGATTAATACAAATCCGAGAAGAGGGTTTAGAAGTCTTTATATAAAATCTCATGAGCTGTGTAAGGCACAATGTTCCGAGTGTACCAAAGTATTTCCCGTCTAGAATACTGTGAATTTAAGGACTTTCTTTTTAGGTGCGAGCCGGTTGGACCCTTCTTTGGCACCCTGTGTGGTTGTATGGTCTCCTCAGCTGTTGAAATCCGTACCATCTCCGTCGTCACCCTGGTCCTCTCTTTTACGGGTTCCAGTGTGGGCTAACGTCTGTTTTATAAAATAAAAACGTTTAAATGTTTTTGCATACCGAACTCCCCTCCTTATTTAAGCCTCAAACCTCAATTGTATATGTGTCATACCCTATATTTTATTCTAATTGTTCCTGGATGACATATCGTGTACCTTGATATAGGTTATAGAATATTATTAGACGTTACCTTTTCTTAGTCTTTTTTATACATATACATATATATACGCACACGGACGGTTCAGTGGTAGGCTGAGAAAAGTTGGGATACTTAGTAGCATCGGGTGGTCCGAGGAGACAAGTACCCTAACAGGTCTGTTCTTATGACCTCGTCCAACGGTACGGGAGGAGGTCCCCTAGAAGGCTTGGGTCCTCAGTTTGGGTATAGAGAATGCAGAGGACGTGACCCTCCGCCAAAGAAGTGGTGACCACAGTGGACCCTTCGGGTCTGTATGTATTCGTGGGGACTTTATGACATTTAGTTGATATGAGGTTAAATTTTTTTTGCATACCGGAACACTTGTGTAACGATCATCGGGAAGGTCCCGAAGCCTTCCCTGGACTTTGACTTAGGTGTTCCGTCTCTCTTCAACTCACAGGGTTGTTCCTCTACTGTCGTTGTCTTAAGGGTCCCTTGACTGTTCCGGTCTGTTCCAAGGGCACTCCGGTCTTGTGGTCGTTCTCGTCCTGTTCCCGTCGAGTTCTATGACTCTCTCGGACGGGACACCAGTACCTCTGCGAGCCCTACAATGGCTTTCCTCGCGCACACACACTCGAGACGGACGAACGACGAGTTTTCGGTTATTTGTCGGGTCCAACCACCCTTCCTTTCAATCGAAATAAAGTCTACGGTCGTTGACCCCCTCCTTCCCGCCGTCTGTAGACAGGTATCCGGCTGAGGAGACGGAGCTGTTTGCCCCCACTCTCGAAAATATCTGTGTAACTTCCCCCCTCTATGTGCGTCTTTGGTGTCAGTCGAGACTATCAGTAGAGGTCTAACCGGTAGCCACCAGACTGGTCGTAGTAGAACTAACAAAATCCATGTCAAGCAGAAGTCAAGGTCCCACCAAACGAAGGTAAGGAGACTCCGGTCAAGACCCTTAACACCGTCGAGTACAGGACCCATGTGAGAACGGTAGGACGTCCATTGAGAAGGTGGACGCAAAGTCGTAGATGTTCTGTCGAGTTGGGCTACACCGAGTCTCAGAATAGATATCGGGAACTCTTTCTTGATGTCCAGGAACTGATTCGATTTACCGATGTAATAATAATAAACCAGAGGAAACTGACAAAAGGAAACAAAGGCGTAAAGAGTGAAGAGACTAATTTGAATAAGAAACTGATTTCAAAAGGTGTCTCTGGTCCCTCTCCTGAGCCACCCCCCGTTCCGGGTCTCCAGGACGAGGTAAAGTTCCTTCCAACAGCCAAAAAAAAAAAAAAAAGGTCTAATTTTTTTCTACATACTTCCCCTCCTTCTTACCCCTCAATCATTCATTATCCATGTCTCAAACGCAACGACTTCTACTTTTTCGAGACCGGTTTTTGTCTACACTACCAACATGGTAATTAGTGTTGGTAATTAATGAAGACACCGTAATTACGGAGCCTTGACTCGTAAGCATGTGCCACTCTACCATTTAATGCAATGCATATCAAATGGTGTTTTACAAATCGACTCTTATAACTCTAGCAACGTCTGAGTGTTCGTCGACATTCTTTACTATGTCTTTTCAGAGGATGTGAAATGGGTTAAAGAGGGTACCATTATAAAACGTCTTGTTGATCCTACGATCGTGATTACGTTAGATGTGGGTAGAATAAGTCTAAAGAGTCAAAGTGAGCTCGACCACACGTACATACGTACACAATTTCTATTTGTTAAAACAGGGGAGACGTCCAAACCCATAGGTGGTGACGTCAGTTTGATTGATGAGTTGTCAAGTTGGTTTTCACAGGAAGTACCACGGAAAAATATTAGTGTGGGTGGAGGGAGGACAAGAGGGGTGGGGTAGGGTTTGGGGACAGGAGGTTCCTGTTACTGCTTTTTACTTTGTTTTACAATAGTGAACTTCTTACAGTGTATTTGCGTTAACATGTAGGGATAGTAGGTAAGGAAAAACCAAACTGGAAAATGGAAGTCATAGCAAAGGACCTCTAAGTAGATTAAACAATGTAGAGAGTTATCTAGGAATAACGACGACCTATAATAAAGTACCATATCTACATAGTCTCAAACGAATTGGTAAGTGGATAACTTACTATAGACCTCATACCTTCCTGTCAAAACTCCATAATGTTATTTTGACGACACTTGGAAGCACATATCCAAAAACGTACACCACGACCTCTTCTGAGAACTCTCAGGGAACCTGACGTTCCTCTAGGTTGGTCGGGTAAGACTTCCTCTAGTCGGGACCCTAAAGAAACCTTCCTTACTACGATTTCGACTTCGCGGTCATGAAACCGGTGTAGTACGCTTCTCGACTGAGTAACCTTTTCTGAGACTACGACCCTCCCTAACCCCCGTCCTCCTCTTCCTCTGCTGGCTCCTACTGTACCGACCTACTGTAGTGTCTGAGCTACCTGCACTCAGACTCACTTGAGACCCTCAACCACTACCTGTCCCTCCGGACCGTACGACGCTAAGTACCCCAGCGTTTCACAGTCTGTGCTAACTCGACTTGACTTGACTTAACTTAACGAGTCCTCACATAAATGACCAAGATACCATTAACATACGGTCCGAAAAATTTCGGTGACAGTTCGTTAAAAGGTTTCACACAAAAGGTCTCAAGTCAAGTCAAGTCAAGTCGGCGAGTCAGCACAGGCTGAGAAACGTTGGGGTACCAGACGTCGTATGGTCCGGAGGGACAGGTAGTGGTTGAGGGTTTCAAATGAGTTTGAGTACAGGTAACTCAGCCACTACGGTAGGTTGTTAGAGTAGGAGATAGCAGGGGAAGAGGAGGGTGGAAGTTAGAAAGGGTCGTAGTCCCAGAAAAGTTTACTCAGTCAAGAAGTGTAGTCCACCGGTTTCATAACCTCAAAGTCGAAGTCGTAGTCAGGAAGGTTACTTATAAGTCCTGACTAAAGGCAATCCTACCTGACCAGCCTAGAGGAACGTCAGGTTCCCCGAGAGTTCTCAGAAGAGGTTGTGGTATCAAGTTTTCGTAGTTAAGAAGCCACGAGTCGAAAGAAATATTAGGTTGAGAGTGTATGTAAGTACTGATGGTCTTTTTGGTATTGAAACTGATCTACCATTTCACTGAAGAGACGAAACTTATACGACAGATCTAACCAGTATTGAAAAGAAGGTTCCTCGTTCGTAGTAAATTAAAGTACCGACGTCAGTGGTAGATGTCACTAAAACCTCGGGGGGTTTTATTTTAGACAGTGACAAAGATGACAAAGGGGTTGATAAACGATACTTCACTACCCTGGCCTACGGTACTAGAATCAACAGACTTACAACTCAAAATTCGGTTGAAAAAGTGAGAGGAGAAAGTGAAAGTAGTTCTCCGAGAAATCAAGAAGCGAAAGACGGTATTCCCAAAGGTCTCAACCTGGTAAAATTTAAGGGTGGTCGTTGCCTACTTACTATCTTAGGTGGGTGTAGTAGTGGTCGTGAACCACAACGGCGATAAAAAATAAAATCGATGAGACTTACCACACATCACCACAGAGTCCCACTAACGTATAGAGAGTACTGATGAGTATAACTGGTAGAAGTGGGCCACTTAACAATTCGTGGTCCTACCATACCGTTTAACCGTCAAAACTTTCCAAAAACACCTTCGCCAAAGATAACTTGGACTATTCCTGGTGAAGACCGGACTCGGTCCGGTCCTCGCAGTTCCCTGTCTCTACCCACCTCATCCCCCAATGACTCCTCGAAATCCTTCGTTTCAACTGGTTTATACGGGTGGCCACTTTGTCCCGTGTCGTAGTGACTTTCTCTCTCTCCTTTAGTCCTATTGAAGATCCAAAGATTGAGTCTGCCTCTTTTTAAGTCAGACCTTTACTCAAAACGGACGTTCTATAGGTGCATCAGGTTTGGTAGACCTATACTCACGAGTTTCAGTCCCATGTTAGACCCGACTTCTATGTCTTAACCTTTGAGCCACCGGGGAGTAGTGATTCTAATGATCCCCCTCCCCGGACTACAAAATTTTGCGATAAGATGACCCAGGGGACATCCGAAGCGGGGGTCCATAGACCCCGCGACGTCCCCGGGGACATCTGTTCGTAAAAGGTATGGTGCACTGTGCGGAGTGTGTGGACTCAAAAATTGAACATAATTATATAGCCAAGCCAATACTAAAGTGTGTAAGTAATTGCTTAAAAATAAATATCTAAAAAAAAAACCAGGGTCATACTCAGGAAAAGTTGGTGTATTATTTTGACGATTTGGGGCGTACTTGCGCATGTTTTACAAATTAGTAACTCTTGACCGGTACTGAAGGCCGGTCAACCAGAAGGGTCCCAGTTCCCCAGACCCGAGGTTTCACGACCGAAAGCCCAGGGGACCCGTAAGAAAAGGACTTCCGTTACAGGGTGGACGAGAGAAAGGCCCCCTTGGGAGGGGGCCGGGAAGAGCGGGCGGGGGTTAAGGAGGCGCCCCTTGTCCACCGAGAAACTTGAGTTCTTAGGGAGAGGGGTCGGACGGGAGAGCGGCTTTCGGTGTCCGGGCTCCTTCTTTTCTAGGGAAGGCTCGACACGGACCTGGTGGAGTCCCCTCGAGAGGAGACCCGGGACGGGACCCAACCACCCACCTCTCCCCTGCTGGGCGAATCGCGATGACGACGGGCCGCGGAGAGGAAGGCTCGAAGGTGGGGCGACGTTCGAGAGGAAACGTTGGAAATTCTAAAAAATTTTAACGTAAAGGGTTCGGGAAGAGTAGAGGTTCACCTGTTGTGGGTGTGTGGGGGATGGGGATGGGGGTGGGGGTCCATGCGTAATACTATCGTTCCATTCGAGGGCCCTACTCGTCTTTACGTTTCGTTCGCCAGAGCCAACTCTAAGGCGCGGTCTCTGCGTCGGATAAGTAAACATTCTGTCGAGATCCCTCGCCCCCTCAGTCCCGGCGTTCTGTGTAACTGCCACCCAAGGTCAAACGGAGACCGTAGAGTATTCCAACGACGAATTTGTATTAAGGTTTCTTTACCTCCAATAGGAACCCTCCCTCCCTTCCTACCTCTCTCTTTTTCCGCTCGAGCAGGACAGGACAATGGCTTAGCGTTAGTGACTAGGAAGCTCTGTGTCTTCCGTATCCAGTTTAGGTTCTAGAACGACGTCTAGCGCGCGCCTTCCCCGCTCCTAACAAGAGGGTCCTTGTCCTCTGACGGAAGATCCGAGGATTAGTATGGAGGTTTCAGAGGTCTGGACTCTTAAGCGTACCTACGTCAGTGGCTGTCGCTATTCCCCTGGGGTGGAGGGCGGTACCGAGACATAGGTACATTGACTAGTGCGCACGAACGCCGAGACCTGCGGCTTTCGAGGAGGTGCGGAACAAATAAAAAAAAAAGAGGTTGTTATCCCCTTTAGCACTTCGAAAGAAAAATGAATGGAAATCGGAGAACGAAATAAAAACCTCAAAAGATTTAATTTTTAAGTTACAGGTCTGGGGCCAATAAATTTTTGTGCGTTCAATTGAAGGCGTCGTATTTGACCGGGGGATTTATTAAAGGGACCTCCGGGGCTCCAAGGATTTTACTTAGGCAGACTCCTTCAGTCCACTACCCCTCCTTCTCCTCTCTTAGTCATCACCTCTTCTACAACGGACGTGCAACGGAGTCAAACGGAAGGTCTTAGAAGAGTTCGGATGCTAGTCTCCTGGAAGGAACCACGGTTCCATTGGAGAGAGGACCCGAGTTGAGGGGTGGTGTCAACATGGTCGGGACACCACATCCGTTCCGGTGGGACATGAACCATCGTGTCGGAGGAGGAACCCCACTACGGTCTCCTCGGGGTCAAGGGTGACACCCATTTCTTTCCGGAAGGATCGTGAACTTCCCTCAACCGCAGTAAGAAGACCCCGAGTGACGTTTTTCACATCGTTCAAAGGGGAAATCTGTCTTACGTACGCACGCACGCACGATTCAGTGGAACCGGTGCAGGGTGAGAAACACTGGGGCACCTGACATCGGGTGGTCCGAAGAGACGGGTACCCTAAGAAGTCCGCTTTATGACCTCATCCAACGGCACGGGAGGAGGTCTCCGAGAAGGGGTGGGTCCCTACCTTGGGACCAGAGAACACAGAGGACGTAACCGTCCACCCAAGATATGGTGATCACGATGAGTCTTCGGGACTCTGTCTTGTGTCTGGTGTCAATGTACCTTTCGGACAGGGACTTTCGTCGCCTAGGTCTCTAAACCCCTCAAGTGTCTATAGTCCCCTTTTCACCCTCCTCCCCTTTGTTTATACATAAACGATTGAAAAATAAAATAGTTCATTCCCAACAAAAAAAATTTAACTTCATAACAACTAAATGTCATGATACAATCAAAGTCCATATATCGTTTCTCAAAGGTAATATATAAAAAAGTCTAATAAAAGGTATTATCTTATAATGTTCTATAACAAAATAAGGGACACAATATATCATTTAGGACCAAAATATAGATAAAATATACATCATCACACGTAGACAGTTAGGGGAGAAGGATTAAATAGGCAGGGGACGGAACGAAAGGGGAAACCATTGGTATTCAAACAAAAGATACAGACACTCAGACAATGACAAGACATTATCTAAGTAAACGTAAAAAATCCAAGATGTATATTCACTGTAGTATATTATAAACAGAAAGAGAATGAAGTGAGACCTAGATCGGTACAACGACTTTTACCGTGCCAAAGTAGAAAAGACTACCGACTCATTATAAGGTACTATACATACACACACACACACATATATGTTTATATACATATAGTCAAGTTAAGTCAAGTCAAGTAAACGAGTCAACACAGGTTGAGGAACGTTGGGGTACCTCACGTTGTGCGGTCAGAAGGGACAGGTAGTGGTTAAGGGCCTCGAACGAGTTTGAGCACAGGTAACTGAGTCACTACGGTAGGTTGGTAGAGTAGGAGACAGTAGGGGAAGAGGAGGACGGGAGTTAGAAAGGGTCGTAGTCCCAAAAAAGTCTACTCAGTCGAGAAGTGTAGTCCACCGGTTTCATGACCTCAAAGTCGAAGTTGTAGTCAGGAAGGTTACTTGTGGGTCCTGACTAGAGGAAATCCTACTCGACCAACCTAGAGGAACTTCAAGTTCCTTGAGAGTTCTCAGAAGAGGTTTGAGAGTTCTCAGAAGAGGTTGTGGTGTCAAGTTTTCGTAGTTAAGAAGCTGTGAGTCGAAAAAGGTTGAGAGTGTAGGTATGTACTGGTGACCTTTTTGGTATCGGAACTGATCTGACTGGAAACAACCGTTTCGTTACAGAGATGAAAAATTATACGATTCAACCAGTATTGAAAGGAAGGAATGTATATGTGTGTATATAGAGAGTACCTTATATACGCACACACATACACACACACGTATATATGTTAAACCTGACATCGGGCGGTTCGAGGAGACAGGTACTCTAAGATCTCCGTTCTCATGACCTCACCCAACGGTATGGGAGGAGGTCCCCTAGCAGGGTTGGGTCCCTAGCTAGGAGTCAGAGGATACAGAGGACGTAACGGTCTGCCCAAGAAAGGGTGATCGTGGTGGACCCTTCCGGAACGAAATGTGACTTGGAGTTTTTATACACGTAGGTCCCCTTTAGGGACTGTCAGGACGCCCTTCCTGAGACACGAAGGTTACGTCCCCCATGTCCAAGCTAGGGACCCTCCCCTTGACTCTAGGGTGTACGGGGTTCCGTACCGGTTTTGTATTTTATTTGGAAATTTTTTTCACATAGGAAGCGAAGACAAAAAAGTGTTAACACAAGGTCCTTTATTACCTCTCACACGTCTGAAGTACAAGTGATTTATAGGTTGTCATCCTTCACCAAATTTAGTCAATACCAGATACATTACCTGGTTACCTTCAAATTTATTATACCCGAAACACAACTTTATCTGTCACCAAGTTTAAAATAACAAAATTTTTCTCGATGTTTGTTATTCGTATGACAAAACAAATGAGTAACAAAGTAAGTTGTTTATAATGATTTGTTCTCCTTATGTAATTTCTAGTTCTATCAAGGAACGAGAATATAATGTAATGTAATGTAATGTAATATAAATGACCCCACTGTCTCAGACCCCTAACCTATCGTTACTTATTTAATCACTCTTTTGATAGTTTAACACTATTGACGATAGTTCTCTTAATTTCAACCACTGAATTAATTACCCGAAGTGACCACCGAGTTTACAATTTCTTAAACTGACGTTACGTCGTCTGGATCCGACCTAGGACCCCAGTTCTTCTAGGGGACCTCTTCCCTTACCTATGGGTGAGGTCATAAGAACGGACCTGTTAGGGTACCTGTCTCCTCGTACCGTCCGATGTCAGAGATCCCAGAGTTTCTCACCCTGTACGTTCTGAATTATTTATCTACAAAGACCGTAAAATATGACTCGAGACTTATTGTTCGTCGGCACTTCTCTATGCGGTACGGGTTCCATTCTCTTTGGGACTGGAAGCGGCGACCTAGTACCTTTTTCGTTCTCTCAAGGTCTTTTTGTAGGTAAAGACGAAATAACTGATACGGTTTCGGAAACTGACACACCTAGTGTTATTTGACACCCTTTAAGAAGTTCTCTACCCTTATGGTCTGGTGGATTGGACGGAGAACTCTTTAGACATACGTCCAGTCCTTCGTTGTCAATCTTGACCTGTACCTTGTTGTCTGACCAAGGTTTATCCTTTTCCTCATGCAGTTCCGACATATAACAGTGGGACGAATAATTTGAATGTACGTCTCATGTAGTACTCTTTGAGACCTGACCTTCTTTGTGTTCGACCTTAGTTCTAACGGTCCTCTTTATAGTTATTGGAGTCTATACGTCTACTGTGGTGGGAATACCGTCTTTCACTTCTCCTCGATTTTTCGGAGAACTACTTTCACTTTCTCCTGTCACTTTTTCAACCGGATTTCGAGTTGTAAGTCTTTTGCTTCTAGTCCCGTAGGCCAGGGTAGTGAAGTACCCTTTGTCTACCCCTTTGTCACCTTTGTCACAGTCTGAAATAAAACCCCCCGAGGTTTTAGTGACGTCTACCACTGACGTGGGTACTTTAGTTTTCTGCGAATGAGAAACCTTCTTTTCAATACTGGTTGGATCTATCATGTAAGTTTTCGTCTCTGTAATGAAACGGCTGATTTCAGGCAGATCAGTTCCGATACCAAAAAGGACACCAGTACATACCTACACTCACAACCTGACATTTCTTTCGACTCTCGGTTTCTTAACTACGAAAATTTGACACCACAACCTCTTCTGAGGAACTCTCAGGGAACCTGACGTTCCTCTAGGTTGGTCAGGTAAGACTTCCTCTAGTCGGGACCCTAAAGAAACCTTCCTGACTACGATTTCGACTTTGAGGTCATGAAACTGGTGCAGTACGCTTCTCAACTGAGTAACCTTTCCTGAGACTACGACCCTCCCTAACCACTGTCCTCCTCTTCCCCTGCTGTCTCCTACTCTACCGACCTACCGTAGTGGCTGAACTACCTGCACTCAGACTCACTTGAGGCCCTCTACCACTACCTGTCCCTCCGGACCGTACGACGCTAAGTACCCCAGCGTTTCTCAACCTGTGCTGACTCGCTGACTTGACTTGACTTGGTTGTACTGAACGATTAGCTACCGATTGAGGATCTTAAAGGGGGAGAAAGGAGGACAAGGGTAGTTTACGAAGGTCGAGATTAAGACCAGGAAGAGATGGTTCCAATTACATATGGAGGACGTAAACCCAAGACAACCTACTGAACCTGGTATTTGACGTAGAGGGAAAGGAGTTTCGATCGAGTTCGACCAAAAGTAAGGAACGTTGGAACTGACTCCGATAGCTCGTTATTCTCCCCGTGTCGTCACCTTTATTCGTTTTGAGGTTCTCTATTCCGTCGGACAGGTCAAGCCTTGTCGTCTCGTTCCTAAGTTTGGGGTCCATAAGCCTCGGGCGTCGGTTGTGAAGGAAAAGACACGGTACACGGTCTGACTGCACTACGACGATCGACGAGTGGTTTATGGTGGTCAACAGGTGGTTTTGACTTCGAGGGAACAAGGCACCTTTTTCTTGTTGTCGACGGATTGAGATAATTAAAGGGTCGGAGGGAACGTCGAGCCTCACCTGGACACTGGAGTGGGTCACCTGATAATCCTCTTTGCTACTACGTTCGTCTTTGGTAAATAAATACCGAAACTAATACGTTTAGCAGTTTTCCGAGACTCCTCCTACCTTGTTACTGGACTTTTATTGGACTTAGGGTCTTACTCGTGTACCTCAGACTTCGCGGGTGGTCCTGACACTCTCTTTTTCAAATATTTAAAATAAGAAATTCAGTATAAGAACAGGTCAGAGCTAATGTCGTGACGTCGGAATGGGATTGACTAGATATACAAAAATTTACGGTCACCGGAGAAGACAATTTTTTATTAAATTGGGATATTTGTTATGGAGGTCTGTTACCCTCTAGGAACACCCAGGGATGAGGTTAGACACTGGCTTAAAAAGAAGCAAACACCTGATCTAAGTTATGGACCACACGAGCGTCCTCACGGATATTTTGGGTCAAACCCAACCTTTTTTTTTAATTGTTCTGGAGGTGCGTACTCCATCCTCTCAAAGAAAGAAAGAAAAAAATTACATGATAACAAATACACAATTTTTTTAAACTTAGTTCATAAAATAAAGAACAAGAAATATTTACGAATTATTAACTATTTCGTTTCAAATTTTAGTACTTTCACAATCAGCGAGTCAGTAAAGGTTAAGAAACCCTAGGGTACCCGACATCGGGTGGTCCGAGGAGACAGGTACCTCAAGAGGTCCGTACTCATGACCTCACCCAACGGTAAGGGAAGAGGTCCCCTAGAAGGGCTGGGTCCCTAACTCGGACCCAGAGAATGTGACCGTCCGTCTAAGAAATGGTAGACTTGGTGGTCCCTTCGGGGTTTAGCACTTTAGATTATATTTAAGTCGACTTTTTCTTTATCTAAAAATTTAATCAAATAAGGTTCTCCTGGTCTAAGACCCTAGTTCTCTAGACCGAAAGTGTCCAATTACTTAGTAAAATGATTTCTACAACCAATCAGTCCCTCGCTCCACTTTTGGGGTCAACTAGTTACTCTTAAATAAATATAGTCAGTTCCTCGAGGAGAGGTTTCCCAGGTTTAAACTTGCGGTAGGATTCTCGGGGTCCCTACCGACACTGAGCCAACGAAGGACCCTTCGTGTAGGTTTATAAATTTCCTTGGGTCGTTAGAGGGACGGGAAGGGGAACCAAGTGCTTGACTGTTTCGGAAGGTTTTGGATGATCTTGTTGTAGGGTAGTCGTCTAGAACGAGGCACTTGTGGTTCACGGACACCGACCTCACTATCGTGATGCATAAAGAGGTGGTCGGAACCGTCACGACGGCTTACATCCCGGGTTCGAACGAGACGCCTCAACACTCGTAACTACAAAGGTCGAATTTGGACTCGTCCTCTCCACCTCTTCCTACCAGTCCTTTTACCCTGTGTAAGAATCACCCTTTACGTGATAGACCCCTGAGTCTGTACCTAAGTTTAGGACTGATATGGTGCACAAGTAAGTCAGTAGCTGAAGAGACTTAGAGTCAACAACTATTTTATTCTTATAGACGTGGGTAGAGTCTCCCAATGATACTGTTTTTCGATACTGTTTGGATCTGTCACACGATTTTCCGTCTCTGTAGTGAAACGGTTGTTTCCAGACATATCAGTTCCGATACCGGAAAGGTCATCAGCACAAGCCTACACTCTCAACAACCTGGTATTTCTTCCGACTAACGGTTTCTTGACTACGAAAACTTGACACCACGACCTCTTCTGAGAACTCTCAGGGAACCTGACGTTCCTCTAGGTTGGTCAGTCAGGATTTCGGATAGTTGGGACTCACACCCAACCTTCCTGACTCCGACTTCGACTTCGAGGTTATGAAATCGGTGGACTACGTTTCTCGACTGAGTAACCTTTTCTGGGACTTCGACCCTTTCTAACTTCCGACCTCTTCTTCCCCTGTTGTCTCCAGTTCTACCAACCTACCGTAGTGGCTGAGTTATCTGTACCCAAACTCGTTTAAGATCCTCTATCACTTCCCGTCCCTTCGGACTACACGACGTCAGGTCCCCCAACCCAACGTTTCTCAGCCTGTGTTGAAACGCTGACTTGTTTTCTCTCGTGATACTCCTCCTTCCTTCGTACATATTGTATCTTACAAGACCGTGTCAGTCGTAAGTCATTTGTTATCGTTTCGGTTTGGGTTTGACTAGGACGGAACTCTGTTTCTTTAGCCGTTCGGAACGGGAAGACCGGTGCAGTAGTACTCCTTGACGCCACGGTCGACGAGGGGTGAAGGAGGTAAAGACTTGACAGTTTTTGTCCGAAGACACCTACGACAACACCCCGCCCACCGATACGAACGGGTGGTGAAAGGTCGACAAGAGGACGTCGACACCGACGGGCTTGGGAGGTCGAGAGGAGGACCGATTTAGTCAGTCTTTTCGGACGGAAAAGGTGGTGGAATAAGATAACAGGTTTCCGTACTTTGTTGTCATTTCTCTACAAAAGAAAAGAAAGATAAGGACTCGACTACCAAACGAATGGATTGGTTTCTTTCTTTTTTGTTGGAAATAAAACGGAATGAAACCAGGAATGTCACCACAGAGTCTACTATTTCTTAGGTGGACGTTACATCCTCTGGCCCCAAACTAGGGACCCGGTCCTTCTAGGGGACCTTTTCCTCTACCAACGGGTGCAGTCATAAGAAAGGACTTCTTAAGGGACCTGTCTCCTTGGACCGTCCGATATCAGGAACCCTAGTGTGTCTCAGTCTGTGTTGACTCACTGATTGTGTTGTGGTCTGTGGTCACTGACCGGACACCCCTCTTTTCGACGTCTCTTTGTTACTTTTGATCCCGACGAAAAGAATATTACTCGTGTTCGTGACCCAAAATCAAATTTGAACGTATGTACGACAGTTTATACCTTTTGACTCACTAAAAGAGATACCTTAAAACCCCGAGCGGGGGGGTACGTTTCTGTGACCACTAACCGGGTTAGCGGTAGATGGGGGAAGGTTCGAAGAGTATTGAAGGGTCAGAGACATTACTCTTGAGTGGGGTAGGCCGTGGATGGAACTATGAGGAGACAGCAGGTGAAGATGTTTCGTAAACCCAGAAGATGTCGAGACATGGAGGGTCATGTCAGAATCGTGGGACCCAGTACGAGGGTTGTTATTACACAGTTCTAATTATCTGAGAAGACCCACCAAGGGGTTGAGAACAGAGAGGTTTGGTAGAAAATAACTGGACGGATTTCACGTCGAAGTGAAGGCAATAAAGAGATGAGTCATTGGAAGTTACCAAAGGATAATCAGGAGGACGCGAAGAGATGTATCACCGGGATTGGAGGAAGAGGTAGTGTAGAGATAAGGTCGGGTATTTAAGGTTGATCTGTTTTGGTAAGGAATGACTCGAAGGGTGTAAAACGATAGAGGTCCTGAAATAAGTACCCCGATGGGGGGTGGGAGGCGGACCTTGTAAGAGAGACGAGGGGATTGTAGGTGTCTAATTTTAGTCCAGGTGGGTAGTCTCTAGTAGAGGTTACTGTGGAGAAGGTATTTCTGAACAAGGGTTAGGAAGGTTGATCACTACTTGGATGGAAGATTTAGGATACTGTGACAGGCGGGGAATGGAACATCACAGTTGAGGTCTCTCAACTATCGCTGAATACTCGTCGTCAGACCAACCTTCTTTTCCGGTCTCAGACCGGAATTTCGACGTAAACGTGTTTGTGAGACACTGATATTAATATACTCCTGTCTCCGACTACTTTACTTTTTACCTCGACGACTCCGACACGGGGGGTGTTTGCGGTCGATGACTCTGAAGTGACGAGACGGAAGGAAAGAGGACGACCTGACGTTCGCAGAATACCCGTCTCCGACACAAGGAGTTCATTCACGGACGAGGTCCCAGGTCGTGTCAGGTCGACATCTTATTGACGAACTGTGTTTTGCGCGACCCAAATAATCTCGTCCGTTACTGAGACGCTACGTTGGGTGAGGCGCGCCGAAGAAGTCCAGATACGGCTTGCTCAATTCAGGAGTCGTAGGTGAGGGAGGAACACAGAGTGACTTCGGTCCACACCCTGTCGGTCAGGGAGAGAGAAATTCTCCAAGGATACTGTCGAGGACTGGACGAAGAGGAAATTCGGAGTGAAAATGAAAACTTGGACTTAAATGGGTCTTTTAGTACTGCTTCACCATGGGTTAGGTTTCACTGTCAGCTCCACGGTCGGGAGTCACCTCTCGGTGCGGTCAAGTGACGTGTGACGGTCGACCCTTCGTCGGAACTAGTCGAAGTAGCCCTTAAATGAAAGTCTCCCACGTGAGAGCGGATGTCCACGGTGGGGAGCGGTCTTTGTTGAGGCGCGAGTTGTGGGGTCATTGTGTCCCGAGGGACGTGACCCCCCACCGCGGAGGAGGGTTTCCGAGGTCGCGCTAGACGGAGTGGGTGTGCCGTGAGAAGGGTCGTCTGATTCCGAGTGACACCTTTGGTCTTCGAACGCGTTCCCCGAACCTAACTCGTAGGTCCCGACCTGGATAGGGAACGTTTGTTCTCTTTTCTTTTTTCATCGGCTCTTCCCCACTTTGGGGTCGGGAGGGTAAGAGGAGATATTTACATTGGAGAGGGTCGTTGAGACATGTACCTTGTTCTCTCTTTGAGTGTCTGTAATTAGAGTCCGACGTAATCTGGAAGTGAGGGGAGGGGTGGGGAAAAAAGTATTACCGAAATTGAAAAAAAAATTGAGAACCTGGGTCCAATCGGGTAAAGGACAAGTAGAAAAAGTTCTTTAAGTCTAGGAAACGTCCTTTCTTTCTGTTCGTAAGGGACCTTGAACTATAATCCTCACAAAAATCTACCAACCAACTCTCGTACATATAAACAAGTAAACGTGGGATTTGTGTGAGGTACCGGAGTAAATTCAGACTGACGAGTACACACGTAACATTGTCGGAAACGGACCAAGGTTGAATTAGTTCGTGAAATTACTCATTGTAAGTATAAGCAACAGAGGAGGTGTCCTCGGCCACGAGTAGTTCCATTTATCGTCGATCGACAGAGGTGCCGGAAACCAATTCGACCTTTAGCAGACAGGAGTAGATCTGTCACTTGACAAACAGAGGGTTCTTCCCTTTTGGGACGACCCAGGAAAGGTTTCCAAAGTAAAATTTTACAAAGGTGAATGTCTAGAAAAATTTTACTGTTCCCTCAACCTGTTCGTCATTCTTTAACAGATAAACCCACTATCACTAAGTCTCTAAGAACACCGTACGGACAGTTCACGATCCGTGGTATGATTTACGACCCCTGCGTTACTCCTGGGGTTCACCAGGTCTGAGGACGGGAGTTACACGAATGGCAGACTACCCTCTTCTTGTGTGATCCATTCCCAGTACAATTGGTCACGTATTGACGTTTCACTCTAGTGATAATCCTTCCCTTTGTACGCCACGACCTTATTGGTAAGGGATTCCTCCTCTCCAATCTCGACTCAACTTTCTGTCTCCTTCCTTCTTTAGTCAAAAGTGGTCGACAATCCCGACCTAGAGAGGGGGAGGGCGAGGGAGAGGGTAGTAGATCATGTTGAGGAGATAAATATCCACTCCTTTGACTCCGGGTTGTTTCGATTTTGAGAACGGGTTCCAGTCTCGATTAATATCTTTGGTCGCTAGGGTTATGGGTTAGAGAAGGACGATTTAGTGTACCTAAAATAAATATAGGGTCGATATCTGACAGAGTTACGGTCATTTTGTGTCTTATATCTCAAGTTTGGTGTAGGGAGTCCTGGTGTTCGTATTTGTTGCTAGTGCAAAATTACATCTATTATGGAAAAATAAAACGTTTAGGTCTCCAGAGTAGTGTAGGTTTAGGTTTCTGTCGAACAAAAGACAATTTTTTTTTTTTGTTGTTGTTGTTTTTGCGGTTCCCGTAGTGGGGCAGACTTTACGCGACCGGTTAAAGAGGTCGGCGCGTTGCGATTGTCCCCGCACTCGACACACGAGTCCGACTGAAGTCCCGGGTCGACGTCAAAGTCTAAAACGCCCCGCTACCCCACCGAGGAACACACAGCGACGTCCCTAGGCCTAGAAAGAGGCCTAAGGCGTGCGGAGACCCCTTAAATAGCGTCGAGTTCACCGTCACAAAAGCGGTCACACACGCACACGGCGCGCCATTTTGTAAAGAAAACTTTTCGGGCACTCTTAGGTGAACGTTAGGCGCGCACACGCCCATTTTCCCGTCTCGTTCCTCATCTTTCTGGGCGTCGCCTCGTGTGGGCTGGGCTCCACTGGCGACCCCTCGCCGACGTTCCACCTCCCCTGCACCGCACCAGCAGAAATAAGAGATCTATACCGAGTCGAAACATGCGTCGTTGCATAAGCACGTGATGTGTAAATTGTATGCACACAATCAAAAGGTTGTCTTCTCAGAATTTTGTTTGTAGAGTCAGACGTTGATTGCACACAGAGACCTCTTTCGTCGCCGCAAAGAGGACCTTCGCTTCCAGATAAGGTCTTTGGAGTCTCGTTGACGAGGGCTGGGGCGGGGCCAGGGACTGGGAACCTGGTGGAACCTTTCCTACTACCTTTGCACGAGAGGTCCCGTAGGGTCGCCCTGTAATCCTTTCAACCTCCGCGGAGCTCCCAGCGGCGTGAACAGGGAGCGCGGGGGGACTGGGCCCGCGCCAAATCCCTTCAGAGCTAAACGTCGCACGCGTGGGGGTCAGGTGGGGAGTTGGCCACGACTACGCCCTTCCACGCCGGCGCCTCCCGTCCCGTTAGGCTCAGGCGTGGCGGCGGAGGAGAGGGCGGGGGAGGGGCGCCCGGGGCGGGCGGAGCGGGGGGCGGGCGCGGGGCCCGCGGGCCGGGCGGGGGAGGGGAGGCGCGCGTTTGCTTGGAACGCTGCGGCTCGCGAGCCGCCGCCGCCGCCGCCGCCGCCCGCCCCCGGCCCGCTCCCTCCCCCGACCGGGCTCGTCGGGCTGAGCCGTCAGCAGAGGGCTCGCGGCCGACGCGGAGGGCTCGGAGACCCGACCCCTTCGTGAGCGGCAAGGGAGAGCCCGGCCGAGGAGGTCCGCGAGCGTCCGTACGTCGGGCCCTCGTTCGCCGCGCGGGGCCCGGCGACGACTCGGCCGGCCCCACCGCCCCTGGTCGCGGACGGCTCGGGGAGGGTGGAACGGGGCCCCGGCTCTCGCCGCGGGTCCGTGGGGGAGAAGAGGGCGGCGGGCCGGTCGCGGTGGGGGGCGCCCGACGTCCCCGAGTACGTCGGCGGTTCCATTCGCGCGCGGCCCTCGGACTGGCTGGGCCGAGACTGTCGGGGCTCCGCGGCGGCGGCGGTGAACGGGCCCGGTGGCGTGGCGAAACCATGGGGGGGGGCGGTTTGGTGGGTCGCAGAGTAGAACGAAAGTAGAACGGGTCTAAACCTCGAAACGACGCGGAGCTAGCGAACTCGAGAACCGTCGTCATTTCAAAAACACCAAACCATAAACAAGAAAAAAAAAAAAAAAGGGATTTTACGAGAGGGGGCCGACGGGCGTCGCGCGCGCCAACCCGTGTGGGCCGCTGGCAGACATGGTGACACGCGCACGACCCTCGAGGCAAAGAGGGCGCGCCGGTGGTGGAGGAGCCCGCCGGGAAGGCTAGCCGGGCGTCCCGGACCCTGGCTCGCCCGGTGGGCCGGCAGGGCGGCACTCGAAAGTGACCGGCCTGAGCGGGCTCGGCGCAGGGGGACGGGACGCGGTCCGATGGATCAATCTCGGCGCCGAGCTCGCGGCCGGGGCCCCGGCATCTGCGATGCGAGGCACACCCGAGCCCAGGCTCGACAGGGAACGGACCTTCCCGTCCACGCGTCCTTCTACTCCCCGAACCCGACTCACGAATTCGCCATCCTAGGGCCCCCCGGGACCACCAGGATTCGCCTGTCCACCTGGGCCGCTCGGGGCTCGTCTCTTCCGAGGCGCGCACCAAGCTCGGCACCGGGTAGGGTCCCCTTCGTGACCCCGTCCCTTTGTCCACATGGGTCCCCCTCCCGGCTACTTCCCCGGACACGTTAAGAACTGACGTCGGACAATTACACTAACGCAACCTAAACGAGCCTGCATCTCAGTTAAGGGGTCTAAATCTAAAAAGAAAAGAAAGAAAAAAAAAAAAGGGGAGGGCTACCCTCGGACGCTCGACGATAATACACTACACCAAAGCCTTCCGCAGCCTAACATAAATAAAAATATTTAGCCCACAGAACGCCTACCTAATCCCCTGTAGCGCGGTAGATCGCCTTTACTACTCGGCGCGCAAAGAAAATCCGGAGCTTCAACCTACAAGAGTTTCACCCTCTGAGTTTCACCCGCAGAGAGACCCTCCGTCCTCCATTGAGTCCCTGCTCAAAAGGGGCGACATAAATAAATGGAAGGCCGACTCGACTTCGCGTCGCTGCTGTCTCGAGGCTCGCGGGTCGAATGCGCAGTCTTAGCGTCCAGCGTGACTCACCGTCCGAAAGTGGACCTCTTCTAGGCAGTGGAAGAGGAGACCGAAATCCCAGGAGAGAGTGTTGGTATCCCGAAGGGCCCACCGAGTCATCATTTCTTAGGTGGACGGTCACGACCTCTGCGTCCTCTGCACTCAAGGTAGGGACCCAGCCCTTCTAGGGGACCTCCTCCTTTACCGTTGGTGAGGTCATAAGAACGGACCTGTTGACGTACCTGTCTCCTCGGACCGCCCGATCTCATGCACCCCAGCGTTTCGCCCCTGCACTGAACCGGTGACTCGTGTGTGTCGTGTTTGTCCTGGATCTTACAATGGTCGCCACTCGAACGCGGACAAGAGACCTGTGGCCAGGTCTTTGACCGTGTTGGACACGTACCTTCCACTGGAAAAGGACACGTAGTGTCTGTGCTCCCTAAACAGTCCCCTCAGAACTCGGGACTGGGGGATCTTTTCTCTACCCGACACGAGACCTCCCGTCGACTTCCTCTTGACCTTTTCTCAGACCGTGTTTAGGTAGGTCCTCTCCATATTATATGTTTTTACCGAAAAAAAAAAAAAAAACACGTCTCTGAAGGACGACAAGGTGATGGTCCCGTCCGTTGTTCGTCCGGAGGAAATATTCTCTGCACTAGGGGTTAATCGTTGACCCCGTCTGAAACAACCTACCGTTTGTCTCACCTGTTTCCGACACCCACCCCGTGGGTGTGTCGGTCCGCCCGAGGTGCCAGAGAGCCTCGGACCAAAAACGACGGTGGAAGGTCCGGTCTACTATAATCGTTACTCGACCTGAGAGGGACAAGACTTCCCAGTCGGCCAAGGAATATCTCGTCACACCACGAGAAGAACACCCCTCCCAGGAACGGGGAACTCTCGGAGACTCGACACCACTACCACTCCCTCCAGGGGTCGTAGGAAAAAAGTTATTGGGACGAGGGTAGGAAAGGGAGAGTCCACCATCTGTCCGGGAATACGAGACTTGTCTGTAAGGTTTACTCTCCGCCGAAGAGGCGAGTGAGGGGTGCGATAACGTTTGACACAGGGGGAAACGCCCACAAATCAATTATTGATCTAAATCCTGTTTTTCCCAGAACGGCATTAGGCCGTAGAATAAGTTTCTCCCGAAGACACTGGAAGCGATCCTTTGGAGACACACGAAAGAGAGGAAGGTTCGGAGAGACTCCGGACTAAGGTAGGAAGGGGTCACACACATTATTATGTGTCACCTCCTACTCTTCGGGGATCGAGTGTGTGGGGAACTGAACCGAGAATTTGGTCGGGCACCCCCGGTCTGTCTCCTCAGGAATCCACTCCTCTACGCTTTGTTTACTAATCCGTGTCCCTCAAGGATTGTGTCCCTGTCCCGCCGGCCGAAAGTTCAGAGTGTCACTACGAGCGACGAAGGTCCCTTCGCCAGTCCTTCTCCACGACCGTAAAGGCGGAGGGTTTTGACTACGGATCTCTCCACCTCTCCACATCGGTTCCAAGACGTTCAAATTTCCCGAAAAAAGGAAGTCGGAACGAAGGTTCGTTTAATTTGAGTTCGTGAACGAAAACGGTTCATCATCCTCATCAAACAGCGAGTCAGTACAGGCTGAGAAACACTGGGGCACCTGACGTCGGATGGTCCGAGGAGGGAGGTACCCTAAGAGGTCCGTTCTCATGACCTCACCCAACGGTAAAGGAAGAGGTCCCCTAGAAGGGCTGGGTCCCTAGCTTGGGCTCAGAGGATGTAAGGTTCGTCTGCGAAATTGGAGACTCGGTGGTCCCTTCGGGTTCATACCAGGGGTTTAATTCAGTACAGAATCTCCCTATGAGAGAGGGTTTCAGACGGTGGGTCCTTCTCTCCGTCCTATGTGGGTTTACTTTGACTAGGATCTCACGTCCGAATAACCGTAGAGAAGGTACTTTGCTTTCCCGTGGGGAGGAATTTCTAGTGACAAGATCTTGAACTGAATATTGTGGCTCACATTCAAGTGGGTTGAAAATTCACAGACGTCACAGGGACACCGAGAGTTCCTCTTACCGAAACGAAAAGTTTATTGTAAGTAACAAATAAGTAAGTTGTTTGAATTGTCTCTGAATTGAATTTCTCCCCTCTAGGTCGGAAAGTCTACTGTCCGGAGAGGAAAGGAGTAAAACTGATTCACTGTCAAAGTCGGAGGGAAGGGAATCGTTGCAACGAGACTTCTTGCTACTTGTCCTGCCACCTTTTTTAATTCCTGACGGAACGGGTTCACACGTCTGTTTCAGTCAGTCTTCAGTCAAAGGGACCACTTTTTCACTTGTAGAAAAATTTCCTACTGTCAAAGAATCGGTCTAGACTGGGTATTCCTCTTTTACGACATAGTGTAATCTCGGATTCCTAGTCCTCCGTTCTTACGGGTGGCTCCACACTTTGAGATATTAAGATTCCCGACCTCCTTTTTCTTTAAACACTAAACCCGTCTTTAACCCCCTTTTTTTTACGGTTTACGTTTATAGGAAAATATCGGGGAAAACTTCCTAAATTCTTAAACAGAGACGTCGAATCTCCCATTTCTTAGACGGGTGTTACACTCTCTAAGCCCAAACTAGGGACCCAGCCGTTCTAGGGGACCTCTTCCCTTACTGACGGGTGAGGTCATAAGAACGGACCTATCAAGGTACCTGTCTCCCGATAACAGGTGTCCCAGCGTCTCTCAACCTGTACTACCTTACCGATTGTCAAAGGTAGTTAAGACGTTGGTAACACCTCTTCCTTTACTGTTGGGTGAGGTCATAAGAACGGACCTATTAGGGTACCTGTCTCCTGTGGTCCGAGACCACCCGAGGTCAGGTACCTCAACGTCCTCAGTCTGTGCTGAATCGTTGATTTGGTGGTGGTGGTTTTCTAATTTTTAGTGACGATGAACTGTTTGTATTTACCACGACGACGACGATTCAACGAAGTCAGCACAGGCTGAGACACGCTGGGGTACCTGACGTCGGGTGGTCCGAGGGGACAGGGACCCTAAGAGGTCCGTTCTTGTGACCTCGCCCAACGGTAAAGGAAGAGGTTACGTACTTTCACTTTTCACTTTTACTTCAGTGAGTCAGGACAGGCTGAGAAGTGTTGGGGTACCTGACGTCGGGTGGTCCGAGAGGGCAGGGACCCTAAGAGGTCCGTTCTCATGACCTCACCCAACGGTAACGGAAGAGGCACACGATGTATGGAATATTTTAATAATATAGGTCTAAATGATGTCATTTCTTACTTTCACGACGTCTATGACAAATACGTCTTTTGATACTGTTTTAACGGTCAACTCAAATGAAAAGAAAAAAGCTAACAAAACAAATTTCGTTGTGAGGTTCTACTTCTCGAAAGTCCTTAGTCCTAGGACCCAAACAGTCTCAGACTTTTAGACCGTCTTTCAATTTTTGTTTTCTAAGGCAGTTGTTAGACCATTTTATGTCGATCCAGAAAATCTAAGGCACAGGAAGTGTCCTGGGCATGGTCCTACTCGCATATATATGCTCAAGTGAAGATAGAGTGGTCCCGTAGAACACCCGAAGGGTCCACCGCGATCACCATTTCTTGGGCGGACGGTCACATCCTCGGCTTTCTTTGAGTTCTAGCTAGGGACCCGGGCCTGCTAGGGGAACCCCCTCCCGTACCATTGGATGAGGTCATAAGAACGGACCTCTTAGGACACCTGTCTCCTCGGACCGCCCGACGTCAGGGACCTCAACGTTTCTCACCCTGTGCTGACTCGTTGACTCGTACGGGGCGTGTGTGTCCTTGTTTAGGCGACCCGACGACTCCCAAATCGATTCGATGGGGCACCATAGCGACGGAGACGTAGACAAAACAAGCCGATCCTCCCGACACCCCTCGAATTTAACTGTGGTCGGGGGAGTACGTTCACGTGCGGTACTAGGTGTCAGAGAGGAAGAGGGGTCTGGGGTGACGAACACGGGGAGGAATCGACTCTGGGGGAAGACCGAGTGATCTTCGGGTGAAAAAACCAAACTTAACTGGTCAGACCGGAATCCAGTCCTTGGGGCCGTGGGAGATGGGTGCCGGGGATTTCCACACACGGGGCTCAGGACAAGTGGGAACCGGCACTGGAGGGGCACACCGGGGGACTCCATGTCGTCCAGGCAGGACGTCCTGGCCACTCACCAGT
The DNA here is from genome assembly GCA_006410555.1 of Capra ibex. Classification (NCBI taxonomy): domain Eukaryota; kingdom Metazoa; phylum Chordata; class Mammalia; order Artiodactyla; family Bovidae; genus Capra; species Capra ibex. The sequence continues at coordinate 13,246,671 of SJYO01014747.1, forward strand.
GCAGGAATAAAGTCAACCAGGGCACCACTTGGCACCGAAGGGTGGACCGTCGGCCGCTCGGTGACTGTCACCTATGTGGGGTGCGGTCTCACCCCCAAACTGTCTAGGAGCGTGTTTTCGTGCGCCCTTCCCTCACGCTCAAAGTAGGTGTCTCAGCATTGTCGATGGTCCAGAGGAGTTTTGTCGCCCATGGAACTTCTCTCACTCTTAAGCACAAACAAACCTTCAAACCCATGTCTTGAGAGTAAACACACGACTCAACACGAATCAGTGAGTCAGCACAGACTGGGAAACGCTGGGACACCTGACATCGGGCGGTCCGAGGAGGTAGGTACCCTAAGAGGGCCGTTCTTATGACCTCACCCAACGGTACGGGAGGGGGTCCCCTAGAAGGGTCAGGTCCCTAGTTTGAGTCCAGAGGGAATAACGTCCATCTAAGAATGGCAGACTCGGTGTAAATTAAATTATAGAAAATACCTTTTCTCCATTTTATATTTATTATTTATCTAAAAATTATGTTGACACAAAAGAGTGTACCCGAAGGTAAATACGTTCGTGTTTCTTTATGTCTCGAATATCCTCAAGGGCCCACCAGAGCACCAACCCTAAATCATAAAAGTGACGACACCAGGTCCGAGTTAGGGACCAGTTCCTTGACTCTAGGACGTTGGAAGCACCACACCGGTTTTAAATTTTTAACTTTGACATCGCGAACTCCTGATCGAGTGGACATCTGTGCTCCTCCAGGTGCTAGCGAAGGGAGTGTCCAGGTCTGGACGATTATTAGGGAGTGACGATCCAAACCATCCAGTAAAGATGATGTCTTGTTCCTCAAGTACCCTCGAATACAACAAAACGTAGTCAGTCATGTCGATTTTACCAACCTTTCAGTTTAAAGACTTACGGTCAAAGTTTCACGAGGGGAATGATAGGAACCAAAACATAGGAACCCATAGAGTTCCAGTACACCATTCCTGTTCGAACTACGCTGGGAGAAGGTACACCACTCCAAAATGTAACGAAACTAAAAAGAGAGGACTCTCGTAAAACTCTTTTCTCTAAGGATTTGAGGTTCGTAGACCAAAGAAGCACTCGTTTATCTACGATAACCGTCTCGGACGACTGAAGTCCCCACGTAACGATCCCTTGGATAACGAGGGATGTACATGCGTGGACCCGGTTCTGAGTGACTCCCATTTCGTTTGGGTTCGGTTCTGCTGTGGGTTTAGTTTGGTTCTACCGCGGGTCCGGAAGGGAAAGACCCAGTCACTGGTTCAGATCCACCTTCGGGTAGACTAAAACTTAAATTCTGTCCGAGACTTACCGAACTCCAGACTTCCCTGACGTCACTTAACTATGACATCTATCGTAAGGGATTTGTAGAACAACAGATTATAAACGGACAGCCAGTCTCGGACAGCCGAAGCGCCCACCGAGTTCACCATTTCTTGGGAGGACGGTTACGTCCTCTACGTCTGTCCTCTACTCCCAAGTCAGGAACCTAGTCCTTTCTGGGGGACCTCCTTATTTACCGTTGGGTGAGGTCTTGAGAACGGACCTCTTATGGTCCCTGCCTTCTCGGACCATCCGACGTTAGGTACCCCAGCGCTTCTCAGACTGTGGTGACTCGCTGAAGGGAAAGTGAAAAGTGAAAGTACGTAACCTCTTCCTTTACCGTTGGGTGAGGTCACAAGAACGGACCTCGTAGGATCCCTGCCCCCTCGGACCACCAGACGGCAGATACCCCAGCGTGTCTCAGCCTGTGCTGACTTCGCTGAGTCGTCGTCGTCGTCGTCGTTTACGAGATACTTTTGAACTGGATTTTTATGGACTTTCTTTCTTTTTTTTAGAGATAAAGTTGAAGGATTCAAAAACACCCCTATCTCATCCCCTCTACCAAGACCTTTTAAAAAGAAAAGAATTTTGTAAAATTATAGAAACAAACAAATACCTTTTGTCATATAGCGATTTGTACACGCGTAGAGATTAGTACTCGGTAGTAATATATATACCTCGCATAATAAACTGATTGTCCTTTTTCGTTTGGGACCACTTTTACTCTTTATTCATACTAAACCACCCTTTATGTAGCCTGAACCGTGGCGTTCTGGACCCAAACTTGGAGAGGGACGGTAAATACAAGAGTCACTGGAACCTGTTCAGTGCATTAGAGGGACTCGGAGTCAGAGGAGTAAAACTTTGTCGACACAGGTAGTGTAACAACTTTGTTGGGATGTCAATGCACCCTCTGAAACAGAATATCACCGACGAGTTATTTTGAACTCATATTGACTATTACGTGAATCTTGGGTGGGTCTCCAGTTCCAATAGATTTTCAGTAACCCGTGATTAAGTCTTTCTATTGTACATGGGGTTATAAGTATCGTCGTAATGAATGTTAACGGCTCTACAGTTTCGTAAACGTCGTTGGATCTATCTGAACCTCCCGTAATACGATTCACTTCACGTAGCCTGTCTCTTTCTGGTTACGACGTAGTGCGGCGAATGTACACCTTCGAATTTCTGTGTCGTCTGGTCACTTGCATTGTCTTATTCGTCGTCGGAGCGTCCGTATCTCTTGTGTGGCACCAACAGTCACCCCCAGCCCCGCACCCCCCATGCTTCGTGACCCACACTCTATCCGACATCCCTACATGAACGCGTTGTACTCTTTGTCTCGGTTATAAAACATCATAAACATTTACCTCGTGCTGGAAATGTTTAATATATTTTTCATTAAAAAATCAAATTTTTTTGTTTTATTTTCAGGAACCCCCTTAAGACGCCTAAAGGGGGGGGTAAGGGTGTGGAGGTTTCCGAGGATTGGATATCATCTGTGAAACAGTGTTAGCTTTGTTACCAAGAATAACCATTCTATTCTTCTTTAACCGTCAATGAGTAGTTGTGAACGGGACAAGGATCGTAGACACGATTCGCCAGATGGTGACACAATTGGCCACATTAGAAGTGTTAGTAGGATCTCCGTCGGTTTCATATAGGGGCAAAAGGTCAACCTTATTGACTCCAAATCTCCTAGACAAATCTGAAATACAAGAACTGGTCGCACGATAGGACTGAGAGATTCCATTTTCACTTCTGTCAGTGAGTCGGAGGTTGTTGAATTTGTTTCTTTTGGTACCACCACCTCTCTTACGGTGCATTTCGTCGTGTGACCAAAAGGGATCTAACCGTGGGAAGGGGCGGTGGGTAGTCGACCCCTAGAAGAAATAAGGTCGAAACGTAATGGGCAAGATTTGTCAAAACTTAAACTACTTATTGAACCAACAGACAGGGATAACGATTTACGGATACCATAAACACGAACCGTGGTCGAACAAGTAATTAGGTTTACGGCACCGGAAGACGAGCAACCCTCTCTCCGTCTGCGTGACAGTCAAGTTTGTCAACGGTAAACCACCTATTTACCCAGGTTCGACCAAGAAGAGGGTTCTTGAATGACCTTACTCTTCTCCTTGTACGACCCACCAGACAAGAGGGAATCTCCTTGGACCCCGTAGAATCATATCCGTGGGGTCTCAACAAAATTTTGTTCTCCGATGATTCACAAAAGTTCCACACCAAAGTCCATATGCCAGTATAACGACCCTTACTAACGACTTCTTAAAGTACGACCGTGATTTTGTATGTTTACAGTGAAAAGTTTATTGTAAAGCGTGAACGAGTAGTTGTAAAGCGAACCCCCTTGGGTCTTTACCAGGTCTACCCCGGGGTCTCACCGAGGAGCCTCAGTCCACACCCGTTCCGGTAGATCAATGTCTCGATTATGGACCAGTGACTTAGGGATCTCTATGGTCTGACACTTCGACCCTCTGTGGTGGGGGGTCCCCTCACCCCGTGGGTCCAGTACTAAGACATCTAACTCTTCGACACCCAGGTCTCTATCCTACCCTGTTCCCGGTGTGTCGATCTGCATCTCGACGGGGTCTGGGGTCCAGAGCGAGAAAGAGGTATAGGTGAAGTCACAGATTTTTAAGAGTTAGAGCCTGAAGGGACCGTCAGGTCACCAATTCTGACGTGTGAAGGTGACACGTCCAAGTTAGGGATCATTCCTTCGATTCTAGGGTGTACGGCGTGGTACGGCGGTTTTTTTCTTTTATTTATTTTTGAGAGTTAGAGTTGGGACTGTTCATTCGTTAAGTGTTTACGATAATGAGGCACGACTGGAAACGTCCGTCTTAACCGTCGTCATCGGGTTGATCGTCCACACACGACCTCAGTGCCTATTCTTGACCTTTCCTTTCACTCCTTCTGAAAGTATTTACTTTGAGGTTGATATACGATCGACTGTTAGGGTAGATCCCTCTTTCCCTTCTACATCGCTTCCTTACTTACCTCGATGAGGTCCTCGAACGACTCCCAGAGTCGCCGGTTCTTCCTCTCCGTTTTTCTCCACTTTCTTCCCCGAATGTAATACCTTTACACTGGGGTCTTTGACAATCTAGTAGACTTCCGGAGGTCGAGTCGGTCTCTACTCTGACCCCGTAGAGTTTCCCTTAGGAAGGAAGACAGGACTCACTCTACTCGTGCATAATTATCTACCTGTTCCCAGTCATCTCCGTCTGTCTTTTGGGTGGTAGAGACACGGACCCGTCCTCGGTCACTCGAGTAGTCTCCACCGTCCACTGACGACCCTCAGTGGGTCTGGACGGGTTTGGGGTGAGTCGGTCGACCTACTGGACTGCATCTAATAAATGGAAGGTGGATTCAACCCGATTTACACCTAAATGATTGAATGTCTACTCTCTTCTGTCTTATGTACAAAAACTTTTACCCTTAATTCAGGTCCTCTTTTTCTCCTACATTAAAAAATTTCCGTCGAACGTAAGGAGTGCACCTGATAAAATAAATAAAAGTAAATAAAAATTTCACCCCATATCGAGTGAGACGGTTGTATCCACGTATATCAGTTCCGGTACCAGAAGGACCAGTGTATGTCAACACTCTCGACCTGACATTTCTTCCGACTCGTGACTTCTTGACTACGGAAGTTTGACACCACGACCTTTTCTGAGGACTTTGAGGGAACCTGTCGTTCCTTGAGTTTGGTCAGCTAGAATTTTCTTCAGTTGGGACTGATGAGTGACCTTCCTCTGACTACGACTTCGACTTCGAGGTCATAAAACCAGTGGACTACGTTTGTCGGTTGAGTAGTGACTACGTTACCTGTACTCGAACCCGTTTGAAACTCTCTACCACTCCCTGTCCCCCCGGACCGCACGACGTCAGGGACCCCAGCGTCTCAGTCTGTGATGACCCGTTGACTTGTTGTCGTTGTATCGACCGCATGTCATAATATACAATGTCCACATATTATATCGCTAAGTGTCAAACATGTGCAATAAGAGGTAGATATGCATAATGTCTTATAACCGATATAGCGGGTACAACATGTTATATGGAACTTCGAAAAATTACGAATTATTCAACATAGAGAATTAAGGAATGGGGACAGCACCGGGAGGGGTGAGGGAAGAGGGGTGTTCATTAGGAATCAACCGAGAGACATTTAGACTCAGACGAAGAAACAAGTGTACCTGACAAAATATAAATTTAGAGAGACATGCCTGTATATAGGGGAAACCGACCCCTTGAGTCAAGAATTAGAGAAGTCGAGGACGGTACTCACCTCCCTGAATGTCCCGAAGAAGTGACTCTCTGTCTTACTTTATCCTTTATAGACGACCCCTCCCTCGTAAACCCCCGAACGATTATGAAAAACCATTTTACTATCGATCGATCGATCTCTTTAGCTAACGAGTTAACTAAAATACACACGAATATACGTATGCCTTTATGATTTTTCTATGCGTACTTTGACATTTATCAGTACTGGAGGTCCCTATCACTCAACTAAAGTAAATTGTCCTTTAACTGAAAAAAATTGTACACATATTATGACAAAGTTAGAGAGCTTTATTTAAACTACAATCTAACTTCTTGTGTCTTTCAGGTCCTTTAAACGAGAGACAAAAGAAATTTTTTTTTTTTTTAGGAAAAATATAGAAAGGTCGTGGCACTTATACGTGTATGTACAGATGGTCGTCTCCACACGAAGACCTTCCAAGGCCCCGTCTGTGAGGTGCGTCTACAGGGTACGGTTGCATCAGGAGGTTCCTCCTGGGGACTCGCCCCCACGGTGGGGTGCCCCGTCAGGTCACACGAAACGAGTGTTCCACTTTGAAACCGTCTACCACAAGGTCAGACCTCCGGTTATCACTACATCGACAGTGGTATGGGTCACGACTACTACAGAACGAGACGTCAGTCACCCGGTCAAGGAATTTCTTCGATGACTGTCTCTGGGGCCAAGACTTTCTGAGGGGTCGAAACAATTCAGAGTTCAACTAAACACCGTTGGCTTACCCTTTATTTATACTCCGAGGACTCTGTGGTGTTTTTGTGGGGAGAGTTCTCAGGAGTTTTGATCTTAAGAAGTAGAGGTGTAGACTGACGGGGGTGTGGGGCCCCAAGGTCCTTCCCCTCGGTTTGACAGACGACGAGTAGACTCTTGGGGGTTTTGGACGAGTCTCGGGTCATGAGTCACGCACAAACAACTTACTTACTTTGTCCTTTTGACTAATTTTCTTAGACGGAACATCGTCACCTCCCTAGAATGACTGGACTAGTATCTGTAATTTTCTGTGCACTCCTCATAATCAACGAGTCAACACAGGTTGAGAAACACTGGGGTACCTGGTATCGGGTGGTCCGAGGAGACAGGTACCCTAAGAGGTCCGTTCTTATGACCTCACCCACGGCAAGGGAAGAGGTCCCGTAGAAGGGGTGGGTCTCTGACTTGGGCCCAGAGAACGTAGCATCCACCTAAGAAGTGGTAGACTCGGTAGTCCGTCCGTTTTCTGTACAGGTTCTCGTTTATTTTAGACGATTACACAATTTAGGTAACTCTCCAACGTTTCTCTTTCACTTTATAAATAAGTCAAAGATTTCTCTCGGTAACCTTACAGTCCCTTTCCACACAAAGTTTTTTAGGTAGTTTTATAACATTTTTTTTTTTTTACGTACAAAATTAATCATGCTTATTCACAGGGAGTCCCACTCCCAGTCTCGAGTCTTGGTTCTTTCGTGACACGTGTGTCTCTCTTTCCTTCGGACTTCGTTTCCTTTTTTTTTTTTTTGGTCTATTCGGTTTTGCCCTTGTGCGAGACTCCGAAAGGTCTTAGTTGCCATTTCTCCAGAGAACTACGGTCTCATTCCTGTCACTCCTGGTATGAAACCTTCTTCTCTTCGCCCCTCTAAGGATTCAACAGTACCTTTGTTTGTCCAGTTCCTTTCGGACACCGGGAGGTGGGGTCCTGGTAGACCTCCTTTCCCTTTTCATCGTCAATTTCTACCGTCAGTATAGAACCACCGGTTCTTTCCGTTGAAAGGAAGGTGTGACCGGGAGTGGGTTCCCGCATGTACGGCCCGGAGGACGGGTGTTTCCTTCGGGTGGGTAGGTCCTTCCCAGTGTAAATTGTCAGTGAAACCACCTTGTCTATGATTTTTTCATCACAGCCGTCCGTGAAACATTTCAGGATTAATTGACCGGTTTCGTGTTGTGTGAAAGACTTTTCTCTTGTACTTTGACCTGGTCAGTAGATAATCGTAAGGAACTCCTCCATCTTTATCCGGACCTCTTTGTGTCCCTTCTTAATACAAATCTGCAAGTTTTAAGGAAGACTGTTTCAAGGTGGGGTTTCCAGTAAAGGTTGTCATTCAAGGAGGTCTTACGTCCCCCTTTAGCGGTACTTAGCCTTAACAGGAATCTCTATCCTTTGTTTTTTATACTATTTGTCCATGAAAAGATTTACTTCTTAATATTTGTCACCCCTAGGGGTTCCTAACGGTCACGAGGGTCTGAAACAAATTCATAGGTATCTAGTAGACCTCCTTACTTACCAAGGTCCGGACGTCTACTTTACTAAGGTCTGAGACACCTCTCTACCGTTTGTTTACCACTAATTGACGTCCTGGTCAAATACTCAAATGTTCTTCTACGTATAATTCGAAAGCGTCCCCGTTCGGAGTAGGTTACGTAAATCCTTTTGTATTAGGTTTAATGTTTTTATTGCCTGACACAGGTCCGACAAATATCGAGGGTTCCTTAGAATTCCCAGAAACGTTTTACAAACAAACGATTTCCGGTGCGTCCTGGTTCGTAAGTCTTTACCATAACCTGTGATTCGGTTTTTATCACGAGAGGGACCCGAGATGGGTTTGGACCGTCAAAATACTGGAAGAGGATCTCTTTTTATAGAGTCTTGACATCCTTCCACTCGTTAGCGGGTTTGTCTTCCGAAAGGGATCTTCGACCGCACGAAGCAAGAACTTCCTACAGTCGCACCTTTCTACTTCGGTCTTTCCACTATGCTAGTTTTCAGACATTTTGGAATTTCCAATGCATGTCTAACTCGTCGAGATCAAGTAGTTTAGACTCCACGGGTCCGAGTCACATCGGGAACTTCAGACTTTCTCCTTAAACTCGACATACTACGTCCCTTGAATTTAGACCCCAAGACACTGTTGAATCTCCCCACCGTGGCCCACTCTCCACCCTCCCTCCAAGTTCTGCCTCCCCTGGATGCATATGGGTACCGGTTAAGTACAACTACATACCGTCTTTGGTTGTGTTATAATATTTCATTAATAGGAGGCTAATTTCGATAAAAAATTTTTTCTCCTTAAACTCCCTATTAATGTTTTCTCCTAACGCAGGGGGATTTTGTTGACTCAAGGAGTTTCACACCATGTCCCTTTTAAATAAGTTTATACTCCTCACCTCCTCCGAGTTCTTTAAAACGGTCATTTACTCAAAAAGGTCGGTTTTTTTTTTTTTTCACGGTAAAGGGTGAGGTCCCCTAGAAAGACTGGGTCTCTAGCTTGGGACCTGAGAACGTAAAGGACGCGGAGGACGAAACCGTCCGCCTATGTAATGGTCATCCCGGTGGACCCTTCAGGCCACCTAATTCTGGGTAATTGTTGTGTTGTTACCTTTGTCACCCGAGGTTTTAGTGGCGTCGGTACTTTAATTTTCTACGAACGAGGGACCTTCTTTTCGATACTGGTTGGATGTGTCGTATAATTTTTTCGTCTCTATAATGAAACGGTTGTTTCCATGCAGATCAGTTTTGATACCAAAAAGGTCATCAGTACATATCTACACTCTCAACCTGGTATTTCTTTCGACTCGTGGTTTCTTAACTACGTAAAAATGACACCATAGCCTCTCCTGAGACCTCCCAGGGAACCTGACGTTCCTCTAGATTGGTCTGTTAGGATTTCCTTTCGTCAGGACTTATAAGTAACGCCCCTGACTACGACTTCGACTTTGACGTCATGAAACCGGTGGACAACGTTTCTTGACTGAGGGACCTTTACTGGGACTAAGACCCTTTCTAACTTCCGTCCTCCTCTTCCCCTACTGTCTCCTACTCTACCAACCTACCGTAGTGGCTGAGTTACCTGTGCTTAAACTCGTTCGAGGTCTTCAACCACTTCCTGTCCCTCCGGACCGCACGACGTCGGGTACCCCAGTGATTCTCAACCTGTTGACTCTCTGACTCGACTTGACTGTTGTGTAGGGACGTGAGGACTCCTACCGTCTTTATGAAGGACCCTGGTCATAGCCCGGAATCGAAAGAGGACTAACCAGCCCTTAGACGGATCTGTACTCTTCTGGGTTTTAGTTTGGTCAAAGTCGTTTTGATCCTAAAACAACCGAGGGTATCGACCTTATCTGAGAATCCACCGAGGTTCCTCGATTCTGTTTCGAAGTCCCTCTTAGTGTGCGATTTCTCACCACACCCCCACCAATCGGGACTTTTAGAGGTAGTCAAGGACTTTTCGAGTGGTCTGTGTCAAGTTCAAATTATTATTCCTATAATATTATTCCTATATTATTATTCCTATTATTATTATTATATACGGTTGAGACGTCTATGTCGAAGTTGGGTGTCGTGAGTAGTTGTGAGTGGAAGGACAATCTAATGATAGGGGTCTAGGTAGAATGCCTCCTTAGTCTCTAGTCTTGACCCACGAAGGAGTACCGTTGTCAGAGTCCTGTCCAAGACTAACCAGTCGAACTCAGTGTACGGTCAGAGACAGAACGGACCTGAAATTCAGGTTCTCCTACTTGACTAACTGAGTTGGACCCAGAATACACGTGGGTTCCAACTACCTCCCACTACCTTGAATTTTGAATGTTCAGGGATGTGTAAACAGTCGACCCTCTCTAGTAATTTTTACGTCTGTGGGTTCCGAGATGGAGGACTCTAAGTTTAAGTCTACGAGGTTCACCGTGGACGTACGATTCAGCGAAGTCAGTACAGACTGAGAAACGGTGGGATACCTGACATCGGGCGGTCCGACGAGACAGGTACCCCAAGAGGTCCGTTCTTGTGACCTCACCCAACGGTACGGGAGGAGGTCCCCTAGAAGAGTTGGGTCCCTAGTTTCGGACGCAGAGGGTTCAGAGGACGAAACCGTCCACCTAAGAAATGGTGATCGTGGTGGACCCTTCGGGACTCACCGTGGCCCGTAGACATAATAACAATTCAGGGGACTCTACCAGAGGGTTTCCTTATTTAGGGAGAAGAAGTCCTCCGAAACCCACCCCGAGGACTAGAGATTTCTACGTGTGGGAGCGTCTCGTGTACGACCGGAACGTCTCCGAAAAGGTCCGAGGATGTGAGAGACATCGGAGTGGAGAAAGAGGATGTCGGTAGTAGTTCTAGAAGGTCGAGGAGTCTGTTCGGTGTCGAACCATTTACCATAGAAATCACAAGGAAGATGGACCTTCGGGACGGGACACGAGGAGGGAACGGGTGGTGGAAGGGGACCGTGTGTGGGTGTGACCCTTTTGAAGGGTGCGACGTGGGATCTGACCCGACCTCCGGGGGTCACGGATACAAGACCCGGAGGGACAGTCTCAGCAGGCAATAAGGAATAACTTTCTCTAACAAGTCAAATAGACAGAACGGAACTGAAATTCGGGTCACACCTGAACGTAGTAATCGTACTTTCTGTGTATGTCGTACAGTCCCTACCCCAAACCACACGAACCGAGACGTCAAATAATCGACCATTAACCCACTCATGAATTCAAGTAGGTCGGAGTCAAAGAAGTAGACGTTTTACCCCTATTATTATCTTGGATGGAATCGCATTTCACAGATCCTTACGTTGCGTGAATCGGCCGTGGACTGTATTACACTCTCGTGTAACTACGTATTCGGTAATAATAATAGTAAGAGAAGATTTGACATAATAAATAAACCGACACGACCCAGGGACGACGACGCATCGGAGAAGAGACCAACACCGTTCGTCCCCGACGAGAGATCATCGCCACGTGTCCGGAGAGTAACGTCGTCGAAGAGAACGACGCCTCGTGTCGGGGATTTCGCACCTGAGTCAGCGACACCGGGCGTCCGAATTTTAACAAGACTCCGTACACCCTAGAAGAGTTTAGTTCCTAGCTTGGACACAGAGGACGTGACCGTCCGCCTAATAAATGGTGACTCGGTGGTCCCTTCGGGGACAATGATAGTAAGAATGACTTTTACTTAGAAACTTCTGTGGAGCGTTCTAAAACCCAGTTCGGAAGGGGTCCATCAGTCGACAAGTGAAGACTGGAGACGAAAGAGGGGAGTGGAAGGAGATTACAGATAAAGTCTTCCGTCCTCAACAGCATAACTAACGAAACAGGGGGTCCCTGAAAGTGCGTGATCAGGATTTATACACAAAAAACTGGCTACTGAGTCCGGGACCTGAACTCTTGTGGGACAAGTATGGGGTCTCCGACCCCTTCGGTCTTCAGGGACAGGGCCGTCCCGAAGTTGGAATACATCCGGAACGGAAGGTCCTCGGGAGACGGGTAGGTAGTGGGTCGTGGTGTCGCGGGGTTCCACCTTTCCCCCTCTGCCTCCCTACTCCAAGTCACCCCCGCGGAGGTGTCGGTCTGACTCCCTTTCCCTCGGCTTCGCACTGGTTCAGAGGTCCCTTTTGCGTCTTCACCAGTCTTCCACTACTATCGACTATCAGAACTCAGTCGATGTGCGTCTCAATTCACTTAAAGATCCCGTTTGCCTCACGACTCAAGGGTTTGGGTTGTAAAGTTCTTAAAGAATAAAAACGTCTCTCGGCCCCTCAACAGTTATTATTCGACCAACCAAACCGGTCATATCTGTCTAAGGAGTTCCAGTTGTGTTGGGGTATAACGAGATAAACACCGACCTAAAGAGAGGTATCAGAATCGACACACTTTCAATTTAGAGATGAAAATGCTACAGGTTTAAGTTGGGGTGTGTAGAGAGGAACACTCTTCCTTCGGGAAACACAGGGGACGGGTTTACTACGGGAATACGACATCCTTAACTTAGAGGAGGGGTTTACCTCCGGTCCGGGGTCGTCCTTACGACCCCGCGCAGGTACCGGGTCACAGGGAGGGCTTAACATGTCCGTGTGGAGTATAATAACGTGAAGCGTCTATGACGAAAGAATTTTTTTTTTTTTTTTCTTTTACTTCTAGAAACTGGTGGGACGTAGGTCGTTCAAATAGCTACGGTAAAAAGGTTGTCGTAAACGAAGTGTCCGAAACGCAGAGACACAGGGTAAAACCATTGAGAGTCAGGAAGTTGGAAAAAGAAATGACAATGTAAACAATCCACCAGTCACTAGAATCTTACAATAAGTTACAATAACTAGAAGTTACAATAAGAACGTCTTTCTAAGGACTGAGCGACTTCCGAGTGAGTTACCAATCGTAAAAAATCGTCGCTTCATAAAAACAAAAAAATTAACCTCCAATTAATGAAATGTTATAACACCATCAAAAACGGTACGTAAGTGTACTTAGTCGGTGCCCACATGTGCACGAGGGGTAGGACTGGGAGGGAGCGTGGAGGCATAGGGTCACGATCACGAATCCACGAGTCAGCACAGACTGAGTAACACTGGGGTGCCTGACATCGGGCGGTCCGACGGGACAGGCACCCTAAGAGGTCCGTTCTTATGACCTCACCCAATGGTGCGGGAGGAGGTCCCCTAGAAGGGATGGGTCCCTAACTTGGACGTAGAACATATAAAGGACGTAACCGTCGGTCCAAGAAATGGTGGTCACCCTGGACCATATGTATAACAGAAAAACTGTATTCTAACGTATGAATTGTCCCATGACGACGACGACGACGACTTCAGTGAAGTCAGAACAGGCTGAGAGACGCTGGGGTTTCTGCCGTCGGGTGGTCCGAGACGACAGGGACCCTAAGAGGTCCGTTCTTGGGACCTCACCCAGCGGTAAAGGAAGAGGTTAATTGTCTCATGTCATATCACATTTGTTGAAACTATACGTAACCCTTCGTCTTTTTTTAAGTGCACTGAACGAGTCAACGAAACATGCAAACATAAGTCAACATCAGAGCCCCACTGTTATAATAGTCGGACGGGGAATGTCTACTTCTGTGACTTCACATCTCCGAGTTTCAGGACCGTCGGTTTCCGGGGGTTAGGACCCGTTCCTGTCACGGACTTCCCGGACGAGTGTCCGGAGGAAGAGTCGGAGGGACGCCCCCGGGGCTCAGGGTAAGAGACTGGACCTCTTCGACGTCGACACACCCCCACCCCGACTTATATGTCAGTCCCGACGACCCTTACGATTACCTGGGAAAGAGAGAGTAATCGTTCTTCGAAATCTTGATTGAACACTTTCCGTCCTAGATCGTCTCCCACAATTAACCACCTGGAGTTTCCACGGAGACGTCAGTCCAAGACCCGGGCGGAGTGACACGACCCCGGCAGGACTCTAAGATCTCTTCTTTAACACCCAGACCGAGGCTCAGCCCGGCCCGGACTCTCCTTACGTTAGGCTCTGGACCTAAAACTCCACCACCGGAAAGGAACCTGCTTGGAGATCGTAAAACGGTTGCCCCCGAATCTTATTTAGGGAAGAAAAAAAAAAGAAAAACTCCCCCCTCCCCCATTACTATTAATCTCGGACAACCTGACTCTAGACTCCCTTCACACCACCGCGAGGTCTAACATTCCCGGTCGACACCGGTAGTACCGTAAAACGGGGCTCCTCTGTTGCCGACCGAAAACGGGCCACCGGACAGACGAACTCAACAATCAGAAGAAGGGATGGACAAAACACCTTCGGTCCAAGTCGTCAAACTGACGAAGGCCAACGTATGTGTGGATCCCAGGAGAAGGGGACCGGGTCTCGTAAGAGGCGACCTCGAAGTGAGGGAACCTCCGGTCGTCGCAGCGTTTCCGTCTGTGCGTCGCGACGCCGGAGCCGCGGCCGCCGCTCACTGGCTGACGGCGTCACGAATTCTCTTTGTAGCCTCACCCTATTTTTGAGTCTTCAGAAAAAGTTTCTTGGTCTACTCACCCGAACCTTCACTCCACTCCCCCAGTGGCTTTCTCCTTCCCCAAACTGATTTTTGTGAACGAGGCCGGATAAACACAAGGTAGGTTTTCCGGAAAGAGTCCCCTGGAACGGTCAGAGAAAATTTATCGGGTTGTCGGCGTTCTGTCGACGCTCCGGAGCCCTTAGAATTCCTCCTCTGTAAAATGAGGACCTTTTTACTGGTTCAATTTCCTTCAGTGGTGGGACTACGGGAGGGTCCTCGCCGGAACCACCGGAACGGGACCGTCACGGGCCACAGGGCCGGGACACGTGCCCCCTGGCGTCGTAGGTGCACAGCCCCACCCCCACCCCCCGTCCCCAGCGATGGGACTGCGGAGACAACCCGAGCGCCCGGGGGCCGAGCCCTCGGTGCCCTACCCCCACCCCTCTAGGTCTCCCGGTGGGTGGGCGGGGTGGGGCCTGTGTAGTCTCCACCTAGAAAGTCGGAGGACGGGGGCCCGGTGTAGACTCACTCTCTTCTCGGGCCCACAGTCACCGCTGAAACCCTGACCTCAGACCAACATTTCCCCAGGGTCCCAAACAAAAAAAAAAAGTTCGAGTCAAAGACGAATCCAACCGGTGAAAATCCCTTCTACCCCCCCGCCCCCACGGCGCGCCGGTAGGAACGTGCGACGCCCCGCACCGGCAGAGCCCCCCAACCCTGGAAAGGGCCCACATGTCGGCGCCCCAAGCCCCGCGGCGCCGCGCGGGTGTCAGGGGCCGAAGGGGCTCAGGGCCGCCGGGGCGCGGCTCCGCGCCAGGGGCGGGTCGAGGAGAGGCGGGCGGGGGGCGCCCGGCGCGACTTTGGGCTCGAGCTCCCCCGCCCGGCGCGCCGCCGCCCCCGGCGCCCCGGCGCGGCTGTAACCGCCCCTCGGCCCGCGACCGACCGCTCCCTCCCCGCGCGCCCCGCCCCCCCGCGCGGCCCGCGGGCGCCGGCTCCACCTGGCTCGGAGGGCCGAGCGTCGAGGGCGGCCGCCTCGCTCCGGCGGGAAAGAGCCGTCGCACTAAATAGACGAAGAAGAAAAAGAGGACTTGAGAAGAAGGTCCCTCTCCGATCACCATTGTCCGGCTCGACCTACCTACCCATACCCCTCTCCCCGTCCTGCAGGTCGGGACCCTAAGACCGGCTGAGAGCGGAAGGAGGAGACGTCGAAGGGGCGTCCATTCCGTGACGAGGTCGGGCCCCTGCCGGCCGACCCGCGCGCCCCGGGCGAGGGGCCCAGAGGAGCGCCGCGGCCCGGTGTCCAGACGCCTGCTCAGCCTCGAGTCCAAGCGGCCGCGGGAGCCCGGGGGCGGAGCGCAAAGGTGCGCAGAAACAAAGAGGGCGCAGGTCGGCTTCCCCGCTACCTACGCGCACCTCTGGACCCCCCACCCACCCACCCCTTGGGTGAGTCCGCCATTACTCTTTCTCGGTCCGCCCCTCTAGCGTCCGCGGCCCCTGCAGAGGGTTGAAGGGTCTTTTCCCCATGGGCCCTGCACGGGGAATCTCCGGGGCCTCTTCCCCCTTTCTCCCTCCGTGCCTGAGCCTAGGCCCCCCGTGAAAGAGATCGAAGAGCAGGGCGTCAAACGTCTGGACAGGGCACGGGTCCCCACCTCGGCCCCCGCGGGGACTCCAGGGCCGGCTCGGGGCCTGGCGGGGGAGGGCGCCCTGGGGCAGGGCGGGGGTACCCGAACGGGTGCGCCCCTTCGGGTGCCTGACCCGTGGCGGCCGGGGAACAAGGACACACTATTGTAGGGCGCAGCGGGGGACAAACAAAAATAACACAGTCTTTCCCTCTCTTAAAGTCTTAATTTCGACTTTTTCGGGTAGACAAAGGTTACTTAGGGGGTATCAAAAAGTGTTACAAAAACCGTCTAGCGACGAAAGTTTAAGGAGGCTCGGCCCTGGAGAACAAAAACAACCCCCTTCCCTCTGGTTGAGGTGTCTCTTCGTAAACAAGGAAGGGTTTGCGAGGTCAAAGAAATGAAAAAAAAAAAAAAAAGGAAAGCCCCCCTCCCCCTTCCGTGCTTTGAATTTAGGGCCCAGACAAAAGAAATATTACAAAGTAATTTCAAATAAGGTAAAAACGGTATACGATGAGTGTCGGATCTTTGCGGTCAATTTGGGAAATATAAGTAAAAGGAGAACGATTTTTTTTATGTTTATTTGGGTCGTAGTGCCTGGTTTACCAGAGGATACGTTCCGCCCTAAAGGGCCGGTGAAGGTAACACGACGCCCCAAGGCTCCACAGAAAAACGTTTCTCGAACGAAGTAAGTCGTCGGCCTTGCTTAGGCGTCGGGGGCGCGTGACGGCTCAAAACGTTCTTTCCTGAACTCAATCTGGCCCCTAACCCAACAAAACAAAACGAGGAGTCGGTTGACCCAAAGTCCTTGACCGTCTTGACCCGTCAGGCCTGGGCCGGACCGACATTCAACCCCGAGGGCCACCCTCCTGGCACGGCGTCGCCATTCCCTCTTTCCTAGGCAAATGGAAGGGCGGGGTCGGCACGAAGCCTCGCCCCCTGTGGGGAGGGGCCTTGGGTGGGCCGGCGCGCGCGGGGTTCCCGCAGGGCCCACTCGGCGTTGGACGAGCATCGGGTCCTAAGGTAACCCCTCCGGGACCGGTTTCTGTCCTACCTCCCACAGTTACGGAGTTTCTCGGGAACCTGGGTGGGCCACGTGGGAGCGGGACCTTATAATGTTAGAGGTATGGCCCAGTTCGTCGTCCCTCAGGAGGAGGAGAAGGGGGAAAAAAAAAAATTTCCGTCAAAGGTGGGGAGGTGTGTGGGGGAGGGGGGCGGGGGACGAAGGGGGGTATCTTCCCAGACCGACTAAACCAAAGAAGGGTTATTAATTCTTTTATTTTAAACTTCGCTGGGAGGAGAAAGTTTTTCTTTTCCTTTCTTTAGGGAGGAAAACCTCCTCGTCCTCAAACGTCACACACACGTAGAGCTGAACCAGGTCTATTTCTAGGTCGGGTAACCTCCAAAATAGTCTACCCAACTATTTACCGAAAACAGGGAACCGACGGTACCCCCTACACTAGAGTCGAACCTCGACTTTAACTCTTCCCCCCGAATCTCCGGGAATTTTGTTGTGGAAGGGCGAGAATTTCCCCGTCGTGAACAATCGAAGAACCCGACCTCCCTCTCCTTTCCTTTCCGACCGTCCTCCATGAGTCTCCATCCTCCCTCGACGGTCCCACCACGACCACCACCCCTCCCCCAACGACAAAGTAAAGAGGTAGAATCTTTTGAAATTCGTAGAGGGGGTATCAGACTCTTTTCGACCACCCAATATATTAAGTGTCGGGTTTAAGGTAGTGAACAAAGGTTCTTCGGGTAAAGAAAAACCGAAGTTCCGACCATTGATTTTGGACCGTCTATCTCGTCTATCGACAACGTGACAGTACGGTTGACCGATTACAAAGAAGATTAAACTCCGGAACTGTCCGCGTAAATCAGTTTTAACGGGTGGAACGACTTTTGACTCGAAGGTCATACGGGCTTACCTTATGTGACCCCCCGTGACTCTTACACACCCGAGGCCTTAGGACCCAGTTCTTCTCTCCGAGAATTCTCTACTTTACCTAGCAAAGGTGGTGTTTCTCTACCTGATAGCCATAAGGACTGGACAGCCATTTCCCCGACGAACCCCTATTTCAGTTTCTTAGACGTACAGACCACCCCTCACCCCACCCGTAAACTCTTTTTGCTTTCGCGTCCTCCATCAGTCCCCGGGACACACGGCCGAAGAGGGAGGTTTCTGTCCACCCTAGGCGACCTTGTCGGCGTACTTCCGTATCCGAACAAGTCGTGAGCAGCTGAACTCACCGCAGGTCCTCATTTGGGTATCCTCACGTTTAATTTAACCTGTATCAATACACCTCTTTCTACGGAATTGGAGAACGTTCTGACTCTCCCGAACACAGAAAACTCTCACGAGTGTACAAGAGTCGTACGTACCGTGTAGAGCACGCCAGGACTGCGTGTCCCTGCCGTAGCCCCCGGGAGTAGACTCGTTTCGACCGTAGGTGGAGGTTCCGGACCACCTTCCTGTCCCCGGGAAGGTGCAGGGAGCCGAGCAGTCCCACAGACGCCTGGACTACGATATGAAAGTCGGTTACCTGTCCCACCGGTGCAGATCGACCCTCCCCCCACGCACCGCCCTCCGGTTCTTTCCGAAGAATCCTCTCAGAAGATGATTATTGTAGGTGAAGTTTTGTGTTAATTATCTATGAAAAATTTTGAAACTTTGGTGGAACTGAATTATTTTGTCTAAAGGTTCTCCTTGAGTAGTTTGAGTATACAACATCTGTACAACCGTGTGAAGGGCAACCGATGTATACCTACGACATGAGGTCGAGGCCACCCAGAGTTTCACACCAGGAACCTGGTCGTCGTGGTCGGAGGGGGTCCTCGCACAACCCTTGACTGACTTCGACTACGAGACCCTCACCTTGTACGTCAGACATGACACTGTCCGCAAGGTCCCCCCGAGACTACGTGGAGTGGACACTCCTAGTCACAAGATTTTTAATAATGGGACCAGCAAGGTACAAAGGAGACAGAAAGGGAAAGCAAAATTTGACGTCAACAAAATCTTTAATTAGGAGCACCCCTTTGATTCCGAACGTCTCTGGGTCCGGGACACGCCATAGGTTCCTGTAGGTACGGTAAGATCTCAACTCTTGCAAATAGACTCTCGACGGTAAGTTTTTACACGTTCGTTCAGTTGGGCGAATAGTGTAGTAACAGGAGGGTCCTCCTGAAACACAGGGTCTCCCTCTCTGACTTTACTCAGGGCAACGGTCTCGGTCCACCGTCATCACGGTCGGACGTCCGACCACGCACTGTGCGGTTCCCTGGACGTCCCGGCTCGGGACCGAGGGTCCCTCCCACCCTACACTTCAAGACGCCTACCAACCGGGGAAACCGGGACTCCTACTCGACCCCGTATTCCCCTCCTAGAGACCAACAGTCCAAATCCTTCCCTTTGGTGACGTTCGAACTTCCTTAACGATCGTCAGTTGGGTCACGGTTTCCTCTTGACCCGTCTCTGCTAGTTGTCCGAGTCTATTGCTACGAGGCACTCTACCCTGTCAACCCAGGTCCAGAGACACCTCCACTCCCTTGGCGTACCCCTGGTGAAATACACGACCTCCAGTATGCCAAGGACGATTGTACAGGAAGAACCCACGTTACACTTGCCGGAAACCTCGACCAACCTCCTAGGTCCAAAAATACAAACCAACTCCCCAACCCCGCAGTATGACAAAGTTATGGACCGACGTAAGACGGACGGACTTTAACTCCCGTGACAAAGAAATCCCACTGATTGAGTAGGGTCACCTCGGCCCTCAAAGATTAAAATTTCAACCCTCAGGGTACAGAAATCTTCGGGGGAGTCAGGACCCATGGGGTCCTACCAGCCACAGGGACCTGAGAGGCACAGGACCCTGGTCCCGAACTGGACACACACAATTAGGACGGCGGTGTCTGCCAAGTCAGGACCCACATTTCCCGGAGGGGAAGACAGGCAAACGGGTCGCGATCCGGAGGAAGACGCGGGACAGGACGGACAGAGGCGACCGTGGACGGCGTTCGTCGACTCGACGGGGTCCTGGACGGAGACCCCACTAGGGGCGGGGGCGGGGTGACAGGTTTAACGAGTCCTCGAGTCCCGAGACGCACTAGGAGAGACCTCGTGGGTCTTCCCTCTCGGACGACTGTCGCCCAAGGTGTGAGGAGAGGTCGGAGTAAGGGTACCGGAGACCGTGCGGGGACCCGAGGTCCAGGGACGACCAGAGGCATGGACGGTGGTGGGTGGGTGGAATACCCACCCGTCGGGGGTCCGGAACGAGTACGGTACGGACCAAACCTTTCCCTTGCGGGTGACCGTTTCGGGTTCCAGTCACGGTGGACAGCCCTGGGTCGTGGCAGGGAGACTACTGGACTCCTGGCCGGTGGAACCGACGACTGTGGACACGAAGGAGCACAGGAACGAAGGGCTCAGAACCCAAAAATTAGAAGATTTAGTGACCTAGACAAATATACCCGTCCTTGGGGTAAAGGACAAAGAGGCACGTGAAAAGAGACTATACGTGGGGTTTGTGTGGACCGTGTTAGGACCTTTAATGTCCTGGCCACGCAAAGAAACACAAAAACAAACCCAAAAAAAACCGAGGTGCCTGGCTCTAGCGTCCAAACCCCTCCCCCCAACAGGTACATAGGGTTAGTAAGAAAGGTTTTCTACAAAAAGACAAATATTTCTGTCATGAGTAAAAATTTGGATTTCTACCTTTCCCTATTTATTCTTTTACTTTTATTGGTTTTAAGGTTGGAGGGGGTCCGACGGTAGTGATCAATTAAGTACTTATCGGACATTCTGTGCCATGACAATATAGGAGGTGTTATACTAGTAACCTTCCTTTTGTTAAAAAAAATTAAATACTAAAACATAACCTCATCTCGGATAATTGTTACAACACCATCAAAGTTCACCTGTCACTTCCCTGAGTCGACATGTATATGTACATAGGTAAGAGGGGCGTTTTGGGGGAGGGTAGGTCCGACGGTGTATCGTAACTCGTCTCAAGGGACACGACATGTCGTCCAGGAACGCCTTTTGTTGTAAATTCTTTTATATATAACTAACTAAACCGACGTAGTCGGAATGAACACCGGGAACTCGAGTCGTCAACACCGTGTGTCCAAATCAACGGGGTTCCGTACACCCTTGAATCAAAGGACTGGTCCCTAGTTTGGACGCAGGAGACGTCCCGTTCCGTCTTAGAATTGGTGACCTGGTGACCCCTTTAGGGGGGCTTGTTGTCAAAAATTTCGAGAGGGAAAATAGGTCACCGGTCTCGTAGGCTCCATAAGACGATTTACAAGCTTTATACAGTGGAGCACTCTACCAGTAGGGGAGGGGGCTTCGTAGTAGTGTGCTCCTCTGTCTCCCAGTCTCTCCAAGGGTTGTAGTGCGTCAACTCAGTCGCGTCTCGGTTCTCCTCTTGAGTCTGGGGACACGAAAAGGTGTGCGGGCTAAAACCTATTTGTGTGAGTAATTTGCACAAGACATCGTAAAGTCTGAGACTCGACACATCGTATGTTCCGAAATACTACTCTCCCTTTTTTATTCTTTGAGACCTCTATACTAACCTATCGTCTTACTTCTCCCTGGTGTGAAGGGGTACCGAGAGTGCACCAACGGAGGAGGGTCTCTGGGAGAGACGAGGGACAGGTAGGGGTTAAATCGTAAAGTTTCGTCTACGGTGAAACCGTCTCGAGAGCACCACGTTTAAAAGGGTTCAGTCTAAATACAGAAACCCCAAAAACGAATAAATAAGTAAAGTACGTGGTAAAGCGGGCCCGTCAGTCTTATAGCTTTGCGGATAATTTCACTAGGGAGACGCGGGTCCAGGGACATTTTTTCTCGGTAATAACGAGGGGCACGATTCCTTACAAGGTCCTTGTGTGCGAGTGTGTACACACACGTGGTCGGCCCGGCCACGGGAGGGTGAAGAGCTCCTTCCACCTTCTTCCCGGACGGACGCCTCCCTCCACCCCCTCGTTTCGGTGAAGTGCACCAAAAACTGGGTCCTGTCGACTCGTCTCCTCGTGTCCCGAGGACCTCCGTCCTGGTCTTACCTTTTAACAGTAGGGACTTCGGTCGGAATGGATCTGAACGAGTTCTCTGTACCCAAGCTAGGGACCCAGTCCTTCTAGGGGACCTCCTCCCGTACCGTTGGGTGAGGTCATAAGAATGGACCTCTTAGGGTACCTGTCCCCTCGGACCGACCGATGTCAGGTACCCCAGTGTTTCTCAGGGTGCGTTGACTCGTGTCGTCGTTGATGGATCTGAGTCCTTTTCCCCACACGGAGTTTCGTTCTTCGGGTTTGACGAGTGGGCGTGCGAAGTAAATATGGTTTTCACTGTGAAAACGGGGGTTTGGTAGGAGGGACACCTTGGGTCCGAACGAGTCGCGAGACGGGAGGACCGTCCCACCAGAACCGTACCCCAGGACGCGGGCCGGGGACGGACGACACCCGGGAAGACTGGGTCTCCTCGGGACGACTGTCCGGGCGGCACCGGAACCCGGACTGCCACTCGTGTACACGAAAAATTGCGGGAGAACCGACGTCTACGCCGACGCACACCGAGGTCCCCCTCGACTTCCCTTCCCCTCCCACAGGTCAACTCTTTCGACTCCACACGGGAAAAGGAACCGTGAGCCGCACCAAAGGACGTCACTGAACCGCACACACTTTCGACCCTGTCTCTTCGGACCGACCCACACTGCTTCCCCGTCACGGCGAACGGGTCGAGCCGCTCACCGTAAGTCGGTGGAGACGGGTGTGAATCGTCACTCAATTGGGGGTCGAGGGGATACCGAGTCGGTCATTTCTCAAGTGGACGTTACATCCTCTGTGTCCTCGACCCTTCTGGGGGACCTCCTCCTTCACCGTTGGGTGAGGTCATAAGAACGGCCTTTTGAGGTCCCCGTCTCCTCGGACCACCCGACGTCAGGGCCTCCAGTGTCCCAGTCCGTGCTGACTTCGCTGAATCGTGTTCTCGTGTGTAGGGGAGGACGGAAGGGAGTCGGTCATGTCTACGAGACTCTCCGAAGGGGAACGGAAGTAGAAAGAGTCCAGTCGGCCAGGGGTCTCCTTCAGGGGTCACGAGAGTCCCCCCGGTTCTCCGTCCGACCTCAGTGCCCGTTCCCGCCAAGGAACCTGGCAAGAGTCTGACTCGACCCTCCTTATGGAAACTCCTTTCCCCTAGTGAGACCGACGAACACCCAATTCCTTCCGTCCCAGGAGACGTGGACCACTTTTTCGGTCAGGGAATGGACCCACACACGGAGAAGGCACAGACTGCGGTCTGTGGACGCACAAATGCGGTCCTGCTACCTCGTTGTTTGGACCGTTGGGGTCCGTGGAGAGTTCGATCCTCTGACGCCTTGTGACGGGTCGGTCTCGAACGGTTTGAGACCGTGACACAGGTAGGGGACAGGGGCGGGTCGGAGCCACGGTCCTCTTGTCCTCCCCCACCCCTCACCGGGCGACGCGGACGGACCACGGTGCCCCTCCACGAGGGACGACGCGGGTGTCTTACCCTTGTCCAAAGGGTGGCGGAACCCCTAGGCGTAGGGTTGAGCAACGATTCTCTGCTCGGAGTCGTAGTGACGACGGGGCCCATCCCCAACGCCCCCCCGCGAGTTGGGGAAGGTGACTCAAGAGGAACTTCGACAGGAGGGAGACGAGGCGGACGAGGATGGGATTAATTTCGGTGGGAGAGAATACAATGCGGTGAGGGATTTTATCGGAAGAGTAGTACGGTGCTCGTATGACTTTTAATGAGTCACCCGAAGGGCGAAAGTCGCCCTAGACTGGACTTTAGGAACCCGACCGAATAGTCCCACAACGGTGTCCCTCCGATAATGTCACCCAACACAGATCTACCCGTCCCCTCCTGCGGTTCCGGTGCTCCCTGGTGCCTCCGTCTGTGTCGCAACGTCCTCCCCTGGAGGTGAGGACCCTGACCCCCCTGTTCCCCTTCTCCTGGGACCCCCGGGCCCCGACACTCCTCCCGACGACGACGTGCCGACTCGACCCATGACCTTGTCGTTGCCGACCTCCCCTGCTTCCGCGTTCCGACCCAACACTACTGGCCCAGTTGGACCGACCCGGAACACATTGCGGCGGAACACCTCCTTAGTCCGTTGTCCCTCGACCCACTTACCCCTGTGTCAAACGTGGTCTCGTCTCGTTTCGTCAAGCTTCGACTTGGTGTAAGCGGAGTAGGGGTCGAAAGTGAGTCCCGAAGGCACAGACCGAGGTTTGAGGGTCCTGTGAGAGTGGTAGGCCGCAAAGTGGAAGGCCGGGTACGGTCGACAAAGCCTCGGGGAGCCTAAAGACATGGAGACGGGGTGTATTGGACCGCTTAGGGTGACGGGAAGGTCTGGGGTACCTTGTCGACGAAGAGCCATGATAGACAGGGGAGGTAGGGAGTTAGAGACATGTGCACTTGGAAGAGGGGCCGTGGGGCCACCAAAAACATCGGCTGAAGTGGACTCGAACAAGGTCCTTACCGTCCTTCGTGGAACGGATGTGCGTCACCTGACTCAGGTCTTGGAAGTCGATCACATGCGTGGGTCCGTCAAGGGGACGTCTGGTGTCTAGACCCGTCTGGGTTGCACTACCCCCCCGAGCGGAAGATTCTGCGGAATGAGGAAATTCTTCTCCGTCCAAAAAAAGAGAAAGGCCCGAGTTGGGTGGGGAGGATGTGGTGGTTACTTTGGACTAGATTGGGGAAACGTGCTCCCATTAAATAACCAGACAACCCGAAAAGAGCCACCGTTTAACGTAACAGAGATAAGGGCCCAAGTCCGCGTCCTCGCCGAGACGTAAGGATTCTGAGGAAAGAGTCCCGGCCCGGAAGCGTGGGGAGCCGTGAACCTCTTCACTCAAAATAACCCGAAGAAACAATACGTTTGTTCGGCCATTATTAGTCCGATAATAAGACTTTCTAACCCGAACTAATTGTCAAGTTTCCTCCAGAGTCTTTCGTCGATTTCGGCACCACCACGTATTTATAGAGGTAGGACGGACCCAGACATGTCGACGACGAGGGTCTAGGGCCGTGGGGCAGGGGGCGGGGACGGAAAGACAAGGTTCTCCGAGACCCAACGATAAATTTCCTTTTCTTAATTCAGTCCGTTCGGCACAACGACACTAAAGAGCGACGACACAGAGTCTGGAGCTCCTTCCATCAGACCTCGGGCACGCACGTACGAGTCAACGAAGTCAGCTCAAGCTGAAACACTGGGGTACCTGACATCGGGAGGTCCGAGGAGACAGGTACCCTAAGAGGTGCGTCCTTATGACCTCACCCAACGGTACGGGAGGAGGTCCCTTAGAAGGGCTGGGTCCCTAATTTGGACGCCGAGGACGTAACGTCCGTCTAAAAAAAAAATTGGGGGTCCGATCTAGGGTGGAGGGGTGTTTCACTTTCCAATGTCTCCACCCCACGGTCCCCTCCCCGTGTCCACGAAACTCACTACTCACGCCCTCAGTCTCCTAAGAGTCCCCTAGACACCCGTGCTCCACCGTGGGTCGAGCCGTCACCTACCAACTGTGTCAAGACACTCCGGGTTTCTTCCGCCGGGTCCTTTCGGCTCCCCGGTAGACGTCATAGTCGTCCCAATGACAACTCGGAAAAGGGACACTCGGGGGTGGGTAGAAGGAGTTCGGCCGTCTGGACCCCAGGTGTCGGCCTCGACGGTTCTCGTTCTCCCCGACCGGGTCGGGTCGTCACCTCACGGCGGCCCGCCCCCCCGAAAGGACGGCGCCCCCGACCGACCTCCACGTTTGACAACTGGACACCGGCGAGAGTCCGGGACCCAAAATTTTAAGGTACGATATGCAACCCTTCGACTGGACCTCAAACGGGTGGTTCGTTAGGCATTAATGTCACTAGAGTTGCTTCGGTCGACGTGTCTCTTTCTCTTCGGGACCCGGAGTGACGTGTTTAACCCTCGCTTACCTAGGGGTCCCGGGGGTTCAGGACGACACCGCTCCCCTGGGAGAGGTCCCGACTCGCACCCGAGAACATATTAAGAATGTCTACTTAACAGGTTCCTCTGTGTGCACAACTATTTCGTTCTCTGAAATAACCCTTTCCACCTCTCGTCCTCCCACTCCCTTGGGTCTTGACGAGACGGTGCACCGACCGTCAGGGTCCAAAAGGACCCTACCCCAATCAAAGGACCGACAGAGACCGGGGAGTAAGACTGAGTCTCAGGAAGGACCACCACGTACGTAGGTCTTCCTACCTAAGGTTGTTCCTAAGACCCTCCGACCATCCTGTATGCCTGACCACAGAGGACAGAGGAAAACTGGAAAGGGCTTAAGAAGGTCAACCACCGTCGAAGAATCGAGGAACACGGAATGGTCCTGGAGGACAACAATTCTATTGAGTACGTTACTGATGACAGAAGGGACCGGTCCCACCCGTCAAAGCAAATCAGTCAACCAAGGGTATTGTCGGGGTCGGACGCGGGGTGAAAAACTCGGTTCACAGGTCGTAGCACCCCGTGGCCTCCCTTAAGTCCCCAAAGGATCACCACTGGACCCGACCGGTCACAGAAACGTCGGAGACCTAAGAGGAGATAAACAAAGAATCCTCGATTAGGGGTTTCAGGATTCAGGGTTCTCCGAACTCAGTTTTTGTTTTGTCCACAGGATCCGAAGGCTCTTCACATTTCAGACACGTGCCAGAATCGGAAAAGGACCCACGGACTTTACCTCGAGGTCCATGGGTCCCAGTCGTGCCCGAGGGACTCTCGGCGGGGGCGGGATCCTGTCTGTCCCGTCGTAGACTCAACCTTTGTCCTCGAGTCCTCTTGACTCCGGGACCGAGACGTGAGAAGGCGACGGCGGACCGGCTGATCGCTCCAGACGTCCTCGGTCAGGACTCGTCTCTTCCGGAGCCAGTCTTTTCGAACGGAGCAGGAGGGTGAGTGTCATTCCACAAAGTTTGAGAGTCTGAACGGAAGGAAGGAAGGAACTTGTGAGTGTAGTTTTTTCCGATTCCAAATGACGTACCTTAAGTCCACTAAACCCGAAAAAAAAAAAATTTCTATACAGTGTATTTTTAGTCGACGAAACCCGAGACCGTCCACTGCGGGGTCACGTCTCGAAAAGGAAAACTACGACCCGGTCTAATGTAGGTCAGAGACTGGACCCTCCACCGCCACCCCCCCGAAGGTGGACACTAAATGTCTTTACCTGTGTCCCGCCGTCCTACCGGGGTGTCCCGAGTCCCGGGGGAGCCGAGGGGTGGGCACCCCTGACAGGTCGAGACCGTAGGGATTGCGGGAAGGGACCCTTGGGGGTCCTTTACTACCGTCGGTCCGACCCTTCTCGACGTGCTGGAGGACCTCTCTCTCGTCTTCCCTTGCCCAAGGGGGTGGAGTCCGGGGCCGAGAGCAATGAGAGTCACCGGACAACGTTCGGAGAGGGGGTGGGACTAGCCATCGTACAGGCAATGGCACTCTCGAGGACCCGAAGGAGAATCTACGGGTCCTTCGACACGTTCCGGGCTCCTCTGGGTCCTGTAACCCGCACACACCGGTGTCCGTAGTGCCAGGACCGAGCTAGGTCCACTCCGACCCGGAAACCCGTACTACCTGGGTCCTTCTCGACGGGTCTGAGACTAGACTCAGTCCCACCTTCTCGTCCAAGGTCCCGGTCGGTCCCGGGACTTGACTCGTCCTCCGTCGTCTCACCTCCGACGCCCGCTAGGGACCCAAGGACCCTTCCTTCGCCCCCTCCACGACCGAAGGGAGGTCGGGACGGTACACTGGAAATCGAAGACTGGGGTGTCCCCAACATACACAGGGGGAGGCTCTGACAACCGTCCTGAAGACTAGATCCCTCACGGGCGACCAGGGTCCGTGGCGGGCAGGTGGAGGAGTCAGAGGTCGTCCGAGACTCCGACCACAACGGGGGTGAAGTGTCTACGCCTTTGACTTCGGTTCGGTGAGGGGTGTTCACGATCCTCCCCTGTCTCGCCCTGGAGCCCGGTCAGGGGGCGGGTCGTGGCGCCCGTTGGTCGCAGAGGAAGTCTGAAGAGGTGAAAACCGGGTCAGGGTCCACTGTCGTAGCGTTTGCAAGAGGTTTGCCAACTCTCGAACCTCGAGTCGGGGCGGTGGTGGTGGGACGGGTCTACTTCCGCCTCTCGCCCCGGGACCGGGGACCCGTGTCCCTCCCGCCCTCTCGTGGGAGACGACGATGGACCCCCCGCCCGCCCCGACGGTAGGGGGAGACAGCGAGGGGCACCGTCCCCGGGCCCCGGTGTTCTCTTCCGCGGACCTACTCGTCCCTACTCGTCTACTCTCGACGGGCGGCGCCGGTGAGACGCAATCGTTGACCCGAGGGACGACCCGAACGAGGAGTGACGGGGGGTCGGGTCTGGTGCACGGGTCGCGTGTAGGGTCTGGACACGCACACCGCCACCTTCCCCACCCCTCATTGCCGGGGAAACTCCGACACTGACAACTGTTCTTTTCTTGGGTGAGTCCGGTGTCTCCCGGACCGCCTTTACCGTCTAAAGTCCGGATGGCCCGGCCTCCCCAGTCTCGCGTGGACAACCCGTGTCCCTGTAGACTCCTCGCGGGAGACTCGTCTAGGGGCTCGTAGACTTCCTGAGG
Organism: Capra ibex; assembly: GCA_006410555.1. Classification (NCBI taxonomy): domain Eukaryota; kingdom Metazoa; phylum Chordata; class Mammalia; order Artiodactyla; family Bovidae; genus Capra; species Capra ibex. Next base: position 13,275,297 of record SJYO01014747.1, read on the forward strand.
GAAACCGTCCCGCGGAATTCCCCCTAAAGTCAGTACCCAAAGTCTGTGTGGTGTCTCGAGACTCTGTGCCGAGACTCGGACCAAAAGTTTCGACACCTCTATCGTCCTGTCCGGGGGTGATGACGTACAAACCCCCCCTACCTCGGTGTGTACTGCCACTCCTCACGGGGGGTTGTACAGGGCGTGGTAGACTCACGTCCGACCGGGACTGGATCCGTGAGGACTGGGGTGGTAGACTCACGTCCGACCGGGACTGGATCCGTGGGACGACTGGGGTGGTAGACTCACGTTGACCGGGACTGGATCCGTGAGGACTGGGGTGGTAGACTCACTTCCGACCGGGACTGGATCCGTGGGACTGGGGTGGTAGACTCACGTCCGACCGGGACGGGATCCGTGAGGACTGGGGTGGTACTCACGTCCGACCGGGACTGGATCCGTGAGGACTGGGGTGGTAGACTCACGTCCGACCGGGACTGGATCCGTGAGGACTGGGGTGGTAGACTCACGTCCGACCGGGACTGGATCCGTGGGAGGACTGGGGTGGTAGACTCACGTCCGACCAGGACTGGATCCGTGAGGACTGGGGTGGTAGACTCACGTCCGACCGGGACTGGATCCGTGAGGACTGGGGTGGTACTCACGTCCGACCGGGACTGGATCCGTGAGGACTGAGGTGGTAGACTCACGTCCGACCGGGACTGGATCCGTGAGGACTGGGGTGGTAGACTCACGTCCGACCGGGACGGGATCCGTGGGACGACTGGGGTGGTAGACTCACGTCCGACCGGGACGGGATCCGTGGGAGGACTGGGGTGGTAGACTCACGTCCGACCGGGACGGGATCCGTGAGGACTGGGGTCGGAAGTTCAGGGACGGACGGCGACCGACGTGGGACTCTTTGTCTGGGGCCCTTGGTCTCACACCTACGTTACGGTGTCTCTCACACACCCGGAGGACCACCCACCCCCGGAGAGTCGTGGTGTCCGCGTCAGTGGGACTTCGGGTGGTCCCCCCTCACACGGGCTCTTGGTGGGTCGTCGGCGACACCCCTTAGTCCTTCGTGGTTCCAACAGACTTCGGAACCTCGACGACTCCCGGGTCCGGAAGTCCTGGGGAGTCCAGACGCTGACACGCGCGAGTCAGCCCAGGCTGAGACACGTTGGGGCACCTGACATCGGGGGGTCCGAGGTGACAGGTACCTTGAGAGGTCCGTTCTCGTGACCTCACCCAACGGTACGGGAGGAGGCCCCCTACAAGGGTTGGGTCCCTAGCTTGGGTACAGAAAACGCAGACGACGTAACCCTCCTCCCAAGAAATGGACTTCCCGGCTTAAGTTAAGGACGAAGAAGGAGTGTCACCTTGGAGTCCGTTCTTTCGGTCGGAGGGACTCGGACCGAGAAAGGAGATCCTCTACCCCACGACATCACGGACGGGTGCCCCGACGGAACCCGGGACTTACTGCACCCTAGACACCCCGGGTCCGGTGACTCGGACCCTGTGTCAGTCATCGGACCCTGAACGCAGAGACGGCGGGATCGACCCGAGACCTCCTCTCGACTCCGGTCGCGTCCGGACGCACACGACGTCGCCAGATCGACATTTCCCTGTCCGTGACAGAAATCACAAGAAACCCGTACCATTCCCGGTCTCCCCCAGGGCCCTGACCACCCGTCGTCTGCCTCGGTGTCGTCGGTGGTGCGTCGTGCTCTGAGTCAGGAAGGCCTTACCAAAGGAGGCTCTACGGATAAGACTCTTCCGTCGTCCCGTCCCGTCGAGTGGACGAAGTCTTAGTGACTCTGATGGCCTCACCTGTAGCGCGTCTGGTCTCCACCTCCCAACCCCCAACGTAGCCGGTCAAGGAGACTGGACACAAGGAGGTGCACCGAACAAGACGTGCTACGGGAGGTGTGGGTCGGGAGACGGAGCTCCCGGAGGAAATGGCAGAGGGTGCGTCCGGTGCCATCGCAGACGTCGGGTGTCCCTCCGACCCGGGAACCCGGAGAAGGTGTCCAACCTCTTAGTACTTCTACCGTCCGGGTCTCTTAGAAGAGGGGTGGAACACAAAATTAACTACTGGCACGACCCAGAAGGAGCAAACGTGTCCGAAAGACATCAGCGTCTCTCGCCCCCGACGAGAGAACAACCGCCGTGTGCCCGAAGAGTGACGTGACCGAGGAGAACAACGTCTTGTGTCCCGATCTCGCACGTCCGAGTCGTCTACTCCGGGTGCCAGAATCGACGTACACCTTAAAAGGACCTCGTCCCTAGTTTGGGCACAGGGACGCGACCGTCCTCCTAAGAATAGGTGGCGTGGTGGTCCCTGCAGGGAAGATCTGCGGAAAATTTCCTCGGGACCCGGTCCTTACACGGGAAAGCCCTCCCGCCGATGTGTCCCCCAGAGGGACCGACCCGTCGACAAGTGCCGGGAGTGTTGGATAGCAAATGGTCCAGGCGACGAAAACCAACCGCGCGAAGAAGTTGAATTTTACCCTTTAGACATCGAGAGGACAGTTTAGATAAAATAAAAGGGGTTATGTATAAATTCATTTATGCATTGAAGAGTTTCAATTTTCTTCTGACGAATGAGTCTATGGTGGACTTTACCGGAACAAATGGTCGTCACACTGTTTGTGTCCAGTGCAATCTCCTTTTCGGACCTGAAGTCCTGCTCGTAGAACAAAGGGTCGACACACTGAATCCGGTGTAGACGAGGTCGGACGTCTCACTCGGAGTTCTGTCCGACAGGTCCACAGGTCCACGCCCCGGCCCGCCGCCGGACGTGTCACGAAAACCTTCGGACGGGGTCACCTGAAGACAGGGACGAAAATTAGGGGCGAACTAACATATCCATTTTTCGGTCAACAAGTCAGCGAGTCAGCACAGGTCGAGAAACGCTGGGGTATCTGACGTCGTGCGGTCCGAAGGGACTGGAAGTGAGAGAGGACCTCAAACAAATTTGAGTACAGGCAGCTCAGCCACTACGGTAGGTTGATAGAGTAAGAGACAGCGGGGGAAGAGAAGGACTGGAGTTAGAAAGGATCCTAGTCCCAGAAAAGGTTACTCAGCCGAGAAGTGTAGTCCATCGGTCATAGTCTTTCATTTATCTGAAGAGGGTCCAATTCTCAGTCTAATCGTCGGGTCCGTCCCCACCGACCTCGGTCTCGGGGGGAAGAGGAGACGACTGACCCGACTCTGTGGTTTGCGACCCGGAGGATCGACCAGACGACCGGGGAAACGGGGACCTTCAGTCACATCTCCGAAGGGAGGACGACGGTGCACGTCACAGGTGCTCGAGATGTCTTCTTGGGTCCTCCGACCACCCTTTCCCGTCGCAGGGACACACACCCCCACATTCTAAGTCCCCACAATTTCAGTGTCAAGAGTCCGTACTCCACCCGCCACCATTTCGGAGGCGGACGGTTACAGTCTCTGTACCCAAGTTAGGGACCCACCCCTTCTAGGGGACCTCCTCCTTTGCTGCTGTGTGAGGTCAGAAGAACGACCTTTTAAGGTACCTGCCTCCCCGGACCGCCCGATGACAGGTACCTCAACGTTTCTCAGTCCGTGTCGAATCACTGTTGTTATTTTAATAGTGATTCCAGAGTTTCGAACACTCACTGGAACCGCCCCTTTTCGTACTTGACCCGGTGTAGGTTCCAATAGTGAGAATCAACGAAGGGTCTAACGCCAGGTCTCGTCCTATTACCACACACCTCGATGTCATGACTCTCCCTTCGACGGGAATCAGACGTCTCCTTCGGTCCCTTGGCCCCGGTCATCTTATTAGTGTCACCGGTTGTAAGTGACTCGAAGGCGAGACACGGGGTACGTCCCCATTCAGGAAAATCGTGAAACTCGTTGGAGTATCCCATCTATGATAATAGTGGGGTGTAAGACCTATCTATATTACTCCGTCCGTCGGAAGGGTTCACCGAGCCACCCCTTCTAGAGGACCTCTTCTCTTACCGATGGGTGAAGTCACAAGAACGACTCCCTTAGCGTACCTGTCTCCTCGGACCACCCGACATATCAAGAACCCCAGCGTTTCTCAGCCTGTCCTGACTCGCGGGTGACTCCGTGTCTCTTCAATTCACTAAGCACGTTCCAATGTGTCGCCGTCTCTAGCCTTGTGTATGACTCATCACCCCGAAGTAAGGGACGGTCTAACGACAACGACACTTACACAGTTTCCGTGTCCCACCCGTCTTTCGAACTCCCCGACCCGACCTCATCCCTTTCATCCCCGTACGAGGGGGTTGGGAAATTCGGACGCCTCCCGACCCGTGGGTCCCAGCAATTCCTGCCATCCGTCCCGGCTAGAACGTGACCTGGTGGATGGTGGACGCCCTGGACCCGTCTCCGGCGGCAGGAGGGAACGTGCACGGGTGGCGGGACCGGACAACGTCCCCAAGGCCTCCGGACCCGAGTGGTAAAGGTTGGACTTCCGCGGGGGAGAAGGGCAGGGACGTCGGAGGAGGAGGACGTTCTAGGAGTTCACGTTGAGACTCAAGACCTCGCGGTGCCGCCCGTCGGTGCGCGGCCGGCGCCTGCTGCGGGGGCTCAAGACGCGGCGCGACGCGTGGATGCGGAACACGTGCGCCGCGTGGCGTGCGTGGACGGCCCCTCTGGACCGGATGGTGAGCCGCCAGGTACCGTAGCTCCTGGAGTACTCGGTCGTGTTGACGAGGTTCCTACCGGGGTGCAGCGTCGGTGTGGACGCGTGCGACGGCGGCGGGCCCCTGTCGGTCCTCGCGAGCCTGTCGGGCCTCTAGACGGTGATGCTCTTCTCGAAGGTGTTGGCGCGCCGGCGGGGGTTGATGTGCGTGACGCCGGAGAAACCCCTGGGCGTGGAGGCCTGAAAGTGTCTGGCAAAGGTCTGGACGTTCCACGTCCCGCGGACCGGCGAGTAGCTGTTATTAATGGACTTGCACGTCCAGTGGTTGTGTGGCCACGACGGGCCGAGCCGCCGGTGACGGTGGTCGTTCCATACCCCCCAGACCCCCCGCCCCCACCCCCCGTCACCGCGCCATAGTGTCGTGGTCCGGGATCCCAGTCCTCCCGGGTCTGAAAGGGGGTGGTCTGGGTCTGTGGAGGACGTGGGTTGTAAAAGAATAACAGTCAGTTACTCGATTAATAAATCCTTAAAAGACCATCAAGTCGACCACTTCTTAGACGGACGTTACGTCCTCTGGGCTCAAACTAAGGACCCACTAAGGGACCTCTTCCCTATCCGATGGGTGAGGTCCTAAGAACCGGAAGGGACCACCGAGTGTATCATTTCTTAGACGCACGTTACGCCCTCTGGACGGGAAGCTAGGGACCCAACCCTTCTAGGGGACCTCCTCCCGTACCGTTGGGTGAGGTCATAAGAACGAACCTTTTAGTGTACCTGTCTCCTCGGACCGCCCGATGTCAGGTACCCCAGTGTTTCTCAGACTGTGTTGACTCGTTGATTCGCGTCGTGTTGTGTTGTTTGGTGGGACCTCGCGAAGGGACCATGGGTCACCAGTCCTTAGGTGGTCGGTCACGTCCTCTGTACCCAAGGTAGGGACCCAACCCGTCTATGGGACCTCTTCCCTTACCGATGGGTGAGGTCATAAGAACGGACCTCTTAAAGTACCTGTCTCCTCGGACCACCCAATGTCAGGTACCCCAGCTTTTCTCAGTCTTTGCTAAATCACCGATTTGTTGTTTTGTGGGACCTTGGTGGAAACGGGAAACGGATCTCACCCTACAAATAAATTGACGGTCGGTGGCAGGTGATCCCCCCAGAAACTTTAGTCGTGAGATCCCAGTGTTCGATCGTGTATCCGTCTCTAAACAACCCCCAGCCCCCACCCGTCCGTCTCATCTTGTTCTATCGTTTTGGATCGGACGGAATTTCCGTCAAACACTTACGAACCATTCACCCTCTCATTTGTAAATCCTTTGAATGAAAGACAACAAGCACACACATGTGTAACCGATATCTACATTCTGTCTAAAAAAAGGACCCCAATTATCAGCCCTTTCAAATCTTTGTGAGGGTCTCGTAAGTCAAAGTTTGAAATCCTCATAAGAAGAGAACGGAGTTTGACATAAAACCATCTTCAGGTCACAGTTTAGGACTATTTCTCCTCGGAGATACGTCCATACAAAGACGGTAACAATAGTGACGTGAAAGACAGGTTATCCCCAGTTTGGGGTGGGGTCTGTTCACCCGGACTGGCGGAGGACCTCCCCTGCCGGGAGGGGTCCCTAAGGGTAACGCCGACGTGTAAATGTTTGATTCGTCTAAAATCTACTATCACCAAGACCTCGGGGGTTCGGTCTATAGACCCACCCCTAGTCTACACAAGAAACAAATTTCGAGGGTCACTAAGACCCCGTACTGCCCGTAATTTCTACGACCGACCTCCTGCCCCGACGTCGTACGACGGCCCCGTGGCCCTTCTCCCTTGTTCACTCCTGTCCCGTAGTCGGGTGACCCGTGGGGTCCCCGGTGGGTCCGTCGGAGGGGTCGGGGGACCCGTGGGGTCCCCGGTGGGTCCGTCGGAGGGGTCGGGTGCCCCGTGGGGTCCCCGGTGGGTCCCGGAGGTAAACTGTGTAGGTCTTGACTCCGAAGTTCTCCCTTTCGGCGGAGGGGTGGGTTCACGCAAACCGACCTTTGGCACGACCCTAAAGTGGGCCCGGTCCCCTGAGGTCTCGGACCGTCCAAGAGGGACAGTCCTCTCCGCCAAGGGTGGACCTTCGGGGGCTCCGGTGGTTCTCGGGCAGCAGAAGACTAGGTCCCTCCGAAGTCACAGGCCCACCGTCCTGAGCTCACGACGAGAGTCTCGGGGTGGGTCTCCGTCGGGGCTACACCGGCCTCGGGTCCGTTACCCTGTAAGGTCAGGGGAGGTCTGAGAGGGGGGTGGCAAACGTCCCTCCCAGAGGGTACTGGAGTGTGAGTATGAATCGGTCTCCTGTACCAGAGTTCCGGTCCTCCGGATCCCACTAGTCTCGGGTCCGCTGTCCCTGCGGAGACGGAGGGGTCCCGGACCGGGCGGCTCAGGGGCCCCAAAGGCTAGACCGTCACCCAGACAAAACGGTTCTTCTCGTGCAACGTCCCGTCACACACCTCATCACGGTCCGACTGGGTGTTCCCACAAAGACAAGGAAGAGTAGGGAGGTGTGGGGCCTCATCCTGTGGTTCCACTGGACCGGCGGTCCTTTTAAGGACGGTGGAGGGAGACGAGGTCACCGGGGACGGACGGGTGTCCCTAGAGAGGCCCCTGGCCGACGATCCATCTTTTGTTCGTCTGGTACCGGGCACCTACGAGAATGTCCGGAGACCGGGGCCCGGTACTTCGGACCACCCGCCGGAGTGGAGAAGTGGTGCGGGTCGGGAGACGTCTGGTTCCGTCCCGGGCCTCCGTTCCAGGGCCGACGCGAGAGACGGCGGGGAAGGGGATGGGCGGAAAGAGGGTCCTCGGTTCCATTTACTCACAGTCCTCGGACTCCGACACCGAAGATTTAGGTCGTCGTTTGTACGACACCTCCCCCTGGGGCGGAGGAGCGGGGGAGAACCGTCCCTCGTCTCCCTCCGAGGGCTCCCACACTCTCCCGAGACCCAGAGCCCCCTGGACTGGGTCCCACCACTCCCCTAGTCCCCACTATTGTCTGGACCCGCCCCAACACGAGTCTCTGGTCGTTCCGCCCTGACGACCACGGAATCTGACCCCGCCCCCTTCTTCATCTCTTTCGAAAATCTAGTGCAAAGTCCCTGAGGACGCCCGGTCCCGCTCCACGGACCGGCGTCTTGCGGAGGTACGATGGGACCCGAGAGACACCTACGAGCCACCCTGGGAATCGAGTCGCCGCCAAGTACGGAAGTAAGTAAGCGAGAACGCAAGGTAAGTAAGTAAGTAAGTAGACCGGGTGTGCGAAGTCTACGAGCGAGACACCGGCCGAATGACGACCCGTGGCACCAGCCGTCTCGACGGATTCGTTTGAGCCCTCGCGGAGGGAAGGAGAACGCCGCACCTCGGAGGTCTGCCCAGACCGTGAGACGGCGTCTCTGGGGATTAGTTCTGTCGAGGAAAGACGACACTGGGTCCCGGTGGAGTCAGAAGGGCCGCCCTCTTCGCGAACTCGTCGTGGGAGAGACTAGAGGGGCCGTCGGTCTTCCGTAACGTCCGAGACGACCTCCGAGGGTCAGATACCGGTTCGGGCAGGGCCCGGCGTCCCGCCTCTGGCCCGGCACACACGGGTCCGTTCTCTGTGGTCCCCGACGAAAGGTCGCGAGAGCCGGACGGAGCCGGACAAGACACCCGGAAGTCAGGAGTCCACACAAACAAGGAGGAGGCTAAGTCTTTTGTAGTCGGTCTGCCGAGAAGACACGGTCGGAGACACGAGCCGCTGCGGAGGACGGGTCGTCGGGGACCCAATTACGACCTGTCGGCTCTAGTGGGGGCCCCCACGAGCACTGTCGCCGACCCCGTCGCCCTACGAGTCCCAGCTCCCCAGTCCACCGAGGTGAACCTCGGGACCCCTTCCGAAGGACAAGCAGGACCGGGACTCGAATGGGGGCTTCGTCCGCCTCATGCCCGAAAATAGGGGTTCCATCACCTCGGGGTCGAAGTGCTAGGGGTTAAGGGTCCACCGCGATCACCATTCCTTAGGCGGACGGGTTCGTCCTCAGTTCTCTGCACCAAAGCTAGGGACCCAGTCCTTCTAGGGGACCTCCTCCCGTACCGTTGGGTGAGGTCACAAGAACGGACCTCTTAAGGGTACCTGTCTCCTCGGACCTTCCGGTGTCGGGCAGCCCAGCGCGCCTCAGTCTGCGCTGATTTCGCGGAAGCGTGCGTGCGTGAGGGGTCGGTGCCACGGAGTGGGTCCTCGCACCATAGGAACGGGTCGGGACGAGCCGGGCGGCGGCGGGGCAAGAGCACCTCTCAGGACTAGACCTCAAAAGGTCGGGGCCGACTGTCAAGTCGAAGGACAAGGGAACCCCGACGGAGGGCAAGGACGGGTGGGGGACGCGACGTAAAGAGAGGACGGCACGACCCCCGTGGGGTAAAACTCGGAGTCCCTCCTCTCCTTGAGCCAAGAGGCACGGGGGCGGGGTACGTCCAAGGGGCCTCGTGGGCGTAAGGGTCGTAGAAAGTGGGCGAACCGGGCACTGTAGTGGGGGGCGGGGGCGTCACACCCAGGGACTCCTCGCCCCAGTACCTGACGGAGGAGGGCGCACACCTGCGTCGGGGGTCGGGGTCCAGACCGGGGTGTCCAGCAAACTACTGTGCCCCGAGGCGGGCGGCGGGCCACCACCCCCGCGCGCCCGGGGGCCCCTCCCCCCGCCCGCGACGCCCTCGCCGTCGGCGCGGGCACCGGCGCAACCGTCGGCCGGCGGGGCGAAAGCTGTCCGGGGGAAGCACGACAATGAACACCAACTCAGGGTCCGGGGCCACGGTTCTCCTCCGCTCGTCGGACAGTCGGAAGGTCGTCTGACAGAGGCGCTCGCTGCCACCCCTCTCACTTTGGTCGGAAAGGACAAGGTCCCTCCGGCTACCGTCGCCCTTCCGACCGGACGAGGGGCGGGCGCCGGAGGCACGCAGACACACCGGGACGCGTGGCGTGGCCGGTACCTGGGGGCCCGGGGCGCGGGGGGGGGCGGGGCGGGTCCTGTCCTGGTGGGTGACGGGTCTGGTGGGACCGACGAGGCGGGCGTGGCGGGGGGCGTCCGTCCGCCGGAGGCGTACCCCACTTTCGGAACCGACCTCCACTCCGTCGGTCTCCACCCAGGGGCACGTCCGGACCCACCACCCCCTCACCGGCGCGGCACCCGAAGGCGCTCCGCGTCCCGGGCCCGCCTCACCACCCCGACGTCGGGGGGACCTGTGGGGAGTCACTTGATCTCCCGGCGAAGGGTTTGGTCGATACTGGAGGGCGCCCCTCTACCCCTCTGCCTTGGGGCCCCGGGTCCCTCGATCCGTGCGCCCGGGGGGGCTGCAGCGGGAGACACCGAGCCTGTCTCGGAGGTCGGAGTCGAAGCCTCGTGGTCGGGGACGAACGCAGGGCACTTCTGGTGTGCCCCGCGGGGGAAGGGTGTGGGGAGGAGTAGGTAGCCCGGGGCCTAGGGGTCGCGGAGGAGGGGGTCTGCAGATCCCGGGTACTTTTCCGAACGGAAGGAAAATCTCGGGCTTCCTCTTTTGGTCGCACTCGGTCGGACCTGATATAATCAAAAATGTGGGCACGTCAGTGTTCTCCACCAAAAAATCACAAAGAAAAAATATATAAATAAATAACCAAACCAACGTGGCCTAGAAACAGAAACGTGCACCCTGTAAGCTAGAAACAACGGCGTACCCCCTAGAGTAAGGGACTGGTCCCTAACTTAGACCCGGGGGGACGTAACCCTCGTACCTCGCTATCGGGGACCTGGTGGTCCCTTCAGGGATTAAAAATGGTAAAGACTACCTCCGTCCCTGCGTCCTTCCGGATCCCCGGACCTCAAGGGGGTTTCGGTACGACACCAGCCGGAGAGAGTCTGTAGGGGGGAGTAGGAGTGTAAAAAGTCCTTGTCCCACTCTTCCCGGCCCCAGAACAGACACAAGGGGAGCTCCCGGGAGTAGGCGGCGACCAATGGGGACCCGAAATGTGATGCACACCCCTGGACGTTTTGTCACCGTTTTGCGTCGGCCCCTGCGGAGGCGTCCGAGAGCGAGAAAGACAGAACAACCAAACGAGTCGGGTCTTGGAAGACATCGGCCACCAGACGGGGGAGGTCAGGAACCCCGAGAGTCGGGGAAGAGGGCTCCGGGGGTCGGTCCTGGTCGATCGAGGGGGAGCCCCAGGCCCGACACGGGGACCGGTGGAATCTTGACGCCCGTCTGCCCGGGGCCAGACACGGGTGGTGTGTGGACGCCGGGACCGACGGGGAGGGGCTGGGAGTGACGGAGGCGCGGCGGTGAGACCCAAAAGAGGAACCACGGGCCGTCCAGACCCGGGAACGAGGCAGCGTGCGGGTGGGAATCCGGTCTACGAAGAGAGCACGCAACGACGCAACGGGACCCGGTCCTCTTTCCACGTCTGGTGGTAGTACCGGAAGTCGGTGGTGTGGCGGGGGTCCCGGGTCCGTCTCTTAAGGCGACTCCGGTTGGAGTGCGCCGTAGTCGTCGCGGAACGGGAAACGGCTTCGGGGAAGTCGGACGTCTGTAGTGTTCCTCCGCCCCACGGGTTCGACCACTCCGAGAAGAGGTCCGGATCACCCCCACTGCCCCGTTGCGGACTCTTGCCCCCGGCCCCCGGGACGTCTCCAGCCCCCCACCCGAAAATCGGTCCCTGGGTGTTCCGGACCCGTGGCAGAACGGGGGTAGTGGGGAGGAGGGACGGACCGAAGTCCGACGCTCAGGTCCAAGGTCGACGGGAACCAGACCCCCCACGGTACCGGCAGTTCCGTGGGTCTCGGTGGCCACCATTTAGTTGTCCGGGGACCGTTGTCCGGGGACCGTTGTCCTTGCCCGTACCCCCCGAAGGTCGAAGTGAGTGCAGAGGCGGGGGGAGGTAGAAGGACCAACGTAGTCCTTCCTTTCGTGTCGGTGCGCAGAGTGGGAACTACCGCCCCTCTGTCCAGTGAGACACCCGACGACCAGAGAACAGGAAGAGGGTCCGGCGGGTGGGATACTGACAAAACCGATCTTTACAGGTCGCCTACGTTTGGTTCTCTGGTCAGGGTTGAGACGGAGGACGACAGACACACTGGAACCCGGTCAGCGAAATGACAGACTTGCTTTTACAGGAGTAGACATTTAGCCCCCATAACAGGGGAGGGGACATCATGGTATGCCCACGCAATCATTATTTACGCCGCTTACTCGGACACAGACACAAGAAACCTCCTCTCAAGGACTACCTCGAAGAATCGAAAGACGAAAAGGGTCGTCGAGTCGTGTCGGGGACGGGGCCGACGTCCGAGTCGTCTTTGCCCGGAGGGACGAGGGCACCGGCCTCGACGGGAAAGGTGGCCCTCGGGGGCAGAGGGAAGACGACTGGTCGTGGCGGGAGGGGGTGGCGAAGGAGGACGAGTGGTTCCGGTCCGACCCTCTGGGGGAGCCCGGTCGGGGCGGCGGTACCGGCGACACCGGAGACGGAGACACCTGAAACGGACCACCAAGAAAGACACTTGTCGTCAGAGAAGACAAGATCGACGACAGACCAAGTCGGACCCCGAATGGCAGGAAACCAACACCTGACATAGTCAAAGGATAGCGACGACATTGTTCATGGTGTCTGATTCACTAAGTCTATCTTTAACTCGGGGAATATGAGGACTTCCACTTTTCAGACTTTGCTCAGAAATTTCTCGAGTTCTACCCCTGAAGAGACCACAGGGTCACCTATTCTGAGACGAGCATTATGTCCCCCGTGTCCAAGCTAGGGACTAGTCCCTTGATCTAGGGTGTACGGTCTTGACTCTCGACCGAGGCGAATTTATTTATTTATTTTATCGGATTTAAAACTTTTTTTTTTTTTTGGGAGTTACACAACCGGCCCGGTCAGGAAGCCCCTCAAAGGTGAGTAACGAAGAAGGTCCGGAGACGACCAACGACCGCGGGAAGTTGAACACCGGTGCAGGGAGATCAGAGACGGAGACATCTTTGTGGCGGAAGAGAAGACGCCAGTCTAAAGGACGGAGACAGAATGCTCCTGTGCACACTAATACGAATCCCAGGTAATCCTAGCAAAGAGGTAGAGTCACAGGAATTGGATGAGGGTGGACATTTAGGGTAAACGGTAACAACACCAGGCCAGCGGTCGAGAAACGTTGGGTACCCGACGTCGGGCGGTCCGGAGGGACAGGGAGTGGCAGAGGACCTCAGACGGGTTCAAGTACAGACAACACAGCTACTACGGTAGGTTGGTAGAGTAGGGGACAACGGGGAAGAGGACGGAAGTCAGAAAGGGTCGTAGTCCCAGAAAAGGTCACACGGCCGACAAGGGTAGTACATCGGTTTCATAACAAATTGTCCAAGGTCCAAAATCCCGCACTATAGAATGTCCCATAATAAGTTGGATGGTGTCACCTATTTCTGGAAAATAAAAATTAATCGGGATGAACAGCAAAATACTAAGGGGAGACGTATATCATTTACTCGACGAAAAGATGAATCTTTTCATCAAAGATTTCAAGGGAAATATTTATTATTTTTTTCTTTTAATTCGTTTAACAGAATTTCTTTTTATAATTTACGTGTTATCGCGTCCAGAGTGGCTTGTCCCTGATTTTGTCCCTTCCCTGTCACACCTCGTAGGACCCCGGAGACCGGAAGGCAGACGAGCCACGTCTCGCAGCACTCCTCAGGTCCCGACCCGGAGCACGGGGACGTCAGTGGTCGTGGTAGAGTGGGGAGAGACAAAGACATGGGAGACCGGGTGTCGAGTGGTAGTAGAAGTTCTTGAAGGTCCTCACACACCTGGTCTTCCACATGGTCCGACTCTACCTGCTCGACGGCCGGCGGAAACGCCTACCGAGGTTCTTACCGCCCCTGTTCGTGCCCCGGTTGTCGGACTTCTAGTGGCTCTTCCACAGTCCGGTCGTACACCTCTAGGTCCGGTTCATGTAGCCGTGGTGGTAGCACCACGCGGTCCACCCGGCGATGGACTGCAAGCGGCACGCGTACGGGCTCCTCCACCAGTTGCGGCACCTCCTGGCGCTGTCGGTCCCGGAGATGGAGACGGACGCCCCGACGGGGGAGTTGGTCGTCTAGCTGAAGGTCCGGAAGGCTCGGCCGTGCCGGCTCCCGGGACCACGGGGCGTCGGTGGCCGGCGGTCGGGGCGCGGGGGTCGGGGTCTGTGGAAGGGGATGCTCTGCCGGCACCGGTTCACGTTTCTCTTCGACGGGCACCTCCTGGACATGATGGTCCGGACGCAGAAGCTGGACGAGTGGTGCCCCCTGCACTTGAAGTGTGACCGGCGGATGATGCGGGACCTCCTGCAGTTCTACGAAGTGAGGTTGTTCCTGTTCGACGTGGACATGCGCTCCTGAGCCCTCGGTGGTCCGGCCCGCCCCCGGCGGGGACCCGGCGGGGACCGGGGGACCGGGGAGGAGCCGTGGGAGGACGAGGACCGGAACGAGGGGCGCGAGGGCCCCCGGCGGATCCTGCCTGGCGCCCCACCGGGGAGCGACGTGCCCCAGACCACCGAAGGACGACCGGGACACCAGGGGTGTCCCGAGTGGTCGTCCCTTGTCAATGGAGGGGTGGCGGAACCCGACGGACGACCGCTCCCGACCCCCGTACCCTACAGGGGAGAGGCGGGGGGGGGGGCCCCCCTGGGCGCTGGCCCCACCACCGCTGCCCACGACACTACACACACTGGAGGTCGACACGTCTCTTGTTCGACGGGTGGGACCGGGAGCAGAGGCGCGCGGGGTGGCACACTTACACGTCTAGTCTCGGGGTCGGGGATGCGCTTCGGGGGTGGGGGTGGGGGTGGGGGTGCGGTCTCTGGAACCCGCCCCGTCGTACAGTTCGACGAAGGCGGGGACGCTACGTGACTCTCTCCGGGCCGACTGACGACGTGTGCGCGGGGGTCCCGGAGGACGCGGGTGGCGTGCGTGTGTGATGTGTGAGCGTGTGTGCCTCGGCCCCGCCCCCACCCGGGTCCGACCTAGGGGCTCGTCCCGTAGGGAAGGACGACCCGGAAATCCTGTGCGCGTCCCGCGACGAACCGCAGACATCTTTTGACTCCCTTGGGAAACCGGTTTTGCAACGTGGGAGGGGCACAGAATGGCGCGCACCGGAGGGGCACTCGGGTCCTCTCCGGTGGTCCGCGGGGGATCGACCCGTGCCCAAGCCCGGGGGCACTGGCCCGGGGCGTACAACCGTGCGCGAGACTCGTTACTGAACGAGACCGGGGAATGGGGGTGGTGGGCAGGAAGGCAGGGGGAAGGGCAGATGGCAGGAATCCTTCAGCTTGGAAAACAAAGGTTTAACAGATGTGCCTCTTGATGGCGGAACTACAGACCAGGAGGTGTCGTCCACCATTCTAGGCCACCCGTCCCTTCGACCCCGGCGTCCGACACCTGGCCCCTGGGTCGCCTCTCCCGATCGACCGGACGGGAGTAGGAGACGAAAGAGGAGCGAACGGGGGTGGGGGTCTCGGGGCGAGGGGTGGGACGGGTGGGTGTGCAGACGGAAGCCCCTCTCCTCGCCCTTCTTCAGGGTCGGGAATCGTAGGAACAGTCCCAGGGGAGACCGAGCCTGAAGGAGAATTCGGGGCGGGGTGTGCCTCTGAAGGGGTGACATCCAGTCGGTCCAACAGGTAGGCTCCTCGGGGTCTGGTCAGGGCGGAGGCGACGACAAAGTCTCCGGCGGCGCCCGACCCGAGGCGGGGGTTTCCGCACCGGCACGGGGACTCCCGGGGGGAAGGCGTTCGGGGCGTCGGGGGTAGTGACAGGGGGGCGGCCGGCGGGAGACGACTGGGGCCCCTGGAGAGTATGTGACCGGGTCCTCCGACGCCTGACCAGGGGCGGAGGGGGAGGTTCTCCAGGGGAGCCTCGGGACGGTTCGGCGCCCGACCCGCCCGCCCGCCCGCCGCCCTCACGCCGGGGCCGGGGAGGGACGACCAAAAATCTACCAGGGATACAACCTTCATTCCTCACTTCGTGAAATAAAACCAACACAAACTAGTGCAAGACGAACCTTCACCCCCGGGGAGTGACACAGGTCGCAGACGCTGGACACACCTCACAGTGGCGCACATGTATGACATTTAATAAATAATTACCGATTTACGTTCATTTCAAACCCCCAAAAAAACAAAACAATAAAAGAAAACCTGACACACAGTCTCAAACAAAAGACTTGCCTGCAACCAGGAAGCCCCTACCACCCACAGCCACCACCCACAGGGGAATGTCCCCCGGCAGGGGGGACACATATATGGACCCCCCTCCCGTCGTACACTCACACACACTCTCTCGACTCACAACACTTACGGACGTCTTCCCCTCCGTTAATTTGTTGGTTTCGGGGCATGAAGAGACTTTAATGAAAGGAACGATACTCGACAGAAACCCCGAACTCCCCAGGTCCAAGGGAACGTTTCGACCGTAGTAGGGGTTTTGTGTACTGGTGCACGATGTCTCAGACTGTACTGACTTCGTCGGTTCGTGTCGTGTCCCTGAAGGGACCACCCGGTCTGAAGTGGAAGGTCACGCCCCTCACGCCCAAACTAGGGACCAACCCTCGGTTTTAGGGGGGTTTGTATTTTATAGTATTTTTTGTATGTCACAGTGGTTTTTTGTATTTTCGTTATGACATCGTTTTAGTTGTTTCTAAAAATTTACTAGGGATAGTCTTTTTTTTTGCTAATTTTTTGTGTATCATAGTAGGGTGAAATTTCGATAGGCCACTAAGTCCGCACATATACCTGCACATTTCACGTGCGGGTAAAATGTCTGAGGTTTGCTCCGAGTCCCTCTGACCGGGTCCCAAGGAGTCGTTTCCGTCCCGGTTGTACATGTGGCTCCACACAAAACGGGGGGTTTAGGGACGGTCAGGCAATATGGTTTCCGGTCCACCGTCTGCTCGACGTGACACTGCGGTCCGGTGCAGGCTCGGAAAGGTGCCACGGTCGAGGCACTGAAACCTGGGCAGTGATTGGAGAGACTCGGAGGTAGTTGAGGGAACATTTCACCCCCCACGGGTAGGGGATCCCAACAAGCTTCTAAGTCGTTCACGTAAGGACACTTCGTGGCTCCCGTCCCGGACCGTGTCGCGCGTGGGCCACAACCACGGTGACGACAGGATGCCGGTCCCCCCGGCTCACTCTACCACCCCCTCCCCTCCCCTCTCGCGGCGTCTCGGGACCTTCACGGCCTCGCGCCAGTTGGTCTCGACTTCATCTTCCCCTCGAGAAAGATTCGGAGCTCGAATAAATTCGTCCGAGGGTCTCTCTTGGTCCCCGGAGGGTCCACCGCGATTACCATCTTTTGGGAGGATGGTTTCTTCTCTGAATGCTCTTCACCCAGGGTGTCCCAGGCACCCCCAGTGTTTCTCCGCCTGTGCTGACTTCGCTGAACCGTGTGTGTAATGACCCGCCACCCCCCACGAAGGGGTCACCGAGTCGCCATTTCTTTAGTGGACGTCACGTCCTCGGTGTCCTCTATACCCAAGTTGGGGACCCACCTCTTCTAGGGGACCTCCTCCCGTGCCGTTGGGAGAGGCCATAAGGACGGACCTCTTAGGGTACCTGTCTCCTTGGACCGGCCGACGTCAGGTACCCCGGTGTTTCTCAGCCTGTTCTGATTTCGCCAAATCCTCAATCTCTAGGGCGAGGACTCCACTAATGCCAAGGAGGTCTTGAAACCCCCGCCTTCCGGAAAGGACTCCAGTCCACCATATTGGAGGTAAAATGTCTAAACCTTTGTACCGGTCTCGACGTGCCTTCCCCTTTGTTCTGGTACTGATTCGTCCATTTGTCGGGACGACGTAAGACCGGAGTTGAAGACTTTAGAGTTGTATTTTCTGTTGTTCGAGACTTTTCGTCGACCTTCTTGAATCGATTAAGGACACAGGAAACGAAGAGTTTGAACTTACACGACGACTTAGTGAACTCCTAGAATACTTTTACGTCCAAGAGTACATCTTCCGGACCCCACCCTGGACTCTAAGAAGTGTGGGTTGTTCGAGAGCCACGCGACGACGAGACACCTGGTGTGAGACTGACGTTCTGAGGTCTTGAGGGAATCGGTAATGTCATCGGTACTCGTAAGTACCGATCAGGTCCGGCTGTACACGATATTCGCACCGGTGTGGAGTCTAACACGTCTGGAGTATATTTTTCCTTTAGAGTTATTAAAAATATCACTAGTGTACAACTGGATTCATATAAACCCTACATAACCTAATTCATTTCATATAACTTTAAATGTTTTTTTTTTTTTTCTGATTTCGCCAAATCGTGTGCGTGTGGTCTCTCTTGGTCCTCAGACCCGAAACCCTCCTTCTTGGTCGAATCTTCCCTGTGCTTTTTCGACCCTGTAGGGTGTGTGCGGAATGGGTCAATGGGTCAGCGGGTTTAACTATCCGACGAGTGACAGTGATCTTTGACCCTACTTTACTTGTGATTACCACCGCCCCTCTCATGGTGGTTCTCGACAACCGTCGGCCGGTCGCGTCTTCTTGTCTAATAATTCTTCGACCCCGTGTGCCCTCTCTCCCTTTTTTTCCTTTTTTAGTCCGGTACTCTACTTTTCCGATGCCGCCAGCGGTCTATTCTCCGAACCAAACCTTTCACAAGTCCTGGAATTTGAGATGGTCGACCTTAAGAAAGGTTCATGGTACGGTGAACGACGGGAGGACTTGTGCCTTTAAACGTGAAGTAGCACCTATACCTTGTGCTTCAGCACTCAACTTACTAAGGGTCCTTCGTCGAAGGAGACCGAGGCGTCCGACCTAAACCTCGTCTCTTCGAGGTTCCGGGACTCGGACCTCCATTTACGTAATCGTCTGTCTCGAGTCCGGGAAAGGAACGGGGTAGGGGTGAGTGGTCCTTGGACCTGTAGAACCGTTCCGTCTTAAGAATTCCTACCTTCTGTCCCGTCTTTCCCGGCAATTTGTGTTTCCTCGTACCCAGCAAGCATTACTTCCCCCGTCTAAGACCCTCCTTTTGTCACCTCGGTTCGGTCTCCCCAGAGCAGTCTCAGTCCGGTCGCGCGTCCCACCCCCGCCCGACCGTGTCTCGCCCCCACCGGAACCAGGGCCCGCCGGCCGGCCGAACCGTAGATCTGACCGAGACGGGCAGCGACTGACACACCAGAGGGAACGTAAAAAACTTGGAACCTAAGGAATAAACATTTTACCTTAATACTCATGGATGGAGGGTTCCGGTAATGTCTTTAGGCTACTCGATTGTAAGTATTTAGTGGAGCGTGTGCCCAGGACCGCGGGACCGTCTTGTCTCTCCGGCGGTCTGTGCTGGGAGTGGGACGGAAACGGTAACCCGCACAGGGAACCGACTAGCCCAAGGTGCTAGTACCCACGACCCCCACGCTGTCTCCGGTCTGTGAGGTGGAAGACAAGAAGAACCACTCTGCCCGGGGATTGGTCCGTCAACCATTGGTCATCGGTACGACACGACCCGAGGGAATACTGAGATTGTCACTTCTTAGACGAACTTTACGTTCTCTGGTCCCAAGGTAGTGACCCAGTCCTTCTAGGGGACCTCTTCCCTGGCCGACGGGTGAGATTATAAGAACGGACCTCTTAAGGTACCTGTCTTCTCGGACCGCCCGATATCAGGTACCCCGGAGTCTCGAGTGACTCATTGATTGTGAAAGCAAAAAAAGACAAAAAGTCGGTACAGAGTGATATACAAGTAGGTAGTCAATACAGACTGAGAAGTGCTGAGGTATATGATATATCGGACGGTCCGATAAAATTTTTTTACCAGAGTCTTCCTACCCGAATTAATTCTTTGACATGACCGGTCGTCCACACGTTCTGTACTACACACCCCCGTCCGCACAGGGGGTCGCAGTGAGGTCGGAGTGGGTCTCAGCGCGACCCTTCGGTGTACCTAAAAAGACGTAAACTTGAGTGAAGACAGGGGAAGCAGGGAGGGGGGGCGTCCTTAGTCTCGGGAGGGGTCCGGTGGGGGACATCGGTTTCGTTTTCTTAGATCAGTTCGTCTAGACGGACCCCTTCTTGTGTGAGTTTAGCAGACGACCTTTACCCGACCCCGGACCCAGAGTTCAAGTGAGGTCCGAGGAGAACGTGTGTTCGGGTCGTAGTCGTAGTCGACAGAGACCCCGACCCCGTGAAATACTTGTACCCACTCGACCGAGCCCGATTCCGCTAACCTTCAACCACCTCTTCGTCAGACGTCGAGCGGCCTTACCTTTGTCGTTGTCTCACACCGGGTGGGCCGGGTCCCGGTCCGGGAGGTCAGTCCCGCCCCGAACGCGGAACCCAGACCACCCGGGCCTACCGTCGACCGTACCCCTGTGGATCCGTCTCTCCGGGGTCGGGACGGGGGAGGACTGACACACTGTCCACTGGACACTACCGAGAGTCGGAGTCGCGGGAGTGGGCATTCCCTTCTACTGACGTACAGGAGACGTCTGTTTTACGGTTGGAGACGTGGACGGGACTTGAGTGTTAACGACACTGGTAAAAGTGTCCTCGGGGTCTTTCGTCTACGGTAGACCGAAGGTCCATTTGGGGTACGGTGGTGGACGGGGAGGGAAATCCTAGGGGTGTCGTCCCCACCGTAGTTCGGTTCCAAGACCAACGAGACCCCCGTCGTCCCTTACCCCGGTCTGGGAGTGGACGTCCGACCCGCGTATCCCCCTGCAGTTACCCGGGACCTCTCTTTTTCCTCCCGTTTCTCCCAGGGGGTCTAGACTTCAGACACTCGGAACCCCAGTTTCCGTGGACACCGAGGAGTCGCCCCAGTGGTGGCATGTCCCCGCTAGTAGTCGGGGGGGATCGACCCCCCGCCGGAACAACGTCGACGACCACGTCTAGGGTGAGGGTTTACGTACCTCGGACCTCGGGGGGTGGGACCGGGTCGGTCCCGGCGGACGGTACGCGGTCCATAGGACGACTGACAAACTAGGTTCCTGACCACCCAGTGCTTCCTCGGGGCAGGTCGACGGAGGAAGGACTCCGAGTCCACTGACCTGAGGACCCGAGGTAGTCTACCCGGACCGCTCGTCCGTCGGGAGTTCAGTTCCGACCCCCCGGACCTGGGGGTCCCAGTTGCGGTTCCGGTCGTCCTGTCTCGTCGAGGTTGTAGACGGAGGAACTCAACTACGTGGGAAGGACCCACCCTCCTCCACCCACCATCTAGGGAGGTCCTTCACGGGTCCGAGGAGGGAGACCCCCCAGGTTGGAAGGGAAGAGAGGGTAGACGTGTCTCGGACCACCCGCACAGGGAACGTGTAGACTAGTCCCTGTGAAGTAAATCAGATGTGTGTAAGTCACTCAGGGCTACTGCACAGACCCCGACCCGACAGACAACCCCTGTGTCGTCCCCAGGGTCCGGTGGGCGGATCCTGTCTAGTGTCTCCCACCTTGACGTTCCGCCTCTACTCTTGGCGGTCCCCTTTACCGGGTCGCGACCAGGAGTGCAACGAACGGAACAAGAGACCGGAACTCGGTCGGTGTACGACCGGGACTCGGGGGTAGAGATCAGGACCCCTTCCTGGGCCTGTCCCAGTGTCCCGGTAGTCCTCCTATTCTGTCATGGGCAGTCTCCGTGAACTCACTGTCAGCCTCTTCAGTGACCTGCCCGTCCCTGGTCGAGACGGAAATCTCCGTCCTCGTCGACCTTACCTTAGACTCGAGGTGGTGAAGAGAAACGCTAGAACCCACTCAGTAAGGTTCAGAAACCCGGAGACCTAGGGGTCGACCTTTTACCCCCTTTTAGGCTGGAGTATCGTTAAAGTACTCCTGAGTTCCTCTTTCGTGTCATTTCGTTGTCCGGGTTTCAGGTCGTGGGCTATTGGTGGAAGACGTCTACCCCCGCAGACGGGTGGACGGACAGCGAGTCCATCGAAGTAAGTGAGTGTTCAGTTCCGGTTCTGGTCGAGCCCCGAGGGTCTGTGTGTACTGTAGGTCTACGAAAGATCCCCGATTATAAAGGGGCCAGGGGAGGTCCCGACCTCAAGTAAACTATTAAATACTCCATCCCTATCTTAGAAATATTAATATCGAAGAGAGTTGATATTTTAGTTCTGTGTAAATAATTAATTCGGGTTTGTTTTGATGTTCTGGTTATTTTGTGTTTCCCTATCATAATTAAATTCGTTACCCACTACAAAGCGTCTCCGATTCACCCGGAAGGGGTATACTATCTCCGGCCTCCGCCCGGCGGACCCGGTTCCAGAACGGTCAAGCCGACGGGTAGTAGACGGAGGGGTGGGGGTGGGGGCGGAAACTGAGGTTTCTGGGATCCTTCGGACAGCACCCGTACTCAGGGGAGCTGGTGGGTCTCTCGGTCGCACCCACCTAGAGAGTCGAGGTTATGAGGGGAGTTCAGGGTCCAAGAAAAGAGGGAGGACGGGAAGGATTACTGACTTTTCTACAAGTAGCTTTACCTTTGTATTTTCTTAAATTTAATAAGATCTCGAGAGTTTCAGAAGGGTCCACCGAGTCGTAATTTCTTGGACGGCCGTTACGTCCTCGGTGCTCAAATAGGGACCCAACCCTTCTAGGGGACCTCCGCTCGTACCGTTGGGTGAGACCAAAAGAACAGACCTCTTAGGGTACCTGTCTCCTCGGACCGTCCAATGTCGTATCCCAACGTTTCTTAGCCTGCGCTGACTTCACCGAACCGTACGTCTCTAGAGTTTCCCGATGGGAGGGACATAGACATCCGGGGTTGAAACCCTTTGTGACTTGATCCTGGGCCGTCCTGTTCTTGACCGATTAGACTAAGGGTAGACGTAGGCGACAGGATCGTCCTGAGTCCCTCACTTCCCCGTAACCGAGGTACGTCCCCTGTCTCACTAGGTCCTGTCCCAAGTCTCCTTCTCCGTCCCTCCGGGACTCACCCCCTGGCCCCCGGTATCCCCGGGTCTCGTGACACCCTTCTCCACCGGGGGTTTCCTCTATCCTTCCGGGTACCTTTGAAGTAGAGGTCGGAGGGGGTCCCGTGCCTTCCGTCTCTCACCCGACCTGGAGTGCTGTCTAGTGGTCCGGGTCCGGCGGGGCTCCTCGGTCGGCGGAACCACTACCGAGTGGGACGGCCTCCGAACTGGGCCGGCCCGTAACGAGGGGTAGTTTGCCCATTGGGACCAGGGGTGGGACGTCTCCAATTGTGACCCGGGTCCAGTACCGTTAGCCCCTCGTCGGACTAGACTTCAATCCACCAGAGTGGTCGTGGGTTTGAGAGTCGGACCGACGAAACTCCCGGGACCCAGAGGAGGGGCGAGATATCCGCGAGGACACACTCGGGTGCCTCGAGGGGAGGGATGACACCGGTGATGGGATCTGGAGCGACGGAGAAGTGGGAGGACGGACCGTGTCCCTCGGACCCCGGTCCTGGACCCACGGAGGGAGGACCCGAGTCCGTCGGCCCCCTGACACTTGGGTACACGGACGGGTCGTATCGGTCAGGTCCTCGATACTACCCTCTTACGAATCGTTTAACGACCACGAATTATGAAGGGGGGAACCACCGATTGTATGATTTCTTAGACGGTCGTCACCCTCTCTGGGTCCAAGCTATGGACCCAGATCTTCTAGGGGACCTCCTCCCGTACCGTTAGGTGAGGTCATAATAACAGACCTCTTAGGGTACCTGCCTCCTCGGACCGTCCGATGTCAGATTCCCCAACGTTTTTCAACCTGTACTGACTCGTTGATTCCGTCGAATGGTTTGAAAGGGGGTCCGGAGAGGAGTAGTGGGAAGGTCAATAAAGGGACCTGGCAGAATTTTTAGGTCTTTTACTTCTCGATTACCGTGCGTCCGGTCCGTCGGAACCCCTTCAACAAGGTGGCGGGTCTTGACCGAAGACAGACGGAATTTACAGGGGGACCAGGTCCGCCGGACGGCTGACCCTGGACTTGAGACCAGACTGGGGGTCGGACGAGTAGGAGGTCCTTTCCCCCGTGGGGTCCGGAGGAGAGGGGCCTAAGGGAGAGACCCGTGACGTGTTCTTTCTCGAGGTTCGGAGCGTGGGGGTCCCGGGAGCGCCTTGACCCCGAGTCCTGACCTTCACTTCCTCTGGACCACGGGTGACCCTCGGGGTGAAGAGTCGTCCCCACAGTCGTCACTGTTGCACCCCCGTTACCTAATGGGGCCCCCGAGACGGTCGCAGACACCCGTGTCCCTTCCCTGTCTGTCCTTACCCTGTCGTCCAGTCTCTTCCGCCACCTCCTTTGGTTCGAGGTCGACGTAGAACCCCTCTTTGTCCTAAGAAGTCCGTGGTCCTCCACTCACTCCATTTTCGGCGAGTCAGCACAGGGTGAGAAACGCTGGGGGACCTGGTATGACAGGTACCCTAAGAGGTCCGGTCTTATGACCTCACCCATCGATAAGAGAAGAGGTCCCCTAGAAGGGTTCAGTCCTTAGCGTGGGCCCAGAGGGCGTAACGCCCGCCTAAGAAATGGTCGACTCGGTGTTCCCTCCTTCCCCTTTTGTCACCGATCTTCGGTCAGACGACTATAGACTCCGACGTCCCCGTTTCCAAACGGAAACCGACCTTCTAAACCCGACCGACGTCGACCCCCGCCCCCCTGAGCCCTCTGCTTCTACTCGGACCTCTCGACCAGTCCAGCACGTCCCGGAGCCTGGGGTAGGTCGCTCGAATCTCGATTCCGCTCCCAGTGTCCCTCGGCGTCTCCCTACGGACCCGGAGCCCCGAGTCCCGCCGCGGTGGGCGGCGGCTCACCCCGACCCTCCCTCCTCTCCGGCCGTGACCGCCTCGGGCACGCAGGGGCGTCCGACCGCCCTCCACCGGTAGCTCGCCCCGGCGGCCTGGTGGGGCCCCCGTCTCTCTGACGCGCCGACCGACTGCGGGCGGGCTCCTACCCGGCACCGCCCCGTGCCGACCACCCCCGGCCGCTCCGGCGCGGAGGGACGTCGGCCGTGGAAGGAAGAGAGGGGTTGGGCGGTGTGCGGGCGTCCCTGTCCCGCAGAGGTCCAGAGACCGAGCCCACGCCCGAGTGTCGGGGGCCCTGCCTGGGGGCGGGGTAGGGCCCCTCGAGTAAGGGTCCCGTCGCGCCGGCCGGCAAAGATCACCCTTAGACGACGGGAGACGTCCTGCCAAGATCTTGGCGCAGCGATCCTGGGAGGTCGTCTCTGGGCCACGACTAGGGGTTTCAGTTCCGCCTGGGGTGGGTCGGCCGCGCCGGTTCTCGGCAGAGGTCCACACCAAGGGACGTCGGGGTCGAGTCAAGCCAGTGAGTCAGCACAGGCTGAGAAACGCTGGGGGACCTGACGTCGTGCGGTCCGGAGGGACAGGTAGTGGTTGGGGGTCTCGAATGAGTTTGAGTACAGGTGACTCAGCCACTACGGTAGGTTGGTAGAGTAGGAGACAGCAGGGGAAGAGGTGGACAGGATTCAGAAGGGGTCGTAGTTCCAGAAAAGATTACTCAGTCGAGAAAAGTAGTCCACCGGTTTCATAACCTCTCGAAGTCGTAGTCAGGAAGGTCACTTATAAGTCCTGACTGAAGGAAGTCCTACCTGACCAACCGAGAGGAACGTAGGTTCCCTGGGACCTCGGAGTCCTGCACGGTTGTACGGGGAAACTATTATACCTGTCTACGGTTCCCTGGGGCGTCCCTGGAGTGCGCCCAGTCGTGTCGGACCGGCCTCCGAGAGTGTACCAAACACAAACTCCGAACCTCCCCACCGTTTGACGGCATTCTTGCGGCCGACCAAGTTTCGGTTCACACGGGTGGAGGGTCCGGGTACGGAGGGACCCAGCCGGGAGTACGGTAGAGTCCGGGGGCAGGGAGAGAGGGACCGTGCATACACTGTAGCGCGGGAGGATGACGTATGAACAGGTCCCGCACGGGGGGCGGGGTTGGGGGTCGATCCTCTAGCCGACTTTCTCCCGTCCCAGTATCTCGGATCGTGTCTCGGGCCAAGTCCCCTCGTGGAGCGAGAGTACTAAAGCAGGGTTGAGACAGAGGGGGTGGCCTGACCCTCGGAACTCCCTCGGCGGGAGACAGAGGCACAAATGGACCGAGGTCAGGGATGACCCGGAAGGAGGACACAAATTAGCAGGGCCCGTCTCGTCCGAAACATCTCCGGGGGACGTTCCGAGAGTCCTGCCCGCCGAGGGTGACAGCGCAGCCGAGGTCCCACTCCCGACAATGCGAGATCCATGGGGGTTGGAAGGGAGGATCTGGGTGTGGAGGCGGGGAGGTCGACTCTTGACTACCTACGACTGACAAGGCGCACCAGGAGCCCCGAACGTTTGGAGAGAAAAGGTACCGGCCTCAAGAGTGAATGTTAGGTGGGAATTGAGATCCTCGGCAGACGAAGGACACGTTTACTTCCACTTTTCCGGTGGACAGAATGTCGTGTGTCTCTCCCCGGTTTCCCTGCTCCCTACCGAAGGGACGGGCGGGGGTCTGGTGGGGACGGGGGGTTCCGGTAGAGTCACGTACCCCAGTCACCCCTGGGACGAAGCCATTGTCAAAGGAGAACCCAGTGTTTTATTTAAGTCTCTTTCCACACTTGGGAGACACCCCGTCGAGACCGGGGTCTTTCACCGACAGTAAGAACCTCCAGTCTTCAGACATCAATCCCTGAACGGATATAAGGTGTGCTTCAGGACAGTGCCCCGTGTCTTGACTGGTCCTCAGGGGTTCTGAGTCGGGTCCCGTCCTGGGGTGGTCGTCATCGCCCCCGTCGGGGTGTCCGGGCCCAAAGATGTCTACAAACAGGTCTACTCGGCAAAGAAGGAGGGTGGCGTGTTTCGTCTTGTTAACGTCCAACCCTCCACTCGGGTCACCAAGAGGTTGGAGTTTTAGACTACCTTCTTGACGGAGTCCGTGTCGACCAGGACGAGGAAATTCTCGGTGTCCAACCTTGGGCCTCGGCGCCCAGACCGTTTGACACCCCGGAACACAAAGTCATTCACTGGAAAGACAACCGCGATTAACTCCTCCTGAACGGGCCTACGGTCTGCACGCCCCCGGGACGGTCCCTCGTCCCTCCCCGGACTCGGACGAGGAAGGTCATTTTCCGTCCGCAAAAACCGTCGCCAGTCAAATCTTCGGACCGACGATAACATTTAGTATTCGACTAATAACGTGAACAAGAATTTCAAAGGCTATCGCCAAGGTCCGTTCGACACTCAACGTTGTGTTAACTCTCAATTCAAATACCAGTCCTTCTTGGGACTCGAGAAGGACCTCAGAGACTGAGGGTGAGGAATGCGACCTTGGGGTTGCGTCGGCCCGTTCCCTCCGGGGGACGTCGTCACACAGGACCCGCCCACGGTGTCCTCAAGTGGGGGTCCGAGGTTCACCTGTGCGTCCGGATAGACTCCAACTCTTAATTACCTTCTGGAAACACTTCACACCAAAGTCAGTGGTTCACAACCACTTTGGGGACCCCAGACCGTCCGGAGAGGCGGAGGACACGTCTGCCAGAGGTGGCGGCACGGTGGGAGGGAGGCAGACCCGGAACGTCCTCGACTCGGCCGGGGACGCGGTTTAGTGAGCTCAATTGTAAACACAGTCACAAAGGTAATATTTCACGAGAAAGGAGGAATTTCTTATATGCCGGGTTGACATTCTAATGGGAGCTCCGACGTCCGACCGAGTCTGGGCCGCTAGACCGAAGGAGGTTCCCCGACGTCCCTGAGGTCTCCTAACGGGGGTGGGCCGCACTGGGTCGACCTTGAGCCTCCCGTCGACGAGGTGTACCTGGGACCACTCGCGTCCCTTCCGTTCTCCTGTCGTCACCGACCGACCCTTGACAGTCGGAGACGATGAACCTCTCTTCAGATCTTGGGCGTGCTTCACAATCCAAGACCTGGGTTGCTGTCTTGCCCCCGGGCCCATCGCCTTTTCGAGACAAAGTGTTCGACAGGTTCTTGACGTTACTGGGTCGTGGCCCTCCTTCCCTCTCCTCCACCATCCACGCCAGTATCAAGTGCGGTTACGTTACGTTGCACAAGCGGACTGAGATTTTTAGGAGTCATTGTGAAAAATTATATTCTCAGTCTTCGTGTCGTCAAAATGTTACATCCTTTTAAATTATGTATGATATATTTGTTGTAATAAATGTAGTCTTTAGTGATCCTGTCACCGTAAAAAGTGTTTATATTTAATTAATGACAAATCAGTTGTCCAAAATTTTCAGGTGTTAAAATGTTATTTCTTTTTAGTGGGCAGGGGTTGGTTCACCCCGCGTCTACCTGATTTCGTCGGACCTGGGGACCGGACCGAGAGGAGCGGTTGTGCCGGCGGGGATCTGCTCGGCCCCCGGGTGGCGAGGGCGACTCCTCACCCAAAACCAGACATCCTAAAGACACAGCGACACACTTAGGGATTGCCCCGACGCAAACGTGGCACGCGGGACTACGCCGGGAGTCGATAGTCCAGTCTCACAGACGTCGTGCTGCCCTCTCCGCAGGACCCAAGGGTAGCCTCCCACACTCCTTCCTTACCGACTTTTCCCCCCTCGGGCCCCGTCGTCGACTACCCCCCGGTCAGACCCCAATGGCACTGGAGCCGCCCCTGCTCCCGTGTGTGCACTTAGACACGAGGACCAGTCCAAGAGCCACCACGATTGAGAGGAGAAGGAGCCGGGGGAACGGGAAAGATGAATCATTGATGTAGGAAGTCTCGGTCAGAGGTACCTTTTGGTAGGAGTCTCTGAGCGCCCGCCGAAGAGGGTAGGTGCTCTCTGTCTTAAGGATAGACACGTTTAAAGACCAAAACTGTCTTCGTATGTCATAAGTATGACTGCTGTTACTCCTTTACGAAAGAAAGAGGGTTGGGTGAGACGTTTGTGTGAGGCCGTGGATTTTCTTCTACGAAAACACTCCTGTGACACGAAAGACATTAGGTGAATTGTGACCAGACCGACTGTGACGGAAGACGACGTCGCATACCGTGATCTCCAGGACTTACACCTGATTGCCGCCGGGGAAACAGGAGTTCTACTCTGTAGAAGCCCTTATTGAGTGTGGAGGATAGTTGAAGTCTCCTTTTTTTTGGGTTTTTGGAACTCCAGACTTTACGTCCGGGGCGGTCAGGAGGGGACCGGGGAGATTGACTTTCCCAGTGCTGGGCTGGAGGATGTCCCCTTCGGCTCGACCCCGGACGAGACGTCTGGGGTGCCGGGCAACTACCGAACCCCTGAACGTTCGGCCGGACGGGAAGGAGAGGCCGGGCCCCTCACAGTCATGACGTCCCTCCCTTGGGTTGGGTTCGTCTCCGTGTGAAAGGATAGAGGGGTGTCTCGTGAGTCCGTACCGGGACCACCCCACTGACACCGACCCCGAGGCGACACCAGGGGGTCCGACACGAGACCCACGCGCGAGATGTTGGGTCCGACTTGCTTGGGTTCATGGTCCTCCTCTTTACCGGGTCCTCCACGACTCGGGTGCCTCGAGGGGTGTGGTCGACACGCCTGGGTCGGAGAGTGCTCCTGGAGTCGTGTCCGCTCGGCTTCTACGAGACCCCTCGTCTCCCGCTCTCGGGGGGTCTCGACGGGTGTCGTTTCCGTACTCACCTCGACGGGCCCTTGGCGGTTCACTCACTGCCACTGAGTACCTCAGGGGACCTCTCCTCGTCAATCGCACCCCTCACACTGAGACACATGTGGCTCCCTTCCCAAAGGTGGTCGAGACTCGGCCCTCTGAGTGTCCGAGTGACGTGCAAGTTCAGTCAATAAAACAGAGACAGATCTTTCCGGAGACGTATGAGATGACCGCTCAAGGTAAATTCCACTTGTCCTGCCTTCCGGGGTCTTCGTCCTCGCGACTCCGACGAATCAACGACGTCGATCGGACGGAGGGTCGGGGAGGAGGTCAGGTCGAGAAGGACAGAATTCGAGTCAGTGGGACAGGAACTTCCGAAGGTCAAACCCCCTTTTTACTTGAATCCGAACCTGAGTCGAGCTGGAGTAAGATTTGCTACGACTCGAGTCAAGATTACTAGAGGTTGATCGTCGCGTCGTACAGGTGGTGTCCCTCATTGACTAAACACAGACCGGCGGGTGGCGTGCTCACCGTCTGCACACTAAGGTACTTAAGAGGAAGGAGTCCAACACGTTTCCCTAGGTTCTACTCGACGTCTACCGCTGGGTGGTGGCGTGCCTGGTGTGGTGGTTGGGGGGGTGGGGGCCCGACCCTTTGGGTAGGTGGGGGGAGGGGTCGCGGGACGGGGTCACGGCGGTCGTGGGTCGGTCCGTGTTCGGACGAGGGAGGGGCAGGAGAGGTCAGTAGAGACCACCTAAGGGCTCGGTGGGACGGGACGTGAGTTCCGGAGGGTCCGTTTGGTCGGGGGCGGGTGACGTCGGACTTGATGATAGAAGGGACCAGCCCCGGCCCCTGTCCCCACCCTGACCCCCATCCCCATTTCCTCCGGGTGCGTCCTCTGGTGTGGAGACTCTGTGTGTCACACCCCTTTAAATCACAACGACCTCTTCTCCGGCACCTCCTCCACCGAGGGGTGGGGGGCGGGGAGGTGTGGTGTCGACAGTGTGTCACTTCGAGTTCACAGTGAAGAGGGCTCCTGTGCAGACTCCCCCATGGACAAGGGGACGTTCAGGACACCACGCTCTAGGGTGGGTGCACAGGCGAGTGGGGTAGTCGTCGTAGGTAGAGTAGTCTCACGTGGTCTGGGGCACACAGGTCGCCCAGGGTCGTTGGAAGTACGTGAGCACGGAAGGGACCGGGCCGTGACTCCAGGTCCCACTGTTTTGTAAGTGCTGAGATTCTGGAGAGGACGGAAGTGACCCTTTGTCGGGCACTTCGACCGTCTGTTTTGGTAGTGGCGAAGGAGGACCGTGGGTAGGCTCACCCTCCGGTCCTGGTCCGGCCTTACGCTACCCACGGGTTCACGTCCTCCCCCACTGGGTCTAGTTTCGGCCTGACTCGGCTTCCGGGGGTGTGAGACTCGCGGGGAGTCGTCGTCCGACTGCCGTCGGGGCGCAGGTCTTTGCGGGAGAGCCCAGACCCCCTGGCCGAGGACACCTAGTCTGGTTTCTGTAGGTCCACGAGGTACTGCGAGCGCGAGGGGACGAAAGGTTCGCCAGGAAATACAGAAGGATTGTAAGGTCAATATTAGACCCAACAAAAAGACAAGATCACTAGAGAGGTTTCCTCTGGCTACTAGGTCCCCACTGAACCTTAGCACTCCTCTAAAGACTCTTCCCCCACTCGCTCCTAGACTCTGACGCCCCACGTCGCCCCCATCCCCGACAAATATGAGGGGGTCAAACAGACACACCTTTCTCGCCACTACCAGGCTCCCGGGGACCGGCACCATCGGGTATCCCCCGGCCACTAGTCTGTAAGCAGCCTTTAGGACGACCACCATTAAAACTCCGGATTTAAGTAGTCTAGCGGAGGCGAACCTCAGTACTACCACGGACTTTATCTCTGTGTTCTCAGTCGACTTCTGTTTCCGACCTATGGGTGCGGAGGAGGCAGTAGGTGACCGAGAAGGAGTACGACCTCCTGTGAAGGTCCCTGACTCGTTTATGAATGTAATGATCTTGAGTTTTGGTTTTGGTTTGATTTCATTATTGTTTCCCGATGAAATATGAATACCGTTTTGTGTCGGGTACTTTACTGTACTCGGAGTAGTTCAGACGTTACTTTGCTCATGTTTGAACTGAGTGACTACCGAAACATTTGAGTGTAAGGGAAGTCCTTTTGACCGTTCTCGATGTTTGTGAAAGTACGAGGAGTTGGTCGGGTCCTCTTTTTCTCGGTGCCTTTAATGAAAGATTCAATAATCATTCTCGTTTTTGAGTCCGTTGGATCTATAAGTTGTCATTCACGTCGCAATTAATGAAAGTTTGTCTGAGTTACACTTCTTATAATTCTAAAAATCAACCCTGATTCCACTTGACGAACAATATGACAATTGTCTCTTCGACATTTTCAACTGTTGTTAGGGGTTGAGTTCTTACCCGTTTCCTGAACTCGTCTGTGAAGAGGTTTCCTCTACGTGTCGCTGAGGTTTCGTGTACTCTTCTACGAGTTGTAGAAATTACTCGTAATTAGTGGTGCGTTTACGTTCAGTTTTGACGGCAGTCCTACCGATGGAAGTTTTGTGACTTTTATTTGCGACCACTTTTACCCCCCCTTGGCGTTACGAGTATGTATCGACCAACCCTGACATTTTATCAAGTCGAGATCACCTTTGGTCAAACCACCAAGGAATTTTCAATTTGTATCTTGATGGTATACGGATTGTTGAGGTTAGGATCCATTTATTGGGGTTTCGTGACTCTTGTCTATAAGTTTGTTTGTGACTTTGTGGTGCGAGTGTCATCGTGATAAGTGTTATTGGTTTTCCGTCTTTTTGAGTTTACAGATAATTACTTACTTACCTATTTCTTTTACCTCTTACATAATGCAACCACGTTTTCATTGAGACCAAAACGTAACAACTTGAAAAGGTAAACTACAACTTTATGTAAGAATTTATTTACACAAATACAATATGCACGTAAAGAGTCAACTGCCAAAGAAACGATTATTGTATAATGAACGATAAAAACAAATAAAATCTGATGTCTTTACTACAATCTGATTTTTCGTTTAAGCTCACTAAAAGAATTACTCAAGCTTTACCCAGCATTTCGTCGTCGCTGTTAAGTGTAGTTGTTGCGTAGACCGGGTCTTTGACGATTGCTTACGTGTCACGTCACCGCCGAGTTCTACGAATCGTTTCCGCGACTCTCCGAGTTTCTACTCTTACGTCACCGGCCGGTAACCTTCGACTACCGTTGGTTGACTTTCGTTAGTGACTTCTACTAGGAGAACATTGATATGTCCTTCTACGGTTTCTTGAATCACAGCTGGTAAGACACCAGTAAGCCGTAAACTTCGTTTGACCTTTCCACTTTTTCGAGTCATTCACCCACGGAGTACTCGACTGGTGTTTAGTTTTGTTAGCAGCAAAAAGACATTTTGTAGCTAGGTAAAGAGCCTAACACTACACACTACTTTTCACCTAAAATGTTCTGTCGGTCGCTGTTGGTCGAGTCCCCGACCTGACTCTCGGTTCGGTTTGGGCGTGGTTCTTCTCCAGTGCCGGTGACAGACGACCCGACGACGGGCAGACTGGGTGATCTCGGAAGACTTGGGGCCACTTTGGTACTGTCGACTCTTCATGCGAGTCGTTCAGTCTCTCTACGTGGCTTTTGACGATGTGAACGCCGACCATAGCCAGTTGTCTTTTTACTCGTGCTAAGAAGAGGTGTGGTGGTGGACTGGTGTCCAGTGTGTTGGTTACGAAGTTCTCGACTTAGTTACCTGGTACTTTGCAACGGAGTAGACGGTATAAGTGGACTGGAGAACGGTTGACTGATGGTGAAGGAAGTCCGTAGAGTTGGTGAAAAACATCCGTTTTACGAAGGTGTTGATCGTCCTCCGTCGTTTACGAAAGGTTCTCAAGTGACTTCGGGTTTCGTGCCTAAAAGTACGATGTCCTTATTTGTTTGAATATAGAGTAACCTTTTGTACACGACTAACATTGCCAAGGACAAAATTCTTTCTACACAAATTCGGATCAATGTCAATAAATTTTAAGTGTCAGACTTTAGTGTCAATGGAAACATAGTTGGATTATATATGTCACCTTATAGTAAGTGGGTACTTTTCTTGACTTCATGATATGTAACATGTTACACTTACTCAGAGAGTTCGTAGTATAATTTGTAGACTTTTACGGTTGGTATTTTCCGGTATATAACGTACTAAGGTAAATACGTTTGGTGGGTCTGATCGTTCAGGTGTCTTTGTCGTACGTCTTCCGACCACCGACGGTCCTCGGTCCGTCTCTTTCCTGCCTCACCGACGAGTCGCCCGTCTTGCAGAGATTCCACTACTCGCACAGACCCTTGAACCGTCTCCACCACCGACGTGTTGAGTCATTGACACGATTTATTTACGGGGCTTGACAAGTGAAATTTTACTGACTAAAGACAATACACTCAAAGTGGACCTACTTTTTTCCTCCTCCCCTCTCCTACCCTCCCTCCCTTTCTCTCTCTCTGACGGGTCCAAGGTCGGTTCTACCTCATTGTTCCTGGTATGGATGACGACTTTGTCAGTCTTTCCCTGTTTTGTACACCTGTTGCCAATGGTTCTGTGGTCTGCAGTCCTTTCTTTCTTCTCGCGAGGAATGTCCTACTCTTTGTTTACTCCGCTCAGAATGTTCGTGGGTCGAGTCGTCGTCGGGTCCGAAGGGCTCTACCCCGCCCCGTAGTTGCGTCGACCTCAAGTTCACATCACGTTCTCTTCTTTCAAGACGTCTCTTTCCTCGAGTTTCTAGTCGTTTCCACGAGGGAACCCATAGATCGACCTATTCCGAGTCCGACATACACACTGTTTTGATGGGTCCCCGGTCCTCCCTTCTGTCTCGTCCCGTTCTCTACGAACGCGGGACACGAGTGCGTCCCGACCTCGTCACGGACGAGAGAAGAGTGGTTGGTCTGACGCTGGGAGGCGAGGTTCCCCGTGACCAACTTGCCGTACTCCCCGGAGCGGAGTCGCCCCCTCTGGTACGCAGGATGGGGGTCGTGACGAGGTCAAGACGGAGCATTCAGGGTGGTCGTTCTAGAATTTCTTAGTTTGACAAGGGTTCATTGATTTGACGAAGACCTGTTTTGAGGTCTTGTAAATATCCTTCTGTTTTTATAGGTCGTGAA
Source organism: Capra ibex (assembly GCA_006410555.1). Lineage (NCBI taxonomy): Eukaryota > Metazoa > Chordata > Mammalia > Artiodactyla > Bovidae > Capra > Capra ibex. The sequence goes on from SJYO01014747.1 coordinate 13,309,630, forward strand.
TTGATCCATGGATTAGTTTTTAATAGTCCGCATCTCTTTATTTTCGTTATTCGTTTACCCTGGAGTAGTTTGAATTTTCAAGAACCTATCGTTTCTTTTGGTACTTGTTTTGTTTTTAGTTGGATACCTTACCCTCTTTTATAGTCGTTTGTTACGGTGGTTGTTCCTAAATTAGAGGTTTTATATGGTTGCCGAGTGTGTTGAGTCATCGTTTTTTTGTTTGACAGCTTTCTACCCGTCTCCCTGAAGGAACCCCAGGTTATTAATTCCGAAGTACAAGGCTACGTCCGTCACGTCTAAGCTAGGAACCAGCCCCTCGCTTCTGGGGTACACAACGTGCCGGTTTTTGGTTCTGTGTTGTTTGAGTCACTTCTGAAATTTTGTTACCAGGTATAATTTTTTTTTTTTGGAATTTTTTACCCATCTGAATTCATCTATAAAGAAGTTTCTTCTGTGTACCTACTTTTCTATGAATTACGACGGTTAATAAGTCATGTCAAGTCAGCGAGTCAGCACAGACTGAGAAACGTTGGGGTTCGTAGTGTCGTGCGGTCCGGAGGGACAGGTAGCGGTTGAGGGCCTCAAGTGAGTCTGAGTGCAGGTAGCTCAGGCACTACGGTAGGTCGGTAGAGTAGGAGCCAGCAGGGGAAGAAGAGGACGGGAGTTAGGGAGGGTCGTAGTCTCAGAAAAGGTTACTCAGTTGAGAAGTGTACTCCACCGGTTTCATGACCTCAAAGTCGAAATCGTAGTAAGGAAGGTTTCTTTAGGGTCCTGACTAGAGGAAATCTTACCTGACCAACCTAGAGGAACGTCAGGTTCCCTGAGAGTTCTCAGAAGAGGTTGTGGTGTCAAGTTTTCGTAGTTAAGAAGCCGTGAGTCGGAAGAAGTGTCAGGTTGAGAGCGTAGGTATGTACTGGTAACCTTTTTGGTATTGGGACTGATCTGCCTGGAATCAGCCGTTTCATTACAGAGACGAAAACTTATACGATAGATCCAACCTGTATTGCAAGGAAGGTTCCTCATTCGCAGAAAAGTAAAGTACCGACGTTAGTGGTAGACGTCACTAAAACCTCGGAGGTTTTTATTTCAGACTGTGACAAAGGTGACAAAGAGGTAGATAAAGGGTACTTCACTACCCTGGTCTATGGTACTAGAAGCAAAAGACTTACAACTCGAAATTCGGTTGAAAAAGTGAGAAGAGAATCTCTTTGTGTTTAGTCTTGATGTTACATAGTGGAATGTGACCAGTCTTACCCACGGTAATCTTTCAGGTGTTTATTGTTTAACAGCCTCTCCCACACCTCTTTCCCGTGGGAAAAAATGTAATAATCACCCTTATATTTATCTATCTCGGTGATACCTTTTTTCATACTTTCAAGGAATTATTCGACTTTTGTCAACGGTATACTAGGTTGTTAGGGTGAGGACCCGTATATAGACTTGTTTTGAGATTAAACTTTTCTATGTGTGTAGGGATACTAACGTCGTCGTGATAAACATTATCAATTCTGTACCTTTGTTTACAAGTACCTGTCTATTTACGTATTTTTTCTACACCACGTGTATATGTTACCTTATAATTAAAGGTGATATTTTTTTATTCATTACAGTAACCGACGTTATACCTATTTGGATCTATTATCATATTCACTTCGATTCAGTCTTTCTCTTTCTATAGTGTACCATAGTGAAGCAAATGTACGCCTTAAAATTTTTTACTAAGTTTCTTTGAATAAATGTCTTGTCTCCGAGTCTATGTCTTTGTGAAGGTCAATGGTTTTCCCCTTTCCCGCAGGCCCTTCCTACTTAGTCCTCGCACCCTAATCATCTGCGTTTGACGATATACGTACTCTCTCTTCGTTGTTCCGGGATGCCCTATCGAGTTCCTCGATATACGTTATAAGATATTATTTAGTTTTACCTTTTCTTATACTTTTTCTTGTCTTGGTCCTTTTATTCTGGATCCCCCTCCGTTATTTAGTTAGTTAACTTTGACTAGGTTTATTATTTTAATCGTCTGTTCCTATCTTTTGGTAAAAATTTAACATATGGTCTAAAGTTTTGCAGTTGCTGTGTGTACTAATTTTTCTCTGTTTCCTTGTCTTTGATAGGTTTGCTTTGTCTCTTCTGTTTTGATTTTTGTTGTCTCGTGGTCACTTGACGCTCTGTTTGCACCTTGACCTTGGAAGTGTTCTCACTCCTTGTCTTATTTCATCAGGTTCTTTATTAACATTTTTTTAAAGGTTTGAACTATTTTGCTATTTGCCCGTCGAGGTTCTTAAGGGTTCGTGTTCGTCGTAGTCCCTTTTATATGGTACCGTGTAATATTAGTTTAACGATCCTTGGTCACCACTTCTTTTTCTGTGTAGTACGTTTCTCCTTATTTCTACCGTCTAAAAGTAGTCTTTACTATGGTCATCTTTCGTCTGTTTGTAGTAATTTCGTGACTTTTTTTCACAGTTAGACATTTAAATATGGACAGTTAGATATTTACAGATGGGTCGTCTTTTATAAAGACTATTCACTTCTGTTTTATTTTTGAAAAAGTCTGTATGTTTGTGATTTTCTTAAATAGTGGTCGCCTGGGTGTGATTTTGTTTTCAGGAAGTCCGTCTTCTTTTTACTACGTTATACCTTTATGTCTCGATGTATTCTTTACGTCCCGTTTACGGGTGACCTCGGTCTGTTCTCCTCTGTCTTCGCGCCCCCCACTCCCCGTGTCTGGCGGATTGTCTCCGTCGACGACGAGTCGGTGTCGACGATAGGATTTTCGTCGGACCCCAGTGGTCGAGAAGGTTTTTGTTGTGCGCTGTGCCTCTACAAGTATACTTTCAAAGGATGCAATTTAAGTTCCACGTCGGTCTGGACAGAAGTCGAATCCCCTTTGACTTCGAGGATCCTTCAATTTAATATCGATTCAGGACTTCAATTTCTCTCTATTTTGGAGAAATCGGGAAGGGTTGAGGGTGTTGATGAGAGTGTCTTCGACCGAGTAGTATTGTACTGTAGTACCGACGTCTCTTCCCTACGGAACCTTTCCGAGACTCGGAACTCGACGTCGAGGACCACATGGTGTCCGACCCAGGGTGAACCCCATGGGTCTCGGATCATGTCTGGAAGTAGTAAGACTGTCGACCAAGATGATAAAATACCGATTGGTAAGAGATCTGAAAGAGTCTCCTTCCGTCGTTTAAGAAGGATGTGTTCACACTACTACTTTGGTGTCCACCGAGGGACCGGGGCAATTTTGGACATTGCACCGTAAGCTCCGGGGAGGTGGTGGGTTGGACAGTAGAAGCCCCACCTGTGGGGTAGGATCCCCGGGTAGGAACGGGACCAGGACACTGCAGATAAGAAAGAGAGAGAGACGAATTGACTGAGAAGTGTCGTGTTTAGTTTGGAGGGGCGAAGGAGTCGGGAGTCCTTTTTGACTTTTTGGGGAAGAAAGCAGGTAGGTAGGGCACCGTGAGTCGTAGCCGACGCAGCAATAAAGAGGGGTCGTGAGACTTCTGCGGCCCTGCCGTCTGGTCACGTGGTCTGAACCCCGGTCGCGTGTCAATTCCTACTCGTAGACTGCCCCTTCTTGCCATTCACATCTGACGAACAGGGAGGGGAAGATCTCGATTGCGCGGTCCGTCTCCGGTCCCGGACCTCGGGCTCCGGGGGTGCGTGGCCAGTATCATCAGGGACACGGGGGCCACCAGAGCCAGCGACGTCATGACCAGCATTCCGGAGAAAGAGCTGTCCGACAACCCCGCCATCGAGGGACTCGCCACCCGCAGGTACACGGCGGCCAGGGGCATTACCACGAGGAACATGGTCACGACGAGTATGACTACCACGGACAGCGAGGGGGTCCCGCCTAACGATAACGGTGGTGGTATCAACTTGAAAGAGAGGGAGACGGTCAGCGGAGCTAGACGTTCTTTTATTAGTAGAGTACTGACGGTCTTTACCGACGTAAAGTGATTCAAATGTGACCTTTCCCGACTGTGTACGCCGTCTGTCTGCAAGGTAAAGGAGGAGGAGCCGGAGACACGACGACGAATAGTTTGTTCATTACTCGGGATTGTAAGAAACGGTTGTACAAATTCCGTTTTCTTTTAAATTGTGGAAAGAGGAAGACGTTAGAATTTTTGACGACGAAAAACAAAAACGAAAGAAAAAAGAAAATGACGAAAAGTAAAAGATAGACGAATGGAAGGTTAGGTCCCGTCTGCGAGTCTTACTCTAGAGTGATTTCGTTTGTTTTGGGTTGTGGTTCGTTAATAAACCCTTTTCCGTGACGACTCAAAGTGTCGGTGTCCATTAGGAGGACAAATATGGAGATTCCAAATAAATGGACGACCATGGCAGCCGATACGGACCGGGGGCCTGTGAACGGTCTGGTATGGATGGCTCCGATGAGAAGAAGGAGTCGGGTGTGGTGAAGGAACGTAAGAAGGACATTTTTCACTAAGGAGATGAGACCTAAGACATTGAGAGTTCCTACCCTCGGTTTGACGTCAAACAAACTGTAAGACATTCGGAGAGAAAAAAGGACTCCACTTCTTAGTGGGAATACTTAGTATTTTCTGTCACTTTTGTGTCTTCAGGTCCTTTCCTCCGAGTTGACCCAACTTTACACCAGGGGGTTTGTATCTCGGCGAACCTCGGAGAGTCACACTGAACTCAACTTTTGTCCAGAGACTCAATATTACTTCCTAGGACTGAACTCTAGTAGAACCTAAATGTACCCCGGGATTTAGGTCAAACCCTGTTTCTCTGTACATCTCCTTCCGGTGCCTCTCTCCTTCTCTCTGACCTCGTTCCGTCGGTTTCGGTTCCGCGGCGCCGGACGACCGGGCGTGCCGTCCGAGAGGGAGCGCCGGACGACCGGGCGCGGCGTCCGGTCCTCTCGCGCGGCTCGTCCGAGAGGGAGTCCGGCGTGTGTTCCTTGGGTGGGACGACTGTGGAGCTAGAGTCTCAAGGTGGAGGTTTTGGCTGTCTTGTGTAAAGACAAGAAAATTTGGTGGATCAAACGTGATGACACAATGTTGTTAGAGTCCTTTGTTTGTGTCACCGAATTGGTCGTCCTTGAGACACCGGAGTGCCTTGTGGGTAGAAGGACGATGTTAAACAATTCTAGTTTCTACACGGTGGTTGATTTGGAGAGAGATGAGTAAGACAACCGGAAGATCACAAAAAGATGTTTCCGTTTCTTAGTAAGGTAGTTCCTTGGACAAACCGAATCTTTAACTCTGGTAGTTTTATTATGTGTCAGTTGGTCACCGAATTTAAGTAACGACTGGCTCCCACCTCGTCCGGTCCCCTGGTTCTTTATTTTTGGAACTAATAAGTTGGTTTCTTGGTTGTTTGTTGTTTTTCTGTGTGGAAGTGTTGTACTTTCCTAGTAGATTTCGGTAGAAGTTTATCTTCTACTTTGGAAGATAAAACTTTATCTACCAAAGTTTTCCCACAGTTCCATACACCATATCATCTCTACGAATTTTGAGTTCGGTTCAGTAAATAAAGGTCTCTTTTCATTTATCACGAAAAGAAGGAAGAACTTGGGAGGTACCCCATCCCAGTGACCAACCCTTCATGACTGATAATTCCTCTCCCCACTCTTTAGGTTTCAAAATTTCTGATACTCAATCAAATTATTCTTCCCAAGAAAGATTCTTAGTCTTATATTTTAGTCACTGGAGTGTCAGATTAGGGTTCTCCTTTTCTTTGGGTCATTTTGACTATTCTGACGTAGATTCTTGTACCTTTATAAAAGGTTGGTACAATAACATATCAGTAAGGAATGGGGTGGTTATTTCACTTCTAGTTAATTAACTTGATTCTAAAAATCCTACTTGTCTATACCTTGAAGACGAAGATCTTCTCAATTGCCGACGTCTCAATGTGGGACGGTTTTTGTTAATCTTTCACGGTCTATTTGTCTTTTGTTAGACGAACTTCTGTAGTTTCTCGTCGGGTTCGTTATTTCTGATCTTCCCTATTCTAAGGCTTCTCGTTTTTGGGTCTCCATCGCTCAGCTGAAGACGCCTTCAGTGACGTCACGTGACCCCTCTAGACACTAAGACTCGGACTCGTTCTTCGACTTATAGACCCGAAAAGAGTCGTCTCTTGGTGACGACCTCTTTGTCTCGGTGGTCGTCTCGGGAACCACCAGAAAGATGCGATTTCCCTGTGACCTCTGAACTCCCTGAGGTTTGTGTGTCGGTCAAAAGGGAATGTTGCGAACGACTTAGACGTCCCTCGCCTTCCGATTTTTCGATTCGATCTCCGAAAGACTGATCGCCTCGTCGACTCCCGCCGGGTCACGGTCCATTTGGTTCTGGGCTCACATTGTCGCCGGTCGCCCCTCCCCGTCGCTCACGTCGTCCGGGGGACGGCTTGTGGGGCCTCCCGGTTCGGGGTCTTGCCCCCTGGTCTCCTCCTGGTCCAGTGAGTTACCACCGTCCCTAGTGGAGGGTGAGACGCAATGCCCCCTCCTTTCTCATTAGGAGAGACCCCGTTTCACTGTAGTAGACGTCGAACATGTTAAAAATTTTGTGTCACGGACGGTAAATTAGTTTTTATTGATCCGTGCGATTTACTGTCCCGACATACTGACTTTTGGTTCCCCATTTTCTTTTGTGTGTTCTACCGAGTGTCATTAAGTCTATAATCTCAATCGCCTGTTCTTAGAAATTTATAGATGTCAATTACACAAAGTTCATTCTTCTTTTCTACCTCTTGTAGTTAAAAAGATTTCCGAACTTTTGCAATGACCTGCGACTCTTACATGAAATTTCTTTTTTTCAATTACGTTTAGGATTGTGACTTCAAATTTTTCTTTGATGTTACTTTAGTTTCAAATGAAGTAAAACTAATATTACCTTGTAAACTGAGACATTTTACATTATGATACGAAGGTATATATGGTCTCCGAGGGTCAGAAAAACCGTGGTCCCTGACCAAAACACCTTCTGTTAAAAAGGTATCTGACCCCTCTTCCAAACCAAACCCCTACTAAGTTCACGTAGTGTGAATAACACGTGAATTACAGATAAAATTGTAGTCGAGATGGAGTCTAGTAGTCCGTAATCTAGGACCTCGAACCCCCGGGGACTATATAGGATATAAAAAAATTCTAAAACAAGATATACGAAAAAAGAAAGAATAATAAAAAGAGAAATTTTCATTAAGTACACGTAACATTGGTCACTTCATTGTCTATTCCTCTTTAATTAAAGGAGGTTAGGAGGGTGTAAAATGGTCGGATCTTCTTTTTTTTTTGTTTCTTTACCTTCACAATTAACGAGTCAGTACAGACTGAGAAACCCTGGGGTACCTGAGATAGATCGGGTGGGCCGAGGAGACAGGTACCCTAAGTGGCTCGTTCTTATGACCTCACCCAACGGTAAAGGAAGAGGTCCCGTAGTAAGACTGGGTCCCTAGTTTGGACCCAGAGGACGTAACGTCCGTCTGAGAAATGACAGACCCGGTGGTCCAGATTCCATTAACGATGACACACGTACGAAAGTATAGAAAGAGATACGAATACGTTTGTGTCATAAGTTTATAAATACCACCCTTTGTCGAACCACCGAGGAGTTTTTCAATTTTTGTGTCTTAATAGTGTATTCGTTCGTTAAAGTGTAAGGATCGATATGTAGATTTTATTGACTTTTGTCCGTGAGTTTATTAACGTATGTTTACACGTGTCGTCATGTTAAATGTTGTCGGTTTTTCGTCTTTGGGTTTGCGGGTAGTTGATTACTTTCCTGTTTGACATCAGATGGGTATGTTACCACATAATAAGTCAGTGTTTTTGCTTAGTTCATGGCTGCGTACGGTGTCCCTGTCTGGAACTTTTGGTCTCCGGATGACCTTCCAGGTTGTGTGTGATATGCTCAGACGCTCTACGAAAATTGTGTCTCTTAGGTCTCATTCATTTAGGTGTCTCTGACGCCAACAGCACTCGATTCTTCTCCCGTTTTACTCCGCACGAAAGAGAGACCCTACTAGCTTTACGAGACCGTGAACTGTCTCCGCCACCGACATGTTGTCGTGACACTTACGAGATGCACAGTGATTTGACAAGTAAATTTTACCAATGTGGAGAAATGTAATGCACTGAAAGTGCAATCATTTCGATTTGTATGTACGGTGTCTCTAAGACACCAAGAGCGACGACGAAAAAAAGGAAGGTTAAAACTGAAAAAAGATATTTTGTTGAGGTAAAAAAAATTGTTGACGATTATTATGTCTCATATTTACGGGATAATAAGTAGATTGGTAGAAAGACAATCACCCTTCAGTTAAATAAAGGTCGAAAAACGGTAATATTCCGATGTTGTCGTGGGAATAGTATGTGTATGCACAAACGAAAGGATGTCCTGTCTGAGGGTCTTTTACCCGGAGACATAAATCTATGAGGTCTGATAAGAGACCACATCGTTCAGTGTGAGTCCTTAAACACACTTAAAGTGGGACATTAAAAACGATTAGACTTACCCAATTGAATAACAATGAAATTACATGTAAAGGAATCACCACTATGACAAGTAGAACAGGATGTCCGGTAAACTTAGAGGAGAAGGTTTACTTAAGAGGTAAGGATTGGAAACGGGTAAAAACATAAACCAGTAGACCGACAATAGCTAAGTATTCACCAAAAAGTTATAATCGTCAAAAAGGTAAATTGAGAGTATATGTTACATTTGTCAAAGGGAGGTAAACAGAAAACACATGAACACACCCAAGACAAGAAGGACTTCAACTCACTTCAGAAAGCCTAGAAATAAAGTACATAGTAAAGTGACTCTTCTTTTCCTTCTGCTATTTCACTGTCCTTTCTTCCGTGTCTCCAGCCCGATGACAGAGACCTTTTCTTTTGTCAAGAAAGCAGTGGAGAAGAATTTGGAAGAGACTGCTGCGTGGACGTAATGACTTCACAGAGAACAACCCCACTGACATCAACAGAGAGCCCACAGGCACGTAGACACCCGGTACTCTCCGTCCGTTCACTCCGAAGACGCCCACTTCCAACACGCCCCACACCCTGACTCTGTAGTCCCTCAGTGCCGACCTTGGACTCCGGAGGCCAGCTTTACCAAAGAATGGTGGTTAGTGTAGGAGAAAGAAGAAGACGAGGACCTCTCAGTTTCCTTTGGTTTCTGGGAGTCCTAGGGTCCGCGTTAAGGGTTCTTGTCATATTTCCAGTAGTAGTGGAAATTTGTAAAGGGAGAAGTAAAGACTGTTCAGGGAGATCCTAAGGGACGACGAATTATGGAATCCCTTTGTTACGAGTATTTAGGAGACTCGAGGTCGCGTACTTTGGGAGGGTCTCGTACTTTGGGAGGGTCTCGAGGTGGACGACGTAGATGATCGGGGAGCGACATTCCTTCGGTCAGAGGTACCGGACGCCGACAGTCTTGGACCCGGCCCGACGACCGACAGCGACGGACCCGACTCCTTGTCCACGGTCCGACAGTCGGGAGGTCCTCCGACGAGGACCCGGTACACTTTGGTCTTGGTGGCTGGGGGCTGACCAGGTCACCTTTGACCAAGGGTACGGTTTCAGTAGTGTGATTTGTAGATAGATTCATCGTAGTGCAGAGATGGTGTGTTTACTTGAGAAGTTTTGTTTCTGTAGTCTTTTATATCATTCCTTTTCGATTGTTTACACTCCACTGCACTTTAGAGTCGTGGTTCCCTTGACGACAATTACTAGACCAGGTCATACACCAATATGTCTATAAGTGTCATCACGGGGGTCGGGGACCCACCACGTCAGGTTCCGGACTCCGAGTTCCGTCCCGACTTAAGCGCACGTGACACAAGAGAGGTCGTGTGTGTACGGACACCGTGAAACGCATTCCGTGTCATTCTCCTGTAGGTTTGCCGGCCGTAGTGGTGCGAACCCGAAACACCGATAGTAGTTTATTCTATTCCCGATGCACTTCTGTCGTGACGTTACGGGATTGTCAGCTGGACTGCCGGTTCTCCCGGTGGCTAATTGATTGTGTGCCCGTCACTCATCGGACCCGTACGACCTGTTTCCCTACCAAGTGCAGGGCCCGTCCTGCCTCGTTCTGCCGTGTCCTAAGGTGGTGCGATGAGTGTGGGCACACATTTAATGTTGAGTGCCTAACAAATAGACCTTAAAGATAAATTATAAAATTCTGGTACTGACTGACACCCATTGATTTTGACACCTTTCGTTCTGATGTCTCCTCCTTGAGGGTAGAACACACACACACGTGTACACGCACACGCAAAAAAATTTGTTTTCATAATGAATTGGAAGAAAAAAGTCAATTGCATGACACTTTTAGAATATACTTATGAATGACTTATAATGATATTATAATATGAATACCGACTTAACAGGGACTATACCTATATACTTCAGTAAAGGTGTATTTGTATAAATTTAGGAATTAATAGAGAAAGTTGATTTAAGAATCTTCTTGACGCACAAAATCAGAAAGACACTTAAATGACTTAATAGGAGGTCTTTCCGACACTTACATATGTTATTGGGGTTGATCGTCCTGGTGATCAAAGTAATAGTGGAAGTAGATTGTAGACTATTGGACTAATTACTTCGGGAAATGGGAAATGCAGGATACAGGTTGAATGTGAATAGGATTGAAGGGGAGAAAGGAGTTCACGGAACGGGTTGATAAAGTAAGGCATGACCCCGAAAAGGACTGATCAGAAAGTTTCTGAAAAGTGTTACGTATTTCAAGTGCGATTGTAAGTCGTTTTTATAATGATGTCATAAGGACATATAATGACAAGATTGTATAAAAAGGTACACTTTAATTTAATATTTGGTGAACTACCACGACGGGGTGTCGAGTTTCGTCACGACCGTGTCCTGTGCACGTACCTTGTCCCCTGTGAAGACTCGTGGCTGGGACGCGGACCGTGCTGAGGCCGACGACTGCTGGGTCCTCTCCTACCCGCGGGAAGTCGGGCGTCCGGAGGTGCCTCGCCTGTCCCACCACTTCGTCCACGACTCGTAAGGATCTGACCGGGATGCACCGATTGACCCCCCTCTCGGGTGTCCCGTTCAGTCGTCTAGACGTTTACCTGTGTGAACTTGTTCTTGCGACGGGACGTCGTAGTCGGTTTATAGAAGCACGGGTAGGGGGCGATGGCCCGTCGTACAGGACCCGTGGAAAAACACAGACGAGGAAATACGTTCACCAACCCTGGGACACACGTTTGCGATCTCCCTGTGGTTCCTGTTTGTCGGGTCTCTCTTCTCTTTTCCGTCCGCGACGGGTGCTGCAGGAGAAAGTTCTCGGTGTGACTGTTCGGTGGCAATTCTGTACGCGGACACCTCCCTTCCCGGACCCCTTATTTACGGAGGTCCTGTGTCCTTGTGTCTCCTTGTCCGGGAGCAGTCTTACAGCCGGGACAGACCGAGGACATGTGACCGTTCTAGTGGGTAGTCCAGAGTCGGCTGTCAGACTGATGAACTCCTCACACACCTGTTTGACGTGCCGATTCTGTCGCCTTCTTGGGTCGTCCGTTCTCGGCTCGGCGTCGTTGGGGGTGGGGGCCCGGGTCCGGAGGTCGACATTTCATTCTCGTCTCTGGGGTCCGGGAAAGGTCTGGTGTTGGATGTAGTAGAGGACTCCGTTTTTGTCATTACTCCCTTAAAAAACCGTCTTGACCAACAATAGAACAAACATACTTAATCCGAATTTAAACATAAAAATGGAGAAGAAGAACTCTAGAAAAGAATACTCGGTAGAATATATTGAACACGTTAAAAGCTCGTAGTTTAAGACATTTGAACCTTTGTTTTTAGGTATCCAAGGATTTTTTTTTCTTTTTCTTTAAAAAAGACCATTTAATATTTTAAAATTTTTATTGGTAAGAGAAATACCTACCGTTCAATTAACTAAAACAATATGAACCTTATGAAGGGTTTATATTTTTTGTCTCTTTATTGGAAAGTCCAGAACCGTAGTTATTGTTTATGTGGAAGTCTTCGATTAATTACAGTTGTCTTAACCTGACTCCCTAGACCTCTGTTCTCAAGAGCGTCGATTTTGGGGAGATTGAAGGAAGGACTACGGATACCGGAGTCCGGATTGTAGAGCGGGTGGAGACGGGGGGGACCCGGGAGTCCGTCAGACGTAGTGGCGGTGGAGACGTCCCTGGGCCCACGTCCGTCCGCAGAGACGTGGCGACGGGGCGGGAAGGGGAGTCGACAGTGGTCGTGTCGGACGGTAGGGACGGAAGTGTCGAGGTTTACTGACGAGGTGAGGCTAGGGTGACACGTACCGTGCTGACAGTTGTCCCCTCACCGACCTCTTCGTCACACCTCTTGTGCCTCTTTGTCCATGGGAGCTCATGACCTTCCTTTCCACGCGCAGGAGCGTGTGCAGAACCTCTCGTCGGTGTGGTGCGGTGCGTCACGGCGAGTCTCTTGGGACAGGACGAGGACTGGTCATTTGGACGTCGGCGTAAGCCTTTCCGTAAATGGAAAGAGAGAATTCGGAAGACATCGTCGTGAAGTCAGTAGAATTGTTGGACGAAATTTGGGATTCTCGGTGAAAGTTCCGAAACAACTTCGGACTCTTGAGAGGGTAGATTCGTCCAGGTGAGACGAGAGGGTACTGCCGAGCCAGATGGACGGACGGGGAACGTTCTGAAGGGAGGGACGGACGAGGAGACGTGTCCAAGGATGGAAGAAGCTTAAGGATGATCTGAACTAGAAGGTTCGTGGTGAAGTACTCCCTGTCAAAGAGTACTCACCCGTTCCTTAATGAATACTTGGTGTCGTCCGGTCCTGGTGTCATGGGTCGCGTAGACTTGTGTCTGACCGGTGTCACGGGTCATAGGTCGGCTCGGAGTACCTTGATATACGACCCTACTACTCGAAAACAATAGAAGGTTATCCCCAATTCGACCCATTTTTCTCTCGGTCTACCGATCTATGTCCCTAGGTCTTCGACCCTTGTCAGATTCTCCTTTCAGTTCAGTGTAAAGTTTTGAATTTGCAAGAAAAAAGTACCGACACTTCGTACGATACTTATCGTAGTACTGTCTCCAAAAGAATTTAGAGGAAAAGTGAGTTTTTAGGTAGGTGACTACAATCCGTATAATGTGTTTCTATTAATTGAGACTTCATACTCAAGTCACATTGACACCTTATATCTTTCTCTGAAGTGTAATGTTAAAAAAAACTCTTTAACGTCCGTGCAAAATATTTGTAGTCTTTACTTAATATTTACTTAAATACATTCAGTCCTACGGAATGTTTGACTTCAAGACCTAATTGACGTAATTAGGTTTAATGATGAGCTCAAGAAGTTCATATAATCTCTCTTCTTTTGAGTGTCGAGACCACCAAACTCGAAAACGGAGGAGAATAATCAACTATGTCTTGATGTGTTGTTCAATATAATAGAGACTGATAATTGGACTTTACCCATCTCGTCACTTTAATATCTACGAAAGATTGGGCAGGTCCAAGTCTGACTCAGAAATAAGGCTCCTGTCCGGTCGTTTAGGTCATAGTGTCATAAAGAGAGTATTTTATTATAGTGGTAGGATGGGTCAGTTCTGACCAGAGTCTCCTTGTCCGATAAAGTCCTTTTCTTTTGACTTCAGACGTCCGTACGACGGTTGGCAGCTGAAAACGACTCTTTTTTAAAAAAGTAATCCACCGACACAGTACCACATATTTTGTCTTCGTCCTACGGACCGTGTGTGTGAGACAGTGGTTCGGGCTCGTCCGTCGCGCTACCCGCTCGCTCCGGTGCCGTCGAGTGGAGGAGGTGTCGAAGCACACGAGGACCAGGCTCATCCGAAAGTCCGTGAGCCGATAGGCCAGGGGCTAGAAGTCGTCCGTCGAGGCGCACACGAGGTCGACGAGGACGTGCGACTCGGGGAACAGGCCGAACAGGTCGACGAAGTCGCGGAAGAAGTGCCCGGCGTAGGCGAGGAACGTGACGTTCCCTCCTCTCTGTATTCGGGAGGCGTGGGGTGCGAACGACGCGGGACGTGAGGGTCTCTTGTGTGTCGGGGGGAGTCCGGTGTACTGGTGAACACCTCTTCGTCCCTTTCTTTCCGTCCCGTTGTTCCTTTTTGCAAGCTCAGCCTTTTTGAAGTCCGAGACCAGAGCCGAGGTGGCGAGGCTCGCCACCGCAGGTGTGGAATGAAGCGGAGGTCTTGTGACGACGAAGGAGTAGACGGTCTCCCCGTAAGCACTGCTTGTAGTTTGCGCTTCGTGTTGATGTCTGGATTGGACTTTTGGCCCGTGGTGTTTGACGGATTTTGACGTCCCACTCTATAAATGTTCAGGAAGTCCGAATGTTCTTTGACTCCCTTTCCGAAGGTCTATTTCTGTCACCTGACTTGTGTTCTTTGAAAAAGAGGGACAGAGGTAGGTGATTGTGTTGTCATTTCCTTGACTGAAGTCTTCTCTGTTCGGGTGTTTCTGTTCCCTATACGTTCTTTTGTCGTCGTCGTCGTTTGATAGTGTCGTTCACTTTAGTGAATTATCTATGAATTATCTCTCGACTCTCGGTCGGGCTAAATACGACGTTTGAATGAGGGGGTTTCCGAACGATCCTTAGTGACCGGTATCCCCACTTCCGACTTTTATTCCTTAGAAAAAAAAAAAAAAAATTCTAACGGATTTTCCTTATCTATGAGTCTAAGTAATATCTGTGCGTGTAGAGACTGACCCGATCTGTCCGTGTCGACTCTCCGTTCCGACGACGTGACTCTTGTGGTGATATACCTTGTGTGCGCGTCATAGACGCATAATCTACTCGGTGGTTGGTCGAACCAAAAACGAAAAAAAACGGAGAGTCTAAGGTCTTACTTCTTTCGGTCCAGAATTAAGAGGTAGTCCTCTTAACCTCCTAAGAACACGGATTTTGGACTGGTGGGTTCTCGTTCTTGGTTTTCTACGACTGGTGGGGTGACTTCAAAAGACTCCTTCGTCGGGTCGGTCTAGTGGGATGCTTCTTGTGAGAGTTTCGGCTAGTTCACGGTGGGTGTACGAGTCTCCAAGGTTAGGCTTCGAGTCAGGAATGAGAAGTTATATTCTTCTGTTGGGTCCTCGTCGTTCGGTAGACTTTTTTTAGCTTGTGCTTACTACCTTTTGTTTAGATCCTCTCTATGTACCCCCCTTTTCTCGAACCTTTATTTTACCGTTCTCTTCACGTTCGGAGTTTTCTTTATTACCGTAAAGGGGAGTCTTCTTTCGGCTCCTCTAGGGACTCTCTGTATCCTAACGGATTCACCTTTGTAAAGTTCTATCATAGTCCCTGGTGAGGGTCTCAGGTTACAGGCTTTTGGTCCCATTTGGCTCCTCCTTTAGTGGTGTCTCTTTCAGTCCTCGTAAAGAGACTGGACATGCCGTACCGACAGTCGGTGATTCGTGGGTCATATTCCTCGATCAGTCCGTGTACAGGTACATTGACGTACTGTTGTTTTTAGGTTGTGTGAGGGTAGTGAGGCACTATGAGAGGTATCGGTATATGGACTTTATACGAAGAGTCATATATAAATTTAAAATTTTTTCCTGTGTTTTATTTGACCTTCTATGGACATTACGGACGTTGTGTGTTTTCTACTCGTAGTACTTGTTCTAAGGATATCTTTTCCATTCCTGATGGGCATTAGTGAAAATTTTTAGGTCTACGTATAGTCTTAATAGAACTTCAAAAAACTCTTTATGTTTACGAGTCCATAACCCCGTCCCCAGTCCCCCCTTCCGTGCCTGTATTTTCAATAGACGTTATCCGTTTTCTATACTTGCCCGTTCAGTGACCTTTGTGTTTATGGACCGTTTATACTTTTACTTACAAGTTGTGGTGGTGATCGGTTACAAAAGTGTGGAGAATCTAACCGTCTTTAGTTCTTCGGTCTTTAGTGGTTCACAAAGGTTCTGACCCTTCGTGGATCTTGAGTGAGTAGTAATCTTTCTCTCGTTTAGAAATGCTAACGGAGCTTCTACTTAAGATGTTTAGATATTTCGTCCTCTACACATCTGGGTTTCTTTGTGGGTCGAAAAGACGTGTTCGATGTGTGATCTCTTCGATGATGTGTGTGCATACTGCTGTATAAGTGTTAAAGTGACATCGGATAAACATCACCACTTGTAGACCTTTTGGGGTTACAGGTAGTTATCCTATTTCTTACTTAACACCTTTAGTATTTTGTCATTATCCTTTGTGACTTTAGTCTCTGTGCTAATTGTACTTATTTAGAGTTTTCACACGTACGACTTCGTTCCATGTTCTATGTGCCGCACCGTAAATAGTCGTCCAAGGTCTGGACCTTTCGTCGTCAAATACGACAGATACCTGTGAGCCCTCCTACACGTCACATTACCCTTCTTGGGTGTGGGAACCCAGTTTAGCGGACCCAGTCTAGAATCGAGATGGAGAATTGAGACACTTTTTCCTGTTCCATGAATTGAAAGGAGTGTAATAAAAATTTCCCCATTTTGTCTCTATTGTGAACGGAGTGTCCCTCCGTACCTCTTTCATGTGTTCTTCGTGTGATTGTCGCGGACCGACTGATACACTCGATGACGACAGAAATTTCTACGATTCATCATTTCGAGGTTTCAGTGTGTACTCTTGATGCTGTGCACTCTTGACGTAGCTTAAGTCTTGACACCAGTGAAGGCCCCTCCTGTGTTTGGTCCCGGTCCTCGAAGTTGAATTGTCAGACTCGGAATTTTTTAAGTCTGGACTGTTCTGAAATACCGTGGAGATAGTTACGGATAATAATAAAGACTTTTAAAAGACGTAAAAATTTTCTATAGTATTATATTTTTGTTCTCATTTACTCGACCTTATATATTTACGTTAAAGGAAAGAACAAAAAATAAAAAATTTTAAGTCCACGTCAACTAACTACGAAGAAAACATCGAGTCACCATTTCTTAGACGGAAGGTCACTTCCTTTGCGTTCAAACTAGAGACCTACTCCTTCTAGGGGACCTCTTCCTTTACCGTTGATGAGATTATAAGAACGGACCCTTTAGGGTTCCTGTCTCCTTGGACCTCCCGATGGCAGGTTCCCCAACTTTTCTAAGTCCCTACTGAAATCGCTGATTTGTTCTTGTTATTTGTCGACTAAATGTTACGACACATTTTCGGTAAAAATTTTATCATACGATGGTGGCTTCGTAATCAATTACTAAAAGAGGATATTTATAACCCAATTCCTTCTTGGTCTTTGTCTAGTCTCTCGACCAACACATTAATTAAGTAAATGAGTGAATGACTCTATGAAGATAGTAGATGTGGATGAAATCTTCTGTCTCATGAAAGGGAGTCTCTCGAGTGTCCTTCTTCTCATTTCTCTAAATTGTTCTATTCGCACTTCTCTTTTTTTTTTATGTGTATACGTATATCCAAAAACCCTTGTGTGTGTGTGTGTTTTTTCCCATTTTTCTCTCTTCTGAGAATATTCTACTCCAGTAACGACGGGGTCTCGTCCTTATAAGACTCTCAACCTTCTGGTGAAAAAGAAGTTTTGATTTACTTGTATGCGAATGTGGTTCACTTGGCACTGCACACCTTCAAACCCTCTCCTTCTCCGGAGCTCTGCCCTCCTCTTCCCCCGCTCACGTCGAATTATTTCCCGTGTGGGTTTCGGGACCACTCCCGTTCGGGGGCTCCTGCGCGCCCGGACGGTGGTAGGACCCGTCCCGGGCCAGGTGCTGCGAGGGGAGTCGAACGGACAGAGAGTCCTCCGCCGTGCGGAGCCGACCCTGGTGTGGGGTCCGACACCGAGGCGAGGAGCGGGGTGTCGTGCCCTCGGACACTCTGTCCGATGCGAGCGGTGACGAGGTCGAGTGTACCGGTCCTGGGGTCGGACCAGAGTCAGTGCGACGACTGCTCTTGTTGCTCGACCCGGCGTCCTCGACCCTCTCCGCACCGTTCGTACCGTCGACGTCTGGGGCCGGGAGCTACAGTCCTGAATGATACGACTTGCAGAGGACCAGGTCCAGTAGGAGGAGTAGGAGAGGTTACCCCTACCCAAGCGAAGGACGACACTATACCTGTCCCGGGACTCTCGCGAACCTAAATGAACTTCTGAACCGCAGTGGTGGAAATCCGAAAAACCTTTTCTCAATGTTCCAGTGACAGTGAACGCACGTGGACAGAACATCAAGCCCGAAGAAACGACACAGTGCGGTGATATTCACCCACGTGATCTGCCGGAGTCAAAACTCCGTAGTACTTCGGTTTGTGTAAGTTAATTGTCGGATTAGTATATAGTAAGGGCGAGGACAGAGATTCGTCTCAGCTGAAATTAAAATCGAAGTCGTCACGATAAAACCGAAGATAGGGGATTAGCTACTTTACATGTTTTTACAGTAGCTCTCCAATTCCGACGTTTGACTTCTCGAGGTCGTCTCCTCGTTCTTCGTCGAACTAATTGTCGAATTCTTACTTGTATACGAAGTTAGATTCATTAATTTTATCAAATTCACTGACTTAAATATGCTTAGGTCCACCTACTTCGAGCAAATAGGTACTTTCCCACGTCTTACTACCTCTGTGTCTATGTTTATTTTTGATTGAAATCCATACTTGTAAATTTTTGTATTTTGTTATGATACGAAACGAATGCTAATGTATTATACATCCTTTTCATATTTTTGTACCCATTCCATCAAAGTATGGTTACAGTCTCATGACAGTGTTTCCCCCCATTGCTTTTACCCTCTTCCCTGTCTCCCCTCGAAATTGACTCCCCACGAACCATTACCCACACACCTTGTGGTTTGTGTCGTCGGCCTTTTTGGTGAACTTCATTTGTTCTTTTTACAGTTGTCGACGTTTTAGACAACGACCATGGTTATAGACAACGACCATGGTTATAGACCATGTACCAACGACCAATTTAGTAAAAGACACGTAGAAAAAAAAGTTATAAAGTAAAATTTCCATAGAAAGACGTCTTCGTGTTTACGTTTCTTTCTATAGACAGTGTTGTTCTCAAATATTGTAATCTTTAAACTTTCGTTACAGTTATACCCTTTGAATTTAATGAAGGTTTTTCAATATTAGTTTGTTTTAGAAGGAATAGATGATTTTTACTGAAAAATTAAATAAATGAACCTTTTGATAAACACTATATGACAATACACCCTTCTTTTCCGTTAGGTTTATCGGACCGGATTAAAAAGATTTTTAAACAAAAATTTGTTTAAAAATATAAACAAGAATATACGTATATTATTTTTTTCAAAGTATACAGGAGTAATTCCTTAGACAATCTGAATATTCACCAACCATCTTAAGTCAATAAACGTACAAAACTAATTTCTAATTAACTTTTTATTGAAGTAGTCTTCAGTCGTTCTACGTTGTGACGTGTCTTAAGATCCAAACCTTACTTGAAGTGTTTTGGGGTCTATACTTCTAATGTGTTATGGTTCCGAAAATTGGGTAAAGATGAGAACTGTCACAGACCAAACTTGAGATTTGGAAAGTACATAAGTCTAAGTAGATACCAGCCACGAAAAGATGGTACTCAGACTCTTGTACATAGTCATTGAAGGACAGGGTAGAGTAAGATTGTGCGAGAGACTTTACACATTATTTTCTCGCTCATTTCCGAAGATGTAACTTCTTATAGCGTTGAGTGTGTGACGGGGGAGAGACGTCCGTAGGGTTGTCCTTCGGGGTAGGAAGGAGGACCCTATGTCAGTACTTTACTGCTAAGAAAGTCCCGGGAGTTTGGGGCTAAATAAAGATTTAAGATCCTCCCTTAGGGTTTCCGACACCCGTAGAGTCCTTCATCTCACTGTAGCCATGGAAGAGAAAGAACAGAAAGCTGGAGAAAGAAAGGAACAGGGGAAGGAACAGAAAGGATCTTGAGTAGACAAAGAGGAACAAGAGGAACAAGAGAAAGAAGAAGACAAAGAAAAAGCAACCTGAAAAAAGATGCGGTAGCAGGATCTTTTGTTTACCCCGACACTCGAAAACGGTGTTTGAAAAATAAAGGAGCAAATGAAAGATCTTTTTTTGTTGATTTTTCGTGACGGGAGTTACGAAGTAGCGACGTGGGTGTCTTCGTACAAGAGTTCGTGTGTCGGAATTTCGGTAGACGAAGTTGGCTTCGGATCTGTCTGTCTACGAGAAGTGATGTATCCGCAGTAATGAGAGTACCTTTTTTGACTTCTGGTCTCTAATGACGATCCATCATTGACCATTCCAACGATCTTAGACTTAAATCCATACGAACTGAGTCTAGGTACGATCAAGTACATGGGTGACGACTCGGAGGACCTTGATTGGAGTTTCACGTTGTTTTACTTTAGGGTATCAAAAGTCAGGGACTAAGTTGTCCGACTTACGATGGTTCAATGAAAAGTGAAAGGAATCTGGTCTCCAATGTTTGACTGTCTAGACCCGGTTCAGACTTGGTGTCCTCTCAAAAAACCGGGTTGTCACTTGACGTAGTATCTACGGGGATACGTGCTCCGTGCACGAGGGACTAGTTGGTCAGCGGTGGTGAGGAGTAGTCGGGTCGTCACTCCGACCCGTAGTCGACGGTAAGTAGTGATTTAAAGCACCGAGGGAAATAAACGAAAGTAATAAAGTTAGTGACTAAAATGTACTTTTTGTCCAATTCGTTTCTACGTACATAAAAGATAAAGGTAAAATGGATGAGACCATATATTTGGTTTGTGTGAAGTTTACCAAAATGTGGTCGACCGTGTTATTTACATTGAATCTTTTAGCAGAGTTGACTTTGAGTCGGAGTGTGGAAGTGAAGAGGGAGAAGACTACCTAACAGACTCACAGCTCCTCTACTTTTGAGTTAAGGTACGAGCAGAAAGTCGGAGCCACGAAACAAAAGGAAAAAGTGAGCTCCGAAGGCGAAAAAATTAAACCGGACCTTTGCTCTTCTTTTACTACTATTTTGATGTTTAGTTCAGGGAGTTTTCGTACTGGTCTATTGTAATGCTAAGAAACTTATCATCGTCGGTGTATTAAGTTTTCTCCTTTGAGTTTTCTTTTAAGTTCCATCACGTTAGTTAAAACAGACTTCCTCTTTTTTTTTAGTAGGACACGGAGTGTTTTGACAGGTATAATCACTTGGGTGACTGAGGTAAAAAACCTTAAGTTAGAGTTCTGTTTTAAGTTTTCTTCCTTTTTGTGGAATACGTGTTTATGCTTCTTTCTATTATACGTTTTCTATCATTGTCCTTGTAATTTTTTTACGTCTTCGTACGACATAGGTTTTTATTCGTTTCACACAAATAGATGAGTCTATGTCATAATAGGTTTTCATTTTTTGTGCCAGAGTAGATAGAGAGGGTTTGGATTGAATGTCTTATAGGAGTTGTACAATACGCTTCTTACTGTAATGAATGCATTACCCTGAAACAATTCCTGTTTCATACCCTAACCCCAAAAAAAAAAGGGGGGATTTTAAACGAAACAAATATTACCTCCCTTTAATTGTGTTTACCGTATCGAGACCCTCGTGAATTCCTCACACATGTGTGTTTTCGATGGCCATGACCGACATTGGATATGATAGAGGATTGACACTAAACGTAGAAAGATCCGAACTTCTCTTTACTGTTCAACTCCTTTATTTTCCATTTCGAGTCTCCTCAGGTAATCATTGAGTCGACTTTAGAAAGTGACTCGTCCCTTCCAGTGACGTTGACTTCAGGTGAAAGACTCAATTGACACATAGGATTAATGGGTAAAATAGGGACCCTGGACACTGATGTGCATCGGTCACAATCCACCTTGTTGTCCGTTTGAGACACTATAAGTCTGTCATTGTTCTAGATACAAGGTTTTAATTCCTTTGCCGTATTTCGTGGTCGTTGTCAGATAGATCTGGTCACCGTGGCCCGTTCTACTCTTGATAAAACTCCGTCATAAGATCCTCTTACCCAAATACGGTTCCACAAATCCATAAGTTAATGATGTGCTTGTGAGGATGGTAATGGTTGGTTCGGTAATGGTGACTTGTTCGACTGTTCCTCTCCTATCGTAAGACACGATGTCGGTTTCCCCGTAGAGAACGGGTGGATTGGGACGTCCCGTCCTCGGAGTCCGAGGTCCCCTACGGACCGGCCGTCGACGTGAGTGGAGAAGGGGCGGGCAGTGCCACGGAAGGAAGAGGTCTGAGAAGGACTCGTCGAAGTCGTTCATCAGACGAGCCCAGACGTCGACGAAGGGGACCCCGAAAAATAGACAGAGGTGCCCGTCTTAGAAGTTGTCCTTTCCTTCTCTTCGTGGGCCGTACCGGGTGTCGGGCCAATCACCTAGTCCTACTGGTCTCTACTGTTTGTCGACTTGCTAGGAAAGGGAGGGGTTGGTGGGTCTTGTGTCTTTTTCGGAGTCTAGGATAGAGTACAGGTACCGAGGGTCAGTGACTTGTAGGGAATACTCGGCAAGAGTAAAATGTTTTACCCTACCTCTTTAGGTCGAGAGGGTGACCGAGGATGGACACGACAATTGTCCCATCTTGTTGAGTCCATCCTCCCCGAACAACCGAAGCAGACGATCTCGTAGGGTCGGCAGCACCTAAAGGAGGAAGGTCCTCGTCCCTTAGGGACCTCGATCCAATTTCGAAGCAAAATCTAACTTTTACGAAGAATCTCGTAACGGCCTCTCGTGACTCGATGCGGTCCTGCGTCGACCCGGAGGACCGGTCCGACTTACACCAGAGTCACGAATACCGTCCCACGGCCGTGGGAGACTCTTGTGGCGTGGACCCTACTCGCGACTCCCTGCACGGTCCTTTTCGGGACGGCCCTCGGGTTGTACCTCGCGTAGGATGCTTTTAAACTCGGTCAGTCGAAAGGGACGAATGTCGAGACTCGTGCCGGAGTGATGATCCGTCGGACTACACGTTGCCTATCCCACCCTCCGAACTAAAACACCCTCTTCATGTCGGGCACAAATTGAGGTAATGTTTTTTATGGTTCCGTGCCGAGTAAGAAAGAGGTCCACCTCTTGATTAGGTTATAGCAAAATTTCTTTCACGGTTGTTGAGTCCGACTCCTTACGAAAATAATAATTATTAGGTTGGGACCATAAACAACGTTACTCTAGATTGGATGCTATTTATAGTCTTAAAATTCTAAAGAGGATATATAAAGGGGTTTTAAAGTGGACCGATAATAGAAGTCGAGACTTTATCACGGTGTCAGGTGATTTCTGCCATTACAAAAGTTCCGATCTTTGGGGTCCTTAAATGACAATATGATTAGAAGTTAAACTAGGGGGTGGGGAGTCTTTTGTCAATTTTCATTCAGTAACTATTTTTCTATATGTTGTTTAGAAGATCTTTAGAGGTCGTGGTGTCTATTAGTGAATGAAACAGTCAATTGAATTCGAGACCCAGGTAAAATTAATCGAGGGTCAAAGGTATCGGTACAAGTATTTAAGGGTCGTTATCTGCTCTCAGCAGGAGATGAGGGGTGAGTTGTAGTTTTACACGTCGAAACTGTGCTGTCCTATTCGTTATGGACTTTTCTAAAGGTTTCGTCCTCCTGCACTCTCCTCTCCGGAAAGACTAAACCTTTATTTGTGTTTACTTGTATCTGTTTCGTAAGATCATGTAGTCTCTTTTCTGTTACTTTCATGATGTGACATTGAAGTGTAGACAAAAGATTACCGTGTCGGTGGGTACGCACCCATGTACAATATGAGTGAAAAAAAAAAGAAGTCCCAGATGTCCCTATCTAAATACGTCGTAGAGTTTGAGAAGAAGTACAACCTATTATCTAAAGTGTAATTGGACTTGGGGTCTATAGAACTATCAACCCGGAGAGAAAAAGGGACCAGGAAAGGGATTTCTTGTAGTTAACGTATAGACAATGCACTCTTAAGTGGCAAAGTGTCTTTTGCATCCACTTGTTAGGATTTACGAGAGAATAAGGGAGTTACATATAGAGACCAAATGACAATTAGGTTTCTATGTTAGTTATTCCGTTTTTTTTAAAGAGTTAATTACAAACACTTTATTAGAGATTTGTCAAACCAAAAAATTCTAAATCTCAAAAAGTCAGGTCGTCACAAATATTAACATAAAATTAGAAGGAGAAACAAAATATGAAACCGAGATTTTAATTAATTACTTTCTTCTGAAAGTTCCTCATTATATTTGTGAATTTATATAAAAAGAAAACAAAAAGATTGAGTAGTTATTTAAAAAAATTCTACTTGAAGAACTGAGATCTTCGGACTCTAGTTCAATTATGGATTGTGTAAACTTTCCTACTTGTTTTATTCAGTACCTTTCCAATAGGAATCGAGTTCAAAGTTCAATTTCACTAGGATCTCCGTTTTTGTTTCGTCCAGTTGAGATTGGTGTCTGGACCGGTTTCAGCTTTAGGCACTCTATTACTGTGAACAGACACTCTCTTTTCTGTCGGGACCCCTGTCCCTATTTCCGTTCCAAGAGGTACGCGAGGAACAAAATGTCAAGACTGAAACCCGGTCCGTTTGCCAAATGTTTCAATTTTGTGTGTTGTAAAGTATTTTTGTTCTTTTCGTCAGGGATCTTTGACTTTACATTTGTCTTCTATGACTTGCTGAATAGTATTCAATATTGGTGTGTCTCTTTTCTTGCTAAAGTTTGTTAGAATTTTGTGCCATGAAACATATAACGGTTACGTACATAAAATTCCTGTTTTTCTTTACGTTTCCGTAGTCCGAAACGTGACTCTTCAGAATGACAATTGTCATTGTGACCCCCTCAAGGAACCGTCAGACTACCAATCCCGGGTGCCGAAAGTGACGGTACCGGGTCCAAGTTAGGTCCCTTGATTCTGGTTCGTTCGACTCTCTGTCGGTTGTGTGTTTTTTTAGGTTTAGTTTTTTTTGGTTCTTGTCATTTTGACCAATAATTATGAACCTTTATACACATTCTGTCTATGTACTAATACGATTGTGAAGATCCTTGTTTTTAAAGAACCGAACTCTTTTCTCCATAGTCATTAGAATGTAATCTTAACCTTTGACCTAAGTCCTTATATGATTCACGGGCAAATATCTTTTATGTCCGTATACCTTCCCCGAAGGGAGCACCGCATACCCATTTCTTAAGCAGACGGTTACGTCCTTTGGACCTCAGTCCTTATGTGACTTACGGTCGAATATCTTTTATGTCCATATACCCTCGTTCAATCCGTTACGGGTCTCCTTCGTTAGGTAGGTTAAGTCTGACACTTATTCGTGTCTTTTCTGCATACACCCGCTCCCCCGTGGACAGTGTTCCTTTATAAGGGTTTATACGACATTCCACCTGTTTCCTTCCGTGTTGTCGTACGTACGATGTAGAGGTTGACACGCTTTTATCATAGATAAGGATAAAGCTTGTATATATACAAAATGTAAAGATCTTTCTCTGTTCTTTGTCCCTATCAACCAAAAGTAAAAAGTCGGTATACTCACATTATGAGTAAATTCGGTTAATGTTCCTTTTTTCTTTTTGTGACATTACCATTCCAAATGAAAACTTACATAAGACCCACGATATTTTCGTGTTTAAACCTAGTGACAGGTATGGTGAGTTCAATTCAAAAAGAAAGAAAGTACCCCCCTTTTTTGGGTTTTTGGTGTGGATTTTTTACAAAAAATGATATAAGTTCCATAAAATTTTAAGATAATGAAATTCATTATCATATTTCTTCTTTTAAAGCCTCGTGTCTATTGCGAGATGAACTACTTTGTCGATCGTGACGTTCCGTTTGCACTACTGTTCGTGAAGTGCACATACTTCAATGAGTTCACCGGTAGGTTCGGGCGACTGAGCCCCGATGATGAGGTAAGACGGGGTCTGGGAACTCCGATAGTGAACAGAGTCTGGAACGTCGACTCTTGGTAGTCCTGGTTCTAAGGTCCAGGTGACCGGCGGAGGATGCACACTTGGGGATTAGTGTCGACTGTCTCGGAGGACACTCGTTGGAGTCACTTCCCTCTGTGCTCTGACCTCCGTTGACGTGTCTATGTGGTGTCAGGTCCCTTGACCTTACCGGTGTGGAAGCAGAGAAACTCCGAGTTAATATTCCCGCAGGAAATTGTCGTTCCTGAAGTCGAGAGAGGACTGTGGAGGACGAACATCTCCTGTACGTTTTCATGGAACCCACACATTGTCTTTTGTACGATGTTCAGTTTAAGTTATATTGTTTAAGATCACGGTTCTTTCAGAGTGAGAGTGTTTCAAAATGTCATAAGTCGATGACGAAACAGATAAACCTAATTAAGAGATTTAGGAAATAGTGTTATTTTGTTGTGGACATACACTTAGGTTCTATTAAGGATGACCACCAGACATTACATGAGTGAGCGTCCCCGTTATGTTTACACGGGTCAGCCCGAAATGGAGGAGTCTAGAAATGTAGTAAGTTTGGTTGTACTGGAAAGATGCCCTTGTAATTTTTTAGTAAGGCGAACAAGTCACGAGACGTGGGACCCGTTCAGTCGAAGCAAACCCTCATTTAGAAACCCTAGATTGTTGACTCAAGTGTATTTCCGTCTACTCTTATGTGTGAAGTTTTTTCCTCCCTTCGTGTCCTATGTTCATACTTCTTTCTCTCGTCTCTTCTCTGGGGACTCGTCGTCCCTAAGGTTAAGCCCAAAGACTGGTAGAGACTCCGTCTGGACGACTGAATGGGAGCGACCGTAAAAGAAAGTCGACGAGAAGTATAAGGACGTAACGACTGTGTGTCGACAACACTTAGTCAAGGGGGTTCGCGAAGTCTAGGCGGTGTCTGAATAGATGGTCGAGTCGTAGCGCACGATACGTGAGGTCGGACTCCTCTCTGTTTATGGCCCTGTGTGGAGTTCCGGGACACGGGTGCACTCGATGGTGAACCAAAACGTATTCGAACGAGGACGTTTCTGTGAAGAGAGAAGTGAGGAGTTGACTGACAAGGTTCCGAGGTTGTTCTTGGGAGGTCGTCACTGATACGGATTGAATGAGTGAAAGGTAGTATTTCTTAAACTGAACCTTCTCAGGTGTTTTTGTCTGATTAAGTCTTTTGTCCCCTTTCCCGAGCCGAAAGAAATAATTGATTTGCCCGGCAGCCCACTTCACGGGTCGTCGATAGTCGTGATCAACCGAAGAAGCACGAGTGAAAGGAAAGAGTACGGATGAAGGTGAGTGACGTCACAAGGATCTTCGTTTCACGTCAATGTAAACGTAGTGCAAAACAACTAGAGGTTCAGTAGACCTCGTACAGTACAGATTTTGAGTCTGACAGTTTTCCACGGTCTGGAATTTTTACCTTTTATCTTGGTTTTTTTCTTTGACGATGTATTATCTTCCCTTTTTCTCAACCTATTCTTTGATAACACAATGATTCGAATGGCAAGTTCTCCCTCTGGTTTGAAGAATATGCGGAACTACTTGGATCCTTTTACTAATTATTTAGTGCAAATTTTTCGTCTGAAGTCGATCCGACCACGTTTGTGTAGGACACTACTTTATGCTCGGTATTTTTACCAGTTTTTGTATTCTTGTCAGTTTTTCTCTAAAACGGGTTAGGAACGTTGACGGTGATTTGCTTACTTATAACTTACGGAGACTTTTACCGGTTGAATTTTACTCGCGATTTTTGGAAAAGTTTGGTTTCTAGTTGAAATAAGAGTCACTGACCAGTACTTTGACGAATCCCTACATTGACATACCACCGAATTGAGATCGTGACATTAAAAATCTTCCATGTTCAAATGTCCATTATCCATTATTTACTAAATTATTGGTGTTGAGAATACTATTTTAGGTTATGTCAAAATGACCAGATAAGTCAGGTGACGACAATGAAAGTTAAGGTATGATGTTATAAAAGGTAATACAAGACCAGTTATTATGTAGATCTTCTCAAAATCCTGACGGAGTTCGTGAATAACATTATTCCGTTTCATTTTATTTATATACTAAAATTTGAAAAATCCGTTTTGATAAAACTTTGAGACTGAGGACGGTTTGCCACAGAGGTTGGATTTTGGATTAGTGGGAAGGGGTTCAGAGATCAGATTTGATGCGATTTTCGGTTATATACACATTAGACAAGCGGAGGGATCTCGGTTAGTGATCGTGAAAGTGATTTTTTCGTTCTGAGTGTTATATACTTCCCGTAGTGACATTTTGCGGTTTAATGGACCAATCGATTGTCACTTTTCTCTATGGCACCTCTTTTTTTACTTTTCTCTTCCGCATCGTTAAGAATTGTCACCACTACTTGTACTGTTATCGATTCTTTGTTATAATTTTCCTTGTCGTACCTATATTCCTAATCCTTTCATGACATATACTTTCGTTCGGACTCCCAATAAGGAGTTGAGGTGTAAAGAAAAAGAACTGTATATGACTTTATAAAATGTAGACTTTATTATACAGGAAACTCGGATGAAGTTTTATTATCACTCTGTCTCTTCGTGAGATCCTTACTACCTCATTCTTCCTGGGGACTTAGACGAGGAAGTATTTTCGTTCTTGTGACCGTTTTTGACAGGTTCAGTTGAAACAACCTTACGACCTTTAATTAGTTTCCGAACGTCGATTGAATATTCGTATATAAGTTCTTTTGTCGACTGAGAGTCATACTTACCACTCGAGAGACGGCAAGACTGAACGAGATAAAGGGCACGGGTGAGGGGTCGTGGTTCTGACGGAACTTTTGGTGAGAGGGTCGATGTCGTTGGGTCGTCGGTAAGGTCCCTCGTCTTACCCGAACCTCGAGGTGTCTTCGAGGAAGGGGTCTTGTGTCACGATAAACCGGACTGGCTGCCGTGAGACTCTTTGAGGTAAGAGTCCGAACAGAAGTAGACTGAACCCAGAAACACTTCTCTGACAGGTATCAAATAGTCAGTTTTTAATTAATCTCTGTTTCCAAATTGTGGTACCAGCGGACTTCGTCGTAATATTCGACTCCTACTTGTTCGACTATTTTTGGCGCTACCTTTTTGACCCCACTTTTCTACAAGTGTCCACAGAAACTTTTCGATCCCGGATAAGGGCCCTTAGATCTTCCGACGTGTACATATCCCGACACACGTCCGTGTCACTTCTGTGCTCTTCGACAATTAGAGAGTGGAGACTGGTCAGGTTCCGAGGTGTGTTTGTGTTCGACTTCCTATTCCGTTTCAGCATGTGACGGACGGTCTCACACTTGTGTACGGAGTCGTAAGTGTTCCCCAGGAGATCGTTTCCGACCTCTAAATGACAAACCATCGGAATTCCACGAATTCTTTCAGAGACGGGTTAGTAGTCGACTCGAGATTCGATTTACTCGTCTCTGAAGTATCTTGATCAGGGCTTTTCCATGATTTATCCGTTTGCTGTTGTTGTCGCTTGTCGTTTGTGTCTTTTGACCGACCGTTCCCCTGAGACTACAGGTCCGGTCGGCGTAAAATGATGAATTTTACAGGTCAAAAGTTGTTTTTCAATATCCTTTGTTCTTTCATATTAGGTATATGTCCCCTTCTTCCGTCAAAAGTTTACCTTTATCAGAGATCCTTTAGGTTTTCAACTTGAATTATCTGTTTCCTAAATTAGTTGATAACATTTATATATGTTCTTGATTTCCTTAGGTACAGACTTCTTAAATTACTTTTAAACTCTTACTACATAGTGATTTACCTCTTATAATCGTCTCTACCTTTAATATATTTCCTCAGTGTATATTTGACTTTCAACTTTTCCTGTTATTGATTCTACTTTTTTTTAGTGTCCTCATCTACGCTTACCTATCTTCTTTTTGTAGTCACTTTTCCATTCAGTTGACTCTGATAGGTTGCACTTTCTCTTTTTCTTATTTCTGATAGGACGTTTTTGTTTCCTCTTTAATTCTGTGAGGGTTTATTTATTTCTGTGTTGAACAACGACGTCTGGACGGGAATTTTCTTTGTGATTTCTCATGGACCCCGTCTTTACTTCTCTGTACTTTGCTATTGAGTCTAGGTGTGCTTGTTTGTTCTCGGAGTCCTCCTGTGGGCTCATTCATTTTTTCTGTCACACATACATAAAAAAAGTCATTGAAAAATGAAGAGGATTTACTAAAATTTGGACAAACTGTTGTTTTCGTGTTTTTCCCTCTTCCTTACATGGATTTGACCTCAGTTCAAAATCTTATGGTGACTTTGATTCGACTATAATCAGGTTTGATTTTTATAATTGATATTAGAGGTCCCTTTGGTGTTTCTTTTATTAAAAATTTTACATTTTCTTCGTTCTTTTTATTTTATCATATGATTTTAGTACGTTATGTCTTCTCCCGTCATTACCCCCTTTATTGCTTTGTTTTTTCTATGTTCTGTATCTTTTGTTTGTCTTTTTACGTCTGTATTTGAGATAAAATAGTCATTAACGTAATTTACATTTACCAAATCTCTGAAGTTAGTTTTGTTTCTTTAGTCATCTTACTTAAAATTTTTTAGTAGATTGATTTATGTCGGACATTCTCAATCTAAGTTTCTATGTTTATCTAACGTTATTTTTTCCTTTTTCTATGGTGTGTATGTTATAGTTCTCTCAGTCTCGTAGATGTACTCGTGACTTGGTCCTATCTTCGAAAGTCTGTATTTGACAACGACCTCTGCTTCCTGTAAAAGACTACTCCTTTCCCGGTCAGGGAGTCGTGTCGTGTAATAGTTCCTAGGTGTGGACTGTCGTCTCCGGGTCTTACGTCCTGCGTCACTGACTGTGTTATCCCTTTTATTTGTCACGTCGTTGTGATCTCTACAGTCGTGCGGCAAGGGTTATTGCTTGTCTTGTTGGTCCGTCTCCTAGTTTCTCGTGTCTTCTCGGCTTGTCGCCATTTGGCTGTCCGGGTTGTCTGTGGCAGTCGGGTCGGCTGAGTCGGTGTCGTGTTGTATGTCGGAAGAGACACGCTGTGATCCGGGCCGCTGCCCTCGTCGTCCCGGTGTGTGGTGTCTGGCGGCTACGCGTCGCCAATGCTACTATGGGACGCCTTCCCCGCGACTACAAAGTGGTCACAAACATACATAAATGCGAAAAGGTATCATTTATTTCTTTGCTTGTCCACATTGTAAATCACCCTTTGTTGGAGTACCGAAGTTTATGACTGGATTTTCCTGATGCACTATATCAATTCAATTATTATACCTAATCTAGTATTTCGATCGATAGAAGTCTCAAAGATGAAAGAAGTGGACAAATTTTTCTATTGTATCTTTGATCCCCCTTTACCAAACTTACGTTGTTAAAATCTAAAAAGACCTCCCGCCTCCCTACACTTAGTCTGTGGTTGTTTACTCATCATTGATGGCTGTGTCTTTCTACGGATTTGGACTTTCACTGCTCTTCGCTCGACGGCTTGTTATGCGACACGTATTGTCGTACGACGCACACAATCGTTTGGTTTGCCTATGGTCATAATTGTGATTGTCTTTCGTTTGACCCCAATAGACATGAGGAAATTAAAAAAGATACTACGGTAAAGAAGATGTATGTAACAATTTATACGTACATACATGAGTTAAGAAGTTATTTTTGTTTCTTTTCAAGGTCGGTCTCCACTGGAGGTTATCGGAGAAAGGAGAACCGACCTGAAAGAAGTAGTACTTTACAAGTCTCGTCTCTTGTTCTTCATTTGTTTCTCGAGTTGATTCCTTTTCGGACCTCTTCCGTCTTAGTGGGACCTCAGAACCCCGTGCTGAGGACAGAGGGATGACAGGAGGCGGGAGGAACAGTGGGTCCAGTCCCTACGTAGTGGACTCCGAGTGTCGTACGGGTGGGTTTGGACTCCCCTCCCTCTCGTCCCGGAGGTGGTTGGAGGCCTAGAGTCGCAGGCACTTAGGGAGGTGGTCCAGGAAGGCGTGTGAAGCCCCTGCGGGAGACGCGAACCCGAAGAACAGTAGTAGTCTCAGTAGGCAGAGTGAGAGTCTCCGTCTCCTGGAGACCCGGACAGAGAATCTGAGTCATAGTCTCAGTGACAGTAAACAGACTCGGACTTTTGCGTTTCCATGTGACAACGTTTACGGTCCAGGTTCATTAGATTCCTGATTCTGGTCGGGTAGAATTGAGGAATTTCGAGCCTTGAAGGATAAAATAGTCCGTTCAGTTAGACGGAAATTCTTTCCTCCTCCGTCTATCGCACGCTACTCTCTAGACGAACACATAAGTGTGACGGTCTCCGTATGACAGGGACCAGGTGTGACGGAGAGCAGTAGACCGGTAGTGATTCCTGTGACCTTATTTTTATAGACCTAACATCCAGGTACAAATGAAGGAACCCGTTTAATGGAGAGGTACGGAAACAAAAGGTAAACATTTTACCCCTATTCTCGTGGATATTTATCCCAAAAGTATACTTAATTTACTCAGTCAGTCACATTTTCGTGACTGAATGATACGGACCATGTGACACTTATGAGTTACTATTGATGACAATCGATTATAACTGAATGATCCTAGAATCCGTTTGGATGTTTAACTCATTATTTTTGTATCAAACAGATAAAGATACAAGAACGTTTTTAATTTAATCTATCACGGATACTACCACGAGACATTGACTTCGTGGAAATATATTAGAGAATGATTCATAAAAATAGTTCACGATACTTGCTTGTAAATGTCTCCTTCTCTGTAAACTGAGACTTTCGACTTCCGGAACTGGTAGTCTTGGTTTGACAATCTTAATGAGTAAGACCAGAGTCCACGTTTTACGTTGGAAGACCGTTTGAGTTTAGTACAAGTCGGTAGAGAGTTTCCCGGTTCTACGTCTCTGCCTTGTAGAGGGTCCATACGAGGACCCGGGACGCGTGCGAAAACGAAGGGAGACGATTCAAGGGCTTTGAGACGGGACCTTGGGACGTGCAGTCTTCGCGAAGGCAGAGAAAGGAGTGAGCTAGTGGAAAAATCACCTTGAGGCTTAAGCTCCGTTGTACATTTAGAGAAGGTCGAGGAAGACGGCGAGAAGGAGGAGGTGAAAGAAGGAAACGAGGAGACCCTACTAGAGTAGGGTCAGGAACACTCCTGCGAGCAGTTCGAGAAGAAGTAGGAGGTAGCAACGTTTCAACCGTTGGAATGTTGTTTTCCTGAAGTGACAGACTGGCTGTAAAGTGATAAAGGGTTTGTGGTCGATGACTTTGTGGTTGAGTCCGTCACAAAACTTAGATTTTACGATACTTATTCTCCTGAGGATGCTATAATGTATTAGTTTTTTTAGTCAAAAGGTGATTAAAGAGGGAATAGGGGAGTTGTTTTAGATGAACGGCTCAAGATTTCAAGTAGTCCTTAAAATGATTTCTTATTTCTTTCTATTTTTCTATGTTTGACAAAATACAAAATAATTTTCTACACGATAATTTAGTATGTGTAAAAGATTGTGTGATTGATCTTGAAAATCTAAATAGACTACTATTATAAACGTCCCTCAAGGGACCACTAAGTCACCAATCGTGAGGTACGAAGGTGACGTTCTGACGTCGCCTGTGTCCAAACTAGTGACCAGTCCCTTGATTCTAGGGTGTACGACACGACACACCGGTTTTTATTTCGTTTGTGTCTAGTAGTGTAGGCTTAGGGATTACAATCGGGTCACACCTGACTGTCCGGACACGTGACATTTGACTGTGACTTATCTCGAGTGGACTTTGTTTCGTGTTGAGTTTCGTCGTCGATGACAGATCAGTTGACCAATGGAATAAGTGAAAATAATTTTCGTATCTTCGATTGCCATAAACTATTAAAGTGTACGAGTTTTGGCGCAATCAGAGTCCTTGTTTTTGTATTTTACGTTTTGAAATTCGTTTGAACCTTCTGATAAGGTAAATGAAGTACAACATCAGACCAGTGATTCAGTGCAGGCTGAGAACACTGGGGCACCTGACGTCTGGTGGTCAGAGGAGACAGGTGTCCTAAAAAGTCCGTTGTTATGACCTCACCCAACGGTAGCGGAAGAGGTCCCCTAGAAGGGCTGGGTCCCTAGTTTAGGGTCAGAAGACGTGACATCAGTCCAAAAAATGGTTGACTCGATAGTCCTTTCGGACTATGGTCTGTAAATTATAGATAAATATGTCTGTACTATGTATAATGTATGTACGTCTACATACACAAAATTTCGGAATCTGATACCGATGTCTCTTTGTAGATGGTTGAGACCGGTGAAGACTCGTCGTCACCCGTCCGGGGTCCTGACCTGACTTCAATCTCAAAATCCTCCAAGGTAAGGAGTTTTATTGAATTCTCGACTGTGACTTTAGTCTTGAAAACCCGTTTTAATTGAGATTGAGGGTTGTACCTATAGTACAGAAGTGTTAGTCTTAAAATTATAATATGCTGTTTTGGTCCCACGTATTAAAGACTCTAAATTTTAAATTGTAAAAAGACAAGGTATTTTACTTAATAGACTGACTAGAGAGTTCAATTCGTGACAAACGTTGATGAAATTTAGAGTGAAAATTTTACCATAATCAACTATGCTTCTGGTTATGACGTCTATGTAGTGACCAAGTACGTCGACCCTTAAATTGAAAGGGTTCTCACCACATCGTCATTTCCCGGTCTGCGATGTCCGGTCTTAGGGACAGATTTCTTCATTATTGTTGAGCTTTGTACACACTGAAATCCTTTAGATGAATCGGAGGAACATAGAGTCAAAGGAGTAGATATTTACTACTATTGTCACTGACCTTGTATTGTAACAACATTTTTGACTTTCTGACTATATGTCTCGCGTGAAGTTTGTCACGAATGTCATATCATTCTTAAGAGATTCCTAACCAATAATAATGGATTCTTTGAACATCAGTATTTATAGAGTTTTTTTACAAACAATACAAAGGTTGTACAATTTAATCGAATTGTTTTCTCTTAATAATCCTTTTCTTTCAGTTAAGTCACTGCGTGAGGTCTGTATGTCTCAGGGATGAATTCGTCTTAGGATGGATTGGACTACGCCTTTGTATTACCGGTTTTCCCGAAATCTTTCTGTTCACAGTGGTTATTACACCGAAGACTAGTTAGACATTATACGTCGTTAAAAGTCTAGATTTATTAGTATATTATAAAACTGATCCTGTGGTAGTACTTCTTATGAAGAGAAATTCTTCCCTCGTAATCAGTGTCGTCACTTTAGGTCGACTTTGTGATTCTTAAGTGGAGGTAGAAGACGTAGGAATTCTGTGTAATTGAGACTGGGATCTCGAGACACTAGGTGAGTTGGGGAAAGAAAAAGAAGGTGACTTTACTGAAGCTGGACACCGGTTGGGACCTGAAATAGTGTTTCATGACGAAGGAGGGTTGTGAAGAGTCAGGATCACCCAGATGGTGTGTATTAGTAGGTACAGTGGAGAATGGGAGAAGTGATTGTACGAGTCTTGGTTGGTTGCTACTTAGGTGAGTTGGTGTAAGAGTGAACTTAGACCCGTTGAAAGACGGTGAAACTACTGAGAAGACACGGAGGATTCGGTTAGAAGGTGGAACCCTACGTGTTGACTAGGTCAAAAAGACTGGAGTTCAT
Source organism: Capra ibex (assembly GCA_006410555.1). NCBI lineage: Eukaryota > Metazoa > Chordata > Mammalia > Artiodactyla > Bovidae > Capra > Capra ibex. The sequence continues at coordinate 13,345,088 of SJYO01014747.1, forward strand.
TACGACCTCTCAGTAAACTAGGACGACTGAACGAGATTGTACATCGGGGTGGAAGATTTAAGTCGAGATCAGGGACAGTTCAAGGAGGGTCGTTGAGGACCGGGGACCTACCTCGGTAGGGTTTTGAAGAGGTGAAGAGTCGTTTGTGGAGTGAATGACCATTCATTCCAGCGGTTGACCTCGTAGATGTAGAAGGGAGGGGAGAGGAAGGGTTTCACCCAAGAAGAAAACAGAAAGCTTCCGGTCAAGAAGGTAGATACGAAAACTAATATAGGGAAGGTCAGAGGAGGACCCGTTACACATTGGTTTAATAGGAAGAAAGGAATCTTGGAAGTTACAAAAGGATAAGAGTTCGAGAAAGGCGTTGGATCTTTGTACCATTGTGGAAATTTTTTGGAATGGAACGGACTTGGAAGGTAGGAATATTTAATGAAAGTGACAAAAGGAATGATTCGAAAAATTATTTCAGACATAAGTTACGCCAGTGGAGGATGAGTAGGCCATAGGTCGAAAACGTAAATCGGGACTAGAGTAAATTAAAAGATAGTTTATGGTGGTTGGTAGGGTGTTGGAGGGATTACGGTGTTGCAGTAGTTCTCGAAGGGGTGACAGTGGAAGCTAAAAGTGTGGAGACTGGAGAGAAACAGTACTAAGATAATCACAGAGAGGGTCTCGAGGTGTAATAGATCAAGGGATGGGCAGGGTGACTGTCGCACAAACGTCGGAATGAATGTGGTTGATAAAAAGAAGATCGGTGACTGAGACCCGTTCTACCTGGTGAAGCCACCAATGGGGGTACCCGTCCTGACATGCCAGATATAAGTGTGGTATGAACCTTGAGATCTCTTACTAAAATTCCCGATACTTAGTTCAGTCCATTTTTCTTTTCGTGTCTCACAGAACGTGACTGTTTTATGACTGTCCGTAACGAATAATAACCAAGTGTTTAGTTGCGGTTCCTGAAAGAGTCTGTTACTAAAATTATGGAATTTAACACTGTCTTCAAGTAGACAACGTGAACAACTCTGAAGTAAGAGAGACCAAAGTCGGTTCGCGTTTTAAAGTAGATATAGGTAAAGGACTTTCGTGTACCATTTTTCCGTTGTCGCCAGTCGTAAGTGACCCTTATGACCTCGTTTATTTGGTCGGGAGAAGAGACTATGAAGTAAAAGAAAATGTGGGTGTCAAAAATATTACAAAATATAGGTTGCAAAGTTTTGATGATAAGTATGTTTAGCATTCTACTGTGAAGTCTTTAATGTTCTTTATTTTAACCTTGTTTTTTATCGTTTCTGTTTTGGGAGGTACTAAAAGAGTAAGAAAGGGTAAGTTAAGACATTCGTGAAAATCGGCATATTCCTTTTTCTCTTTGACAAGACGTTCATTGATGAGAAAGAAATCTTTTCAGAGTCCAAGTCTTACACGAAGGTCTTTTTAAATCTGAGAGTGTCTACTATGAATAGTTCTGTAAGAAAGGGGAACAATTAATGGACTCCGAGACTAAGAAGGGGAAGTTCGAGAAACTTCTCTAGGAGACGAGGTTTAAAGTTTTAGCGACAGTCGAGAAGAAATAATTTTCCTAAACTTGACATCCTCATTTTACATCAACGTTAGAGAATCCCTGTAGTTTATTGAAGATAACTCAAGATTTATAGATAAGAAGGATTTCTCCAGGTTGATGACCACTTTTGTCTTTAAGACGGTGTTCTTTTTAATAGAGTGTTTATAAAGTACCAAAAATTAGGTGTCCTACTCAGACGTCACCATTTGAATTGTTTTCTGATTTTGTCGTTAATAAAAGGTCCTCCAAGTATATAAATGTACCCATTCGTTCTTTCTATTGATCGTTGTACTTTCTTCCCTTAAGAGAGAAGTAGGGAATTAAGTCATTCAATAACAAGTGGTTCTTAAAAGTTTGTGGAGGAGAGACCAGGTTTTATTTTCTTGTTCGAAAAAGACAGGATCAAAAGAAAAATCACCCTTTAGTAGTAGTGGATTAATCTTTCCCGAGTAAACTAAATTGGACATTGTGTTTGACATTCTGACGGGGTCTTCTACTCTGAGTTGTCAAACCACTTTTACATTTGAGAGATTCTCTTTAACGACACGAAGGTCTATTTCGGTCGACTTCGAATTGATAAGAGGATAGTATGGGAAAACAAAAGTTGTCCTTTCCGTTAGAGGTGTGTTTGTAAAAATGGTTATTATTCCTTGTCGACGGTTAAGTTGGACGACGTCGGAGCGACGAATTTTCAGGTTCCGTTATGTCACTTTCGGACTACCGTTCGTGTGTCGACGGTGACGACGACGACACAGCATGCCGTGTCCGTCTCGGTTTTCGTTTTCCGGTCTCTCCTCCCGTCCTTTCTGTTCTCCCGTGTACTCCTCCCGACTATGCGGTTTTTTTTTTTCTTTTCTCCTTCCTCTTTGTCCCTTTCGTTTTATTTTAGTTCCACAGTAGGACGTCAAAACCGAACCAGGAAAGGTCCATTACTTGCCTAATTACAGACAACGTCTCGTAGAGTTCTCTTCTTACTTACTTAATGTGCTTTACTGCTACATTTTAACTACAGACGGTGGAGAGGGTGGAAAGACCGTGAATGAACCTGGAGGGTCTTAACAAAAGGTTTTGGCAAGCCGGTCACCATAGGTACGCGACTTAGTGGTCCACCAGGTTATGGTAGAAGAAAAACCGGGCAAGATACTAGAGAAGGAGGTGCCAGGGGAAACATTGGTTCGCCATTTATAAATGGACGTCCTTTTCCGTTACAATACGAATACGGACAAGTGTGTGTATCTTTGAATAAAGACAGATTTTGGTTCTCTCCTTTTTTTTTATGGACAAGAGACGATACCGAATGATGAACATTCAGTGACTAGGTTCGTCTGTTGAAATCGTAATTATATATATATTATATAATATAGAAGATAATACCCGTCGTACAATGTAAGAATTTATTTTTAACGGAGATTTTTGATAATAATATCGGAACTGGATTGTTATTTTTACGACGACTTCTTAATAGACAAAATGGTTTTGACTTAGAGGTTGGTATATACTTTGAATTTACCATCGATTATGACCTCGTCTGAAACTTTAAGTAGGAACTTCCTTTCTTCACACATGAACGTGTCGGATGCCGCCGTGATTATGACTGGTACACATTAGTTTCATCTGACGTGATTTGTTACACTTATAGTGTTGAAAAGATATGATTTTATCTTTAAAAGTTAAGATTCAGATAAGTAGTACATGGAAAACTCATTCGGTCTTTCAATGACCAGTATGTGAAATGTTTGCTACTCTTTCTTGACCAGGTATTGATATCCGAGTAGAGTAGAGTCGGGGTTTCTGTCGCAGAGAGATGATCGATTAATTGTTTATCGATAGATGGGTGTCTGTTGTTGGAGGGGAGGCTCGGTGTAGGTTTCCGAAAGGGTGGCTGGACGAAGAAGACTGGCTAAGACACCCGAGCCCGAACACGGACGTTCAGCAAGACCCCCAAGGTCAGTCTCAGTTTCTACTGTTGACACAGGCGACTTCGGTTTAACTAAGGGTCCGGTGGTCGGGAACAGCTCTCGTCCTTTGTCTTCAGGACATGTGTTACGTTATATGATGAAATACGTCACCGGAGAGTCTTTGTCGGCGTGTCGGGTTGTTCGGGAGTGTGGACCTCTGGGGACGTCCACGCTTCTTTTCACTCTGTACTACCGGTTGGAAATGTCTCCGATGCTCTTACAGTCCCTGAACTACCGTCTCACTCAAGAGTAAGCTGATTTTCCATTCTCTCCCACGTTACTCGATTCCCTCAGTTCATCTTTACCCATTCCGTCGTCCTCGTTCTCTTAATCACCAGGACGGGTTGATTTTGATCATATGTTCGTCAATTGTCTTTGGTCTGTTTGAATCAATAGTTGCCTAGTGTAGTCATTCAGCGGACGTATGAATAAAGGACCCACCTCCACTCAGTACGGTACATTCCGTCCGTCAGGTGTGTTCGTTCCTTTGAAATAACTCGTTTACAGATAAGTAAATGATCCGCCGACTGTTTATGTCTCTGTGACATGGTTGTCCACTGTCCTGCCTCGGTGACCCGTCGTGTCCTGGGAGTTGGTGGTGTGTTGTGCGTGGTTCCTTTGGTCCCTTCCTGTTCGACTTCTCGACGTGTGCCGTTTCTCGGTCCGGGACTGTACAGGGTCGAAGGTATCGTTGCGTATTCTCCCTGATCCGTCCGTGGGGTGGGGGCCGACGTAGAGCTCTTTCACCGAGAGTTTGTGACCATTAAGACTCAATAGAAAACTATTTTACCGACATAAATTATGTATATGTATTGGCGTTACTTTCCCAGAGGGGTTAGATTTATTTAGTAAGTGGTTGTGACAGTATCTTGATTTTTATCTCTCGCGACAGAGTGTTCTTGAAATTTGTCAAGGTTACTTCTTGACTAGTGGTCCCCACGACTTCGTGACTCAGACACTAGGAACCATCTTTATGGGTCGTCAAGGTGTGAGATCTCGCTTCGGGTGTCCATTTGTGACCTCTTATTCTGTAGATTCTGTATTTGTTTTAGACTCGAGACTTACTAGTATTTTTCAATAAAAGTTACAGTAAGAAATAGTTTCCATCATACGTAATATAATTCTATGATCAATGCAGATAATGGTTTATCCATTTCCAATTTTGGATACTTTGATTTCCCGCTCCATTTAATCTTCCTAAGTATGTACTTTCATACTTATACCCCTAAAGGGACCACCAGGTCACCGATTCTGAGGTGTGAGGGTTTCGTCCCCCGGACCCAAGCTAGGGACCAGTCCCTTGATCTAGGGTGTACGGAGTCGATTCTGATCCGTTTTGTTTTATTTAATTATGTAAAAAATTTTTTTCGTACTTATATTTCACAAACCTTTTTCACTAACTCGTTTTCCGTGATTTTTGGAAAAAATGTACGAGTGTAGGAGAATTGATTTGTAGACTGTTGTTATTTTACCAATTTATTTACTCCCTTGTCCGTACTCTTTATAATCTTTGGTAATAAAAAATTTAGAAATTTACTATGCCTCTTTTACGAATCTCATCTTAAAACTTACTTTCCACTGTTCTGATATACGTCGGACTAAGGTTGACCCCGTTTGTATCTTTGTTTAATTCCCAAAGGAGACCCTACTTACTTTACCTGGGTCTACTATACTTGTCGTTCGACCTTACCCTCAAACATGTCGAAAAGAAGAAACATGAGAAGTGGTTGAACGCTTTAAAGTTTTACACGTATATTAGGAAAGAGGGTCATTATTTCATGTATTAAAAAAACTAATTAAATTCTTTCTGAGTCCAAACGTCTTTTACCATAGAACGGTGCCCCGTCCCCCTACTCACCTCTTGATACTCCTTTGGCTGAAATCAAAAAAGACTGAGTCCCGTCATATTCTGTAAAGTGAGTATGACTCAAAGTTTGAGTCTCGTCCCGTGCTTTTCGGTTCGGGTTGTGTCAGACTTATTATTTTTATCGATTGTGGCTGTCGTGCGAACGAGTCCCGGCGCACGACTAACAATGTGACTTCAACGGTGGCGTCCCAATGCTTCGCCCTCACTTTAGTACACTTTCAAATGTCTACTACTTGATCCTCCTCGTTACCCTTGATATGCCAATAGTTATAAAAATTATTAAGTTAAGGAGAACAGGAACTGATAAGTCTCGTAACCAAGACTTCTCTAGTCACAGATTTTGAGGAGTTCCTTTTGATTTTAAAGTCCGATCTCTTCTTCGGTCTTATGGTGTCAGATTAACCCGGTCACACGTTAAGCTCCCCGTCCTCAGGACGGTAAGACCTCACTGTCCGTGTCACGAATTTCGAGTACTCTTTCGTCTTTCACTTCAGGCCAGAAAGATGTGTCTTCTCAGCGGACCTGAAGTCTCCGAGGGTCCAAGAGAGGTGTCTGGCGAATCAGGGTGGAGGTCGCGAGAGGAACCGAAGGAGGGGAGGAGTGTGGTGATGTCGGGGGGTACGATTTGGAGAAGGGGGAGGAAGAGAGTTTAGGGTACCATAAATTGTCGAACTGTCTGTGTGTAATGTTCCAATGTTCCGAAGATCGAACAGGGTTCCCGAGAAGGTGTATACGGAATTTTTGTTTTATGAAGTATAAGGGTTTAAGTTCGACTTGTGGATTGTCTACTTGGCTACGACGATAGTCGGGTTCGTTCCCTTAATTCGGTGTGGTTCCAGGTTGTTTAGACTCTGTGCTGTTTTTGTATGAAAAATTCTGAGTTCAGTGGTTCTCATGTCCAGCCTTGGAAGACTTAATCGTGTGTACAGTTTCACTTAGGATAACCAGTCGGGAGGCGTTGGACCGGAACAAAAAGAAGATCCGGGTCTTTAAACGGTAGACCCTCGTGGTCTCATGTGAGACAACTATAGTCTCGATGAGACGGTAATTAAGTCGGGTCCCTTCTCTTTGTTCGTGCCTATACGAAAAGGTCCCACTGTTTGTTGGTTCAATTCTCCGCGGAAAATGTAGTCACTAAAGAGAATAGTCCGTCCTGTCGACGTGACACTTGACGAAGACTTTGTCTCATGTAAGTCGATCTTTCCGAAGGGAGAACTATGTCTCGGGTCTGACGGGTCCATCGTTTCGGTACGTACGACATGGAGTCTGGGTAGACGCAACTTCACCAGGTCGCGGACGAAAGCCTAAAGAGGGAACTACCTTGGTAGGTCTGCGACATTTTTATTTGGTGCTCTTTTTAGTGTTCCATCCTTTTAGTCGACGTGAGTTTTATCTTGTCTTCTGAACCTTGGAAGGAGTGAGGTTGTGGGAGACTCATTTTTATTGGTCTTGTGTGACCGGTTCACGGCAGGTCCCCGATACGAACTCGTCGTGGGGGTTGTACGGGGTTCGAGAGACCAATGTGTGAGTTCGAGTCTTCGAAGACCAAGACTCCCGGTGGATCCGAGTAGGTTCCTAGTCTTAGCGACGATCCTGTATTCCTCTTTCTGCCGTTGACGCGACACGAATCTCCGAAACAGACTAAGAGGTAGACACCCATGAGTTCTTTAATCCTTTGCGATGGCGACCAGTGGAGTGTTAATCGAGGACGTCTCTTCACTACGAGGATTCAATTATACCGACTTTCGACGGGACAATGATTGACGACATATGTAGTTTTTTGGGAAATGTATTAAAACAAACCTTCTGTAAAGGGGTGTTATGACTTTTGTGATTCGACCAGTATATGGTGTCGAAAGGGGTTTTGATTTCGCAAGTTCGTCGGTTTTACATAGGAGTTCTCTCGAAGACCGTAAAGGGTCGTGTATGTTAAGAATGTAATCTGACATACAGTTGAGATCCAGGTTTTGTTACAGTGACATCTGTATGGTATATTATCCACCTATGACTTCTTAATGACGGATATGCGACATATATTTCGCAAAGAGTGAGAAATTTTAGTAAAAGTATAACGACGGGAGATTAGTGGTGAACTCTGGTTGGTGGAGTAAAATGTGTCCCGTTTTGACTGGTCTGTCTACAACAGGCGATCGGTCAGTAGTTACCGGCCCGTCCCGCCCCAGACCTTCCTGGGTATCGAGTCGTGAGACGGGTGGTTTGGGTCTCGGTGGACTTGTGTCCGTCTTAGTGTGTACCCTTGGGAGGAAGAAGAAAGACTGATGGTTCCGATGGACTGTCGGGACTGGATTTCTATTCGAAACTTTAGTCTTTTGGGTTTACGGGAGAAAAGTCGTAAGAGTCATTCGCTTCCGTAATCCGTACTATTGGACTCGTCTGTGGTCTGATGAGTAAGGGATCTCTCTTTCATTGTATAGGAATAAAGGGACCTACGGTTTCCTACTCGGTCTGGACTTTCGTGGGCCCCTAGTCTACATGACTTTCTAGTGACTGAGAAAGACGACACGATAAAGACTATTATTGGTGTCATAGATTCTGTCGGCGACTTTCTGGTGTGGTCCATAATGCCTATATTGATCCGGAAAGTCCCATAAGACTTTCTGTTAGACGTGACTCAAAATTTCGAACCAGAAGAATCTTAGTGATCGAAGTTCATAGTAGTCATAGTCGGATTGACGTAATCAGGTAGATTTTGATCTCTTTTTTGAATAAATTATTAATATTCAGTACGGAATTTACAGAATTTTTAGTTTCGTAATTTTTTATAATCCGGTTTACTTGACGTATGTGTGGATATGTGTCTAATGTCTATTCAAAAACAAAAAAATAACAGATTGTATGTCTTTTTATGATACGATTTCTTTGAGGAAGAAGGAAGAATAAAAAGAGGATTAGAATGACCTCTAATTACTTACTTCTGTTTTTGGAAATTAAAATGTTTTCATTTTAATTCTGGGAGGACCTGAGAATTAGAGTTAAACAAAGTTTGTTCTTTTGAGAAACAAAAGATGGACTCCTATTAAATTGTTCGTTTCGTATGTTGGGTCCTCCCTCTCTCCCTCCCTCCCTCCCTCCCTCTCTCTCTCCTTCCCTCTCTGGGATTCATGGTTCGTAGGAATGGACCTTTCCCATCACGAATTATCAGTCCATGAGTCGGTCCTATAGGTTGTAGGAGTGGTAGACTCTCTTCTATTCCTGAGACAAAGGAGAAAGAGCTTCAGAACAGTTGTCAAATAGATTATCTTAGTCGAAGGGTGACGAGGACTAGTCCCTGACTTCTTGTTTTTCTGTACTAGTACTAGTTGGCCGATGAAGTTAGACGGGAAGTGGAGATTCTCGAGTATAAAAATTTTAGTAGAATTTCGAAGACCTTCCGAAGACGTTAGATCGACTGTTCGTTAGGGAACAGAAATTTACCAGAAATGGACCATAGACACTGTTATATGAAAGGTCTAAAAAGGATCGATAAACCAAAAGGAGTGGACAAAAATTTCGAAGAAAACTACGAGGAACTTCTCGGTAGTTCCTCCTTTTCCTCGCAAAACTCATTTTCGTAGATGTCTTTAATTTGACAGGCATTCTTTGATTAATGTTTGTTCCATCCGTGTGTGGTCTTCTTGAAGGACAGGCAAGAGGGAAAGTAAGAGAAGTCCCCCAAATTAGTCCACTGTCACCAACGTCGTAAAGAAGTCGAGGTAGTGTTATAATTCCTTTGGTCTACACGACGGAGAACAAGGAAACCGTTCTCGGAACATTAAGGACCAGTCTTAGGTAGACGTTCAGTTCTGTTATTAATATAAGAGTCTACGTTGCTTTCTCTTGTCCCATATGGTCTTCTAATATTTTCCTCTGTGATACCGACTCCCGTACCCCCGCCTCCCCTTGCCTTTGCCGTTCCTTCCCGCGAAATAGAGGACGGAGGACTGTGGGTCCGTCCTCGGGAGTGTGTAGAGGTCTCAGTTCGGTGAGTTGTAGGCTAGGCCAGAAGTGGGACCGACTCGTGTCCCTATGGTTCTCTCCTACTACCGTTGTCTTTTAGACTACGCCCTACGTCCCTCGAGTCACTAATTCCACGAGACCCTGTTGGATGTCCCTACCCTGTCCGACCCTCCGTCCTCCCTCTACGTTCTCCCCTGTGCACATACGGATACTGACTGACTGTGACTACATACCGTCTCTGTTTGTGTTATGGGAGGTTGACTTTCACTTATGAAAAAAAAATCTTTCGGTTCCGTTTTCTTTTTTTATATATATATATATATCTGTGATCTTGTATATAATGTAAATACATAAAATGTATTTGTTACCGACAGTGACTTCGACAGAAATCATATCATATTTTCATCTTTAATTCGATAGTGTTTAATCTTTTAGTGAATTTATTTACTCTATATAGTTTTTGCCTTTGATGTATAGGTAAATTTAACACATTTTCCCTCAAAATGTCTTATGTCACGAGTACTACTCACACAAAAGAGTCAAACCTTTCTTCCCTCCTGCCTCACGTACTTATAAGTGTGTATAGGTTTATTCGAGATTGGTGTTTGGGGTTTGATACTCTTTGTGAAAAGAAGACGTGACACTTTATAGAAATGTGAAAGTCGTCGGTGTACAAGATCCTTGGGTAGAGTTTCTCCCTGCGAGTTTCTGATCTCGTGATAAATATTTTCCGTCCATAAGCCTTGATAGGTTTACCGGCAGTGATCCCCTACTCCTTGTTTGAAGGGGTGTCTGGGTGATACGTCGACATTTGTCCTTTCCGACAGACGGAGACAGGTGATGACACCTCACAGGGGTCGTGTCGACAGACCGCGGTGATTCACCTTTTTCATTCCACGTCTTTTTACGTGTCCCACGATGGTAGACATGTTCTTCTCTTTCCGGTCTTCTTCGATCGCACATAGACGAAGATAAAATTTGTAATTTTTATTTCCTTTTCTAGTTGTAATTCGGAAAATTTATCTTGTCATTAGCAATGGATTCCTCTTCTCTTTGATCTTACCGCCTCTGTTCCCTTCCGGCCAGAAACTTGTCCGGTCTGGAGTGTCAAAACCGAAACCTCAAGACGATTGACAACATTCATTAGTAGTTGTTGTCATTTGTCTGGTTAAGAAATTTTTACTTAAAGGGAGAGAGGCTGGTATTTATTTGACGATAAATTTAGACACAACTCTGAAGTGATTTTTTCCGTCGAATGGACAGTCAAGAGAGAGAGTACAGAAGGACCGTGACTAGAATTAGGGTAAACCCGGACTGAGTCGGGTACTGAATGAACATTATGACAAAGACTTCCCGACTGTAGAGGTGAGCCTCTTAGACAAGGTGAAACCGTCCTTCTCTAAAGAGGTGTAGAAAGAAGTGAGAGGCCTCTTCCTTTCCGAGATCGTGGAATACTTCTGAGACTATCGGTAAGAGAGAGGGAAAGGGTACCAGAAGAAGTTTTAGAAGGGTCTTAAGTTTGGATCTCTATTTTGTCTTGTCACAATGAGTTAATGTGTCTTCTTTTTTTTTAAAAAAAGGGTTAATTTTAAAGAAAAAATTCCTTGGTTGATCTTTTGGACAATTTTTTTACTCAGAAGGGATATTCCTATTTATTGAAAATAGAAAGTAATCGAGAACTTATGTTCTCACCCCTTTTGTTTTTCCGTTCCCTTTTAGTTGACTCAGTTAAAAATTCAGATATGACCTATTGTCGTCCAAAGGCTAAGACTCTGACCTAAGTCCCAAGTGTTTCATAAAGTCATTTAGTACGTTAATCATGTATTCATTGTTCAATAACACTATTTTACAATCCGTCTTTTAATTAGTATTCGATAGTAACTTATTCGACGTTAAATATCCCTTTTGTTATAAGTCTCTGTTTTCTTATTAATCACCACTATAGTCTCGACAGTGGTTTACATTTTTGATATAGCAAAGGTAGTCAGTAGGAATGACGGGTGTCTAAATTTTCAATTATCTAGTGTTACTGTTAGTTGTTGTGTTGGGGATCTATTCTTCTTACTACATTCACTATGTTTAAATTATGATTGTCTTGAACCTCCGTGTTTTAAATAATTACTTTAAATTTTTGTACAGTGGGTATTGTTTAAGACGGACTTGAGATGTCTAGTTTCAAAGTTGGTAGAAACCTAGTGATTTCCTGGACACCGTCTTTAAGTCATACCCTGTGCTACTTCTTTCGAGAAAGTTTTTATTTTTAACTTTCTTCAAAGAAAGTGCCCCGAATCTTTTTATATGAGACTGAACGGTGTACTTTCGGTTGTTTCGTGAACCTTCTTCGACGAATCAAAACACATGTCTGACTTCGAGTCACCTACTCTACGACGGGTGTCAGACGTCAGACGGAAGGCTGTGGTCCTACGGGACGACACGACTCCAGTCAGTTCAGGGCCTTAATATTTAAGTCCTGAGATGTAATGGATCTCGATGGTACATTACTCTAGAGACTATTCTCTCTTTCGGTTTCTGTCGTTTACGGTCGAGACGGTGACCCGTGTTCCTACAATTGACAGACGACGGTGAAGGCTAGAGTCCTTACCGGTTCGTACAGTAGTCCGTGGTCCTCGCAGTCAAAGTTCGGGTCACTGTGGACCATTACGGACTTTGGTGGTACAAGTTTCTCCATCTCTTTTGTTGGAAATCTCCATCTCTAGACTCTTATAGTAATTTCGAAGAGGGAGTTGTTTGGTTTCCGTGTGACATAAACCGGTATGACGATACTTTTATTTAACTTCTTAATTTTGACTATTCTTCTAATTTTCCTTGTTATATTTTTTACTCGATAGAGTTGTCGTAGAGTTACGTTTTATATACTCCGTTGACCTTTCCTTTCGGGTAAGGATATGTAGTCCGATGAAAGACTTCTCGACCCTCTATTTATTAAAGTTCTCTTACAAAATTAAATGTATTGTGTAATATTAATTTTGATGTGATCAGATTTTTGAAAATTTATTATTTGAAAAAAATTTTTGTTCTGAATGACCAGGATGACAAAGTCCGTTGTTTATAAAAGTAGGTGGATCACATAAGAATGACGTAATTTCCTCAATTATACTCTATAATAAAGAATCTATATATGATTTAATAAATGTTTGACGGATACCGACGAAAGACAGATATATCGTCCACTCATCAACACTGTCTCTGGTGTACGGATCAACTTTACAAATGATGGTTCAAGAAATTCTTTTTAAACGACCAGGTACGTGACCTGTTGACAGTCAAACATTATAGTACCTATATTTTCCATATGGTAGTAGTACCACTTGAATATTACTATGGTGTAGTGTCGGATTTCTCAGTGACAAATTTGATAAGGAGACAGTTAGTTGAAGACATAAATTTTGTACGGAGAGTGGTTTCGTCTTTGTTAAGATGTAAAAGGTCTGGAACCCTAAAACCTATTTATCTTCGAGTGAGATCACTCCTTGTTGTTTCTTCTTTTAATTTAGTTTCATCCCTCTTATCATATGATCTTCAGGACACTATTTATACACTTTCCTTTTCACGTTTTATTTAAGTGTCTGACCTGGTCTGTCGTCTTCGTTTTGTTGTCGTCGTTTTGTGCCTCTCCATTTCGGAGACTTTTATGAGATAGTTTGACTCCATAAAACATCCCACCCATACTTTCTGTGTAAACGTGTACTGATACACATATGCGACTTAAGAAACTACATCAGTATCGAGAAAGAGTGAAATTTTCGTTCGGGGTATGAAACGTTTTTGTGATGTATGTTTGTGTCACCGAGTTACTATGTATTAGAGATCATTCCCGTCATTGGTGTATGTCATCCCCATCCGAGGACCAGTCTCAGTGATACGTCTTTTCCACTAACCTACTGAGACGTGTTTCCTTTATGGTAATGTGAACCAATTTTTCTTGTGATTGAAAACCTACGACTCTTGTTACCGGATAGTGTCAACTCCTTCCCTTTCAAAGCTTCAATACACTCATTCGGAGAGAAGACATGTTACTGTAAAGAAGTCACCTAGTGGAGGAATTTTCCTTGTTTGCCAACGTCTCTCGGTATTACTGGGAGTCCTGGGTGGTGTTTCCCATCCCCTTTACACGAAGTGTCTTAAACAACAGTTTTGTCGTTCGAGTCTGCCTTTATTTCCTTTTAGATCTGAGGAATTGATTTCCTAAAGGAAAAATATGTACGTGGAAGCACTTTTTACTAAAAAATTTTACAGACTTTTATTACAAAATTTTTGTTTGAAATGTTTCTCTTTTTCGAGAGAATGTGTATGTGGATGACTATGTGTGTGTGTGTGTCTCACGTAGAGAATTGAGGTTAGGTAGGAGGTTATTAATAGGTTGACCGGTGTACCTTTTGAAACCGTTTGTGATTGACTTACTAGTAGAGATCACCTTTTTTCATTAAGTTTCAAGGAGAGAAGTTAATATTTTTGTTTTTGTATTTTGAAAAAAGGTTTTACATCGGGTACGACCCATCTTACGACGTCAACGAATTCTCATTGTTTTTTAATTAATACTGGTAAATCCTCAGCTTTAGGGATGGTAGGTGAAGTGATCGGTTCATGGTTTCCTGTTTAGAATCGATCGGTAAATGTCCTCCTTTGATTCGTAGTGTAAAGAAAGAGATCTTATACTCGTGCATTCAAGGGTGTCCGGAGTTCCGAGGATGATACGTCTTACGAAGATGAAGTAGAGATACCAAGATACTTCTTACGTGATAAAGAGAAATCTTAAACTTCAAATTTCCTGTACCCGGACACAGTGTCTTCTGGTCTCTGACTAGAGTCAGATAGGTGAACAATTGGTATACTATACTCTGTGTAGTTAGAGTCAGATAGGTGAATAATTGGTATACTATGTTCTGTGTAAAGTAGTAGAGAGATTCTACCGTATAAGAGTGATGTTAGACTCCGATTTGTATGTGTCACATAGTTTTCAGTCTATCTTCTTTTGTTATACTTTTGAGATTTCATTATGTGAACTTTTAAGAGAATAGACAAAGTCTTTTGTTTCTATTGATTATTCACTATGGAGGTGACAAGGATTTGAAAGTAAGTAGTAGACAAAATGTCGTGCGTGTAAAACTTTTTGTGTGACATATTTTTGTACCCGAAGACGATTATGTACTGCCTGTCCCATAAGTAATGTCTTACCTGTTATCTTACAAATTTTTCTCTTCCCCCTTTTACGGAGGGAGGAGTTTTTCCACTGACTATGACTGAATGTCTCGAGACACCCTCCTTGTCTCGTAGGTCCACTCGTCGTTCACCCTGTCCGCTTTCTAGTCGTTACTCTGCCCCGTCCCTCCCACCTCCTGCCGTCTTACTCGTTACGTCCCTCTGTCGTCCTTGAGAGCGCATCACGAAGAGTTGACCACCACTGAAGTGGGGAGACCCCCTGTGAGCCGTTGCAGACCTCTGTAAAAACCAACAGTGTTGACTCCTTCGCCCCCCGTGAGGACCGTACCTCATCCATCACCGGTACCTACGACTTGTGGTATTTTACATTTCCTCTCGGTTGGGGGTGAAACGCTTTTTTCTTAATAGGTCGGGTTTCACAGTTGTCACGACTCCAAGTCTTTGACAAGGTTCTCTTCCGTCTCCTTCCTCCCCATATCTCCCCGGAGATGAGAGTGTTCGTATGATATCACTCCTACGGACGTTTTTTTCCTTTATCAGATTGGACAAGATGATTGACGACATCATTATCGTATTAGTCTCCTCAGTTCAAAGAGACAGAAGATTCCTCAGAATTTGATAAGAAGGTTTGATTTCCACTTTTCTCTTGTCGTGTCTTTTTACTTCTGTCTTAAACACCCATCTTCCGGACGAAATGTTCTTTATGATTTTTCTCGGGAAGTCCGGATTGACTGTGGACTACCGTTGAACTGATGTGTTCTTCTTTACTTCTAGTAATTTTTTACTATTTCATTTTACCATTTATACATTCTGACACATTTATGTAAAAGAATTAAAGGAAATTTGTGTTCGGACTTATTTCGTGAGTAAATAAGTGACATAAGAACCCAAATGTTGTTCCTCCCTTCTCTTTTGTCTCGATATGACGTCTTTTCAACGATATAAAATGGTCTTAATTTAGTCATAATTAAAATTCTTATAAAACTATTCTACATATGATTTTTGGAACCTCGTTGGTGATTTTTTGATAAACAACGTTGTTTTCTGCAGTCGTTTCTTTTTTTGTTTCCTTGTTTTTCTTTATTCTGTATATCTCCCTTTTGTATTCTCTGTATTTAGGTTGGTATAGTTATTAAGATAATTTACACTTACTTGATTCATGAGGTTAGTTTTCCGTCTGTAATGGAATGATCTCTTTTTCCTTTTAGTTTGATGTACGACAGACGTCCTCTGTATAGCGTCTGAGTTTCTTCCTTTGTTCTACTTCCGTTTGTTACCCGCTATCACACGACACGTCTGTCAATGGTCCTCTCGCTCCCCGATCTCTGGTCCTGTCTGGGCTTCTCGCTGGTCATAGTGACCTCCACTTCTCCCGACCGATACTGCCAATTGTTCCGCCTTTTTAGTCCTCGTCTCTTGTTTATGACCAAACCGGTTTTTCAAGTAAATCTAAAAGGACATACTGCAATACCTTTTTGAGTTCACTTGAAAAATCAGTTGGGTTGTATTTATACCCTCTTCCGTTATCGTGGGGTGAGGTCATGAGAACGGACCTTTTAGGGTACCTGCCTCCTCGGACCATCCGACATCAGGTACCCCAGCGCTTCTCAACCTGTACTGACTCGTTGAAGTGAAAGCGAAAAGTAAAAGTACGTAACCTCTTCCTTTACCGTTGGGTGAGGTCACAAGAACGGACCTCTTAGGGTCCCTGTCCCCTCGGACCACCCGACGGCAGAATACCCCAGCGTCTCTCAGCCTGTGTTGACTTCGCTGAATCGTCGTCGTCGTCGTTGTATTTACACGTGTGTAGATTGTTGTCTTGGGGGTTTGACTGTCTTAAGTTTTTCATCCAGTAAGTTGTTGATATCAATTTATAATTTTATGAAGTGAGTTAATGACTATCTTGTTGATGTGCACCTCAGTCGTTCTCAGTCGTTCTATATGTCCTCCTTCTGATAATTGTTTCAACTGAATTGTCTGTGTCTTAAGGTGGGTTGTTTTCGTCTTATTTGTAAGAAAAGTTCATATGTACCCTATAAGAGTTTTTATTTTTTGTATGACTTGATATATTGTTTATTAAGTAAATTTCGTACACGAGATTCTGTCTTCATTTGATGTTTAGTAAACCTTTTATTGTGTGAAATTTTTTTTTCTTTGGGTACGTGTTTTCTTCTTTAGTTTTCTCGTTAAGTTTTTGTCCACTTTTACTTAATTTCGTTTTTGTCTTCTGTCGCTGTACGTACCCGACGTCGATGTCGTCATGTGCCTCCCTTAGATACAGAAATTCGTGGATATGACCCTTTCACTTCTTTTCCAGAATTTAGTTATTGGATTTGAAGGTAGAGTTCTTTTCTCTTTTGTTCTTTTGATTTACTTTTCGTGTCCCTCTGTCATCATTTTTACTCTCGCCTTTATTCACTTTAAGATTTATCTTTTTCTGTTTTGTTTGGTTGTTGCAGGTTTCGACCACAGAAACTTTTGTAGGGGTTATAACAATTGAAAATGGATAAATTTTTCTGGTTCTATATTCTGTGTTTGATGGTATTAGTTTCATAATAAATCTAGTCATAAATAGGAACTTTATAATTTTCTAAATACTCCTTTATGATCGAAATACGGTTGTTTAATTTGTTAAATCTACTTTATTTGATTAAGAATCTGTGTTTAATTGTTTTGTTTCAGTTCTACTTTGTCTTTTGGACTTATCTAGATATTGATCTTTACCTTTATCAGTAATTTTTAAAAGAGTGTTTCTTTTCGGTTTCGAGTGTTCCGTTGTCACCGTTCAGGACAGTTTATAAAAATCTTCATTACGTTTGGAATTGTTTGACAGAGTCTTTTAGTTCCTCCCTTGTGACACGTTAAGTAAGATTCTAGGACCATAGTTTCGGTCTTTCTGTAGTGATTCTGTTTTTTGTTTGGTTTTTGTGATCCATGGAGTCTTTGTTTTTGCCTTTTTAGAAATTGTTTTATAATCGTTTGACTTAGGTCTTTGTATATTTTTCCTAAGTTGTAATGTTAGATCAGTCTAAATAGGGTCCTTACTTTCCGACCGCCATAGATTTTTCATTGATTACGATATTGGTGTACCCATCTTATGTCTTGTTTGTGGCATACCAGTGGAGGTGTCCGCGTCTTCTCGTTGTGTGCCGTTTTAGGTTGTGTTGAGCTCTCAAACATTCCTCAGAAGTCTTTGATCCTGGGTTCTTTTAAAGGAGTCGGAATACTTCCCATGGATTGTTTTTAAGACATTGTAGGATGAGGGTGGTTAAGACGAGTTGTACCCTTTAAGATCGGTTATGTTATTCTGTTCTTTATTTTCCGTAGATGGATGTGACCTGCTTACTCCATGATGTCGGAAATGAATTCTCTTCTACAGTCAGATCATTTCTTGAAGTCAGATCTGGTGAAAATTTTTTAATTTTTGGAGAAGTTGAGTACTTCCCACGGTGTACCGTCTCGTCTTCCTACACGTGAGCAGAAAAAGTCGCTCTTGTGGTTTTAGCGTTGACCGACAACTTGTTGGTAAGTGTCCTTGTACGACCTTGTGTTGTTTTCTATGGGGTACAGGTTCCTGTTTCCTCTTATTCCATTTGCTAAATTGAATTTTACCCACTTTCGGACTTGTCTGTATAGTGGTTTCTATGTGATTACCGATTACTTGTGTACTTTTCTACAAGTCGTAATAATCAGTAATATCTTTACGTTCAGTTTTGTGTTACTCTATAGTGATAAATGGGTGGCCTTACCGATCTTAGGTTTTCTAACTGTTATGGGGTTCATAGTCACTACTATCTTTACTTTTTAAAGTTTGTAAAGACTACCCTTACATTTTACCGTGTCAGAGAAACCTTTTGTAGGCCATCGAAGAATTCTTCAATTTTATATGAAATACTTATTGGGTCGTTAAGGTGAGGGTACCTATGTCAGTAATTGTTTTATCGGGGTTTGTAGGTAGTTGACCACTGACCTATACACATCTTACCTTATACTGAGGTATTATTCTCTTATTGAGGATTATTTAAGATATTGTACCCGCTTAGAGTTTTATTAATGCGATTCATTTTCTTCGGTTTTTGTTTTCTAATGAATAGTCCTAAGTTAAATCTACTTTAAAAATCTTTTCCATGTAGAGATCTCTACTTTTGACAAATCACTGACGGATTCCGATCTTCAACTTCGTCTCTAATTGATGTTTGTCCGTTCTTCCTTAAAAAACGCCACTCCTTGTATAAGATTTCCATCTGACACCCCTACCGACGTGTCAAGATATTTAAATGACATTTTTCAACCAAACATATGAATTTTACCATGTCAGATGCCAACAACGACAAGTCAGCAGGTCATCACAGACTGAGAAACGCTGGGGTACCTGACGTCGTGCGGTCCGGAGGGACAGGGAGTGGTAGAGGGCATGGTGTAAGATACCATGTATGTAATATAAGGTTATCCGACGAAGGAACCCGGTAGGTTTTGTACGGAACGAGTCAAATACCGTGTCTCATTCGTGAGTTCAGAAGAGGTTTAATTTTTTTTTTACACCTCGTAAATAGATAATTAAACTGTTAAGAATTAACTTGACAAGTGACGTACGGTACATGATAAGATCCAGACACCCGGTGTCTACTTATTTGTTTGTTCTAAGGACGATGAAGACTTACGTATTAAATTACCGTACGTTAGTCACTCCTTTATTTACCCCCCCCTCCACGGTATATCTTTTAGTTTGTCCCATACCTTCTATTCGTACAGGTTATTCTTGACGTCCAAGCGACCAGTATATTCGATTCCGTTTCTATAATCATTCAATGAAGAGTAGACTTCTACTCCTCTTTCTTGTAAGGTCTGTTTTTCTTGTCGTTACGAACCTGGGTGTGCATATACACGTGCAATAGAAACTGTTTTCTCCGTTCTTATATGCTACCCTTTTCCTGTCAAAGAAGTTGTTCATCGTGACCTTCACCTGTCGATACACGTCTTTTTACTTTAATCTCGTGAAGGATTGTGGTGTGTGTTTCTATTTGAACTTTACCTAGTTTCTGGATTTACATTCTGGTCTTCGGCATTTGAGAATCTTCTTTTGTATCCACCTTGCGACATACTGTATTTAGTACCGTTCTAGGAAATACTGGGTGGAGGATCTTAGTACCTTTATTTTTGTTTTAGTAATTCACCCTGGATTAATCTGAATTTTCGAAAACGTGTCGTTTCCTTTGATATTAGTTTCACTTTTCTTTTGGAAGTCTTATCCTCTTTTATTATCGTTTACTTTGTTGACTGTTTCTTAATTAAAGGTTTTATATGTTCGTCGAGTATGTTATGAGTTATGGTCTTTTTGTTTGTTGGGTTAGTTTTTCACCTGTCTTTCTAGACTTGTCTGTAAAGAGGTTTCTTCTGTATGTTTACCGGTTATTTGCATCCTTCTCTACGAGTTGTAGTGAGTAATAATCTCTTTACGGTTAGTTTTGGTGTTCCTCCATAGTGGAGTGGTGTCTGTCTTACCGGTAGTAGTTTTTTAGGTGTTTGTTCATGACCTCTCCCACACCTCTTTTCCCCTGTGAGGGCGTGGCGACCACCCCTATATTTGACTGTGTCGGTGATATCTTCTGTCACACTCCTAAGGAAATTTTTGATCCTTATTTTGGTGGTACACTGGTCGTCATAGTGAAGATCCGTATATGGCTCCTTTGGGGTTTGACCTTTTCTGTGTGCATGGGTCACAGGTGACGTCGTGATGAATGTTATCGGTTCTGTGTCTTCGTTGGGACTACAGATGGCTGTCTACCTGTTTCGTCGACGCCGTGTGAGTGTGTTTCGGGTACTTCTCCCCGCGTAGACTCAGTCACTACTACTCCACCTACTTGGATCTCGGATGACGTGTCTCCCTTCGTTCGGTCTTTCTTTTTGTTTGTAGCATAGAATTGTGCATAGGTGCCGTAGATCTTCCATGACTACGTAGACAAGTGTCTCGTCGTTACCTCTCCGTCTGTGTCTGTTGTCTGAATACCTGTTCCCACCCCTCTTCACCCTCTCCCACCCTACTTACCTCTCACGTCGTACCTCCGCACATGCGGTTGTAAGCATTTGTCTGCCGGTTACCCTTGTACGACATACTGAGTCCCTTGGGCTTGATCCTGAGACACTATTGGATCTCCCCCGTTGCCCCTCTCCACCCTCCCTCCCCCGTATACATGTGGATACCGATTAAGTACAATTGTATATTGTTTTTAGTTTGGTTGTGACATTTGGTTAGTAGTTAGTTAATTTTTGTTATTATTTTATTTTATTTTTCTTGTCTTGTCGTTACGAACCGAACAATTTCCTTGGTCTTCTATCGGTCTTACCGACCTCGTGTTAGTCACCACCCCTTTTACGTTTCTACAGTCTACGACTCATCCCATAAGGTGTAATCCCATTGTTAAATCTAAACTTCATAGTAGTTTGTGGTTACCTATTAAAATTCAAAATACTTTACATGTATGGTAGAGAGGGTGTTTTTAGAAAAGTCATTTCTGTAGGGTGTTAAGAAATTAATCCATTGACATTGTTTAGGCTTCAACTACGAAAATAATAGTTTTCAAATCTAAATTCCATAAAATAATAGTCTAATATGTGGAACATACTTTCACTTTCACTTCAGCGAGTCAACACAGGTTGAGAAACGCTGGGGTACCTGACATCGGATAGTCCGAGGAAGCAGGTACCCTAAAAGGTCCGTTCTCACGATCTCGCCTAACGGTAAAGGAAGAGGTCCCCTAGAAGGGCTGGGTCCTTAGCTTGGTTCCAGAGGGCGTAACGTCCGTCTGCGAAATGACAGACTCGGTGGTCCCTTCGGAAACATATCAGACGAGGTTAATGTAACTACTACAATATCGATGGCCCTCCAGACTTTACAAAAGATAAATAGTTAATAAAGGAGGTTTCGTAATTTGTTAAGTTTACGAACCACCTGTTATACGAAAGAAGGAATTATCTGACTAAAGACTCGAAAGATAGTAAACTATATTTTGTAAAGTGTGAAAATAACGACGGAGTCAAGTTACGAAACGAAAGGGGTTTGGTACGGTAGACAAAAGGGATTTCAGACGACTTTTTTAATTTTTCGTAACCGTAAAGTCTGTAAGATCGTAGAAAACTTTATGTATCCTTCCTCGAATGAAGAGGCCGTATTATTTCACGTCGTTCCTGGTCTCGAGAAACTCCCTTAAGACTTCTCCCCAGGGGCATTAGTCCTCGGATACCAACCTGAACTTTAGTTAGTCTCAAAATATGTTATTTCTCAGTAGTAAGAAGTTGGCTACCCGAAGTAGGTGAGGGTCTTTCCGGGTCAATTATGACGGGTCGTGTCAGATTTCATTTTTGTTTTGTCTTGCTCGGTGGTCCAGTCTTCCCTTGGATTTTTACGAAAGTTCACAATTAATAGAGACATGTTTATGGTAGTGTTTCCAAATGTGTCTTTGTAAATAAGAAGTGACTGAATTTTCATAAATTCTGAGAAGACAAATAAGACAATCAACGGTCTGACCACAAATGAGTTTTCTCGTCCAGTAGGAGATTTTGGATGTACCCCAGAAAATCCATAGCGACGTACGGAGTTTCGTTTTTGTACTTTTGACCATACGACCCGTTTTTGTGTTTTTGTTTTTGAGTACTAAAACGTCAGAGAGGAATTAATTCTAAGAAGAAGCGGATAAGAGGTAGGGTTGGGACTTCGTGTCTTTGTGGTTCTCGGTGTTCGAGCAATACTCCGTGTCGACCATCTGTTCGACTTGAACAAATGTGGATAGTAGTAGTTACCCAGTGAACCGTGTAGGTAAAGTATCATTGCCATCTTTCCTCAATTCAATTTCTCGAAGTAAAAAGACAGGAGAAGTGTCTCTGGTAAGTGTTGTAGACAAGACCTCTTTACGAATTGTCATTCTACCGTTTGCGGACTCTCCGTGAGTTCTGGTCGAAGGTCACTGACTGGTCTTAGAGGATAGTCCATACCCGGAGTTATGGGAAAGTAGGACAGAATAAGTTAACGGAATCCACTGGGTTCCAGCGGAAGTTGACATTCCAAGATCCCCAAAAGAATATATATATTTGAATTGTAAGAAGTACCTAAAAGACAAGAAGAAAACAAACGAAAAATTTTATTTTTGTCTTTTTATTGTACCGTTCCCCCTCCGTCTCTGGTGTGGTAAACCTGTTCGGTGTGAGGACCCAATGGTTAATGTGTGGAATAGAAAATTCTCCTAGAGTATACAACAATATTCACGTAACTTGAAATCGGAAAAGCAGACTCTCACTTAGGTAAGTATAAGAGCATAGATATTCTCTTTTGTCTTTAATTCTGTGTTAAAGATGAAAGTCGAAAGATATAGTGGTGGTTCAGAATACTGTCTACGTTGTTTTATACGGTTTGTTTTGTAATTTAGATTAATCTTGAATTACTTATGGAATGTGTAAGATTTGACTAGATTCGTTGGTTTCGTGTCTCGTTATGTTCAATCTTAACTTTCTAGATAATGACTCGTCGTTTTTGAAGTAACGGTCTTAAGTTTGTCAGAAGAGAGGTATAAGGGGACGGGGTTATGTAAACTCTTTTTTTACGTAAAGTACTCGTTAATTTGGGACCACTGAACTTGAATAGATCTCTAGAAGGTCTTATTCTTAAAAGAATTCCTTTATATTAAACTAATAAGAAACCCATCCCGCATGAAAATAATCATTTATTTTGTTTAAGGTTGAAGACTGAACCAGTCTTTAAAGTAATTAGTATGTCGTCATTCTACACCGGGACTTCCTCCTCCTTTCCCTCCGAATGTCCTATTTTTATGTTGGATTATTCTTACTTTTATTGTAGTTACGTTTCTTTGTATTTTTGATTGTGTAAGTATGTTTTCATATTTCATGTATTGACCTGTGGGTCCTTCGTGTTACCGGGTACTGTTTCGGGGATGTCAAACCAATAGTTCAATCCTTACATTTACCCAGTTCCTCTCGAACTCTTTTAGTGGTAGTTCGCCCTTCCTTCTTGTTTCTTTTCCTCATGACCCTTCTTTTCTTTCACAGGGACTGGGGTCAATAAATCTCAAGAAAAAGAAACAGGAGTGGAAAGTCACGTCACCACAAATGTGGTTAAGATGTATCAGATCTAAAAGAAAAAATTACCAATTGTCTACCTGGTTGTTTGACTCCTTGGTAATACATGAATCTTTGAGTTTTAATCTGGTTACTTTAGACGGTCTCAAATCCAATCCGTTAAAGCCACTTTGATAGACTATATTTATTTGAAGTTAATCGTGTTATTATGTACCATTCTTGCAGAGTGATTTTCCAAACTCCTAATAGTCGTTGAGGGATCTTTGTCAAGTAAGGTTTTATGTAGGTCACCACTTTTTCGGGTCCAGACCCTAATCTGTGTAGGAATAGGGTTGGGGTCGAGACGGTGTCAGGTCGACCGGACTCCTGTTCACAATTGGACAGTTAAAGGAAGTAGTCAACTGATCTTTCTTATAGTAGATGAAATTTCTGATAGTATTCCTAACATCCATTATATATACTTCATGGTCGTCTCCATGAATAGATCTCTAGAAGGTCTTATTCTTAAAAATTCCGTGTGTCATGGAATTTTTTACAATGAGCAATAGTGCTTTTCTAGACAGTTTGTTTCTATTTGAATTCGGGGACACAAGGTTCAAGGGTTACGAGTTCAATTGAAACTATAGTCTGTTTATTAAGAGTACAGACGACGAGACTTTATCGAGTGACAGGAAAATGAGGAAAGAATATTTAATATGTTGACAGGGTAAAAAATTTTCAATCCTTTGTTTAAGATTCTTGATTTAATAAAAGTCATTATAGAGACAGTTTATGATAATTGTAAAGTATTCCGTATTTAAGATAGTGTATTAGGAAACATTTATTTCACCAGAACTTTCATGTGTCTTTTCTTTCTTCTTTTTGAATTGTGACGTTAGGTTGATCCTCTGTAAGGGCAAGTACATGACGACAAAAGAAATGTTTCATTTGTATGCAAAAATTCTGATAGTCTTAACATAAAAATACTATGTCTTTAGAGGGTCATAGTCCCCGTATCGTGTCACAATCTTCGTGTTAAAATGATTTCTGATATTATAGAAATCCAGTTAAAGGTTTTATGTAAATATTGTGTCTAAGATAGGGTTAAGAAAAACAAATGTGTGGCATAAAGACGAGTAGTCCAGTGGATACATTTGGTGATGCAATTAGAGACCACGGGTCTAAAGTTTGAGGGAGACGGTACTCCACTCCCACCTATTTCCCTGCTGATATTCTTTCCCCGGTATGTCGACCACAACCACCTTGTCCATCCTCTCCTTACTATACCAGACCTACCAGAAAGGATCCGGGTAAAGTAGTCGTTCCTAATGTGACAATGAAGACGTCTTTCTTTTTCTATTTTTGTTTTTCTAGTAGTCAAGTGTGTGTTTTTCGTTTTGTCATGTACGTGTTAGTCGTCTCCGTAGTTCCGGAGTGCTGTAGGGAGTCGTTCTGTACCCAAAACTCGGAGGTTACAGAAAGGAGAGGAGACGTTCGTTCAGAGGATGCAGTCTTCTGTCGTCCCATTGTTCATTAGATTCATTTTAGCTTCAGACCTAATGACGTTCTCGGTAAATCTAGTACAGGAAATAGAACGTAAAACCGGAAAAGGTAGATGGAGAATACTGTCTTCCGTCCAAACATTATCACCACATTTCGTGTACTGGACCCGAGGTGGTTATGTCTGTCGTCTCCGTCTGCCCGATGGGGTGACGACCACTCGGGAAGTCGGACTGTCAGTGCCCGGGAACAAGTCTGACGGGTGGGTAAGGTGACGGACGGTGACCCGACAAATTGTGACATTAGTGATGAGAGGTCTGGATGTACGGCGTCCATGTGTCTCGAAGAAAATTTGTACGATCATAGATCGTCCCCATCCGACGTCTAGTCTAGAGACTTAGGGTGGGGTCTAGACGACTTGGCCTTATGGACCTTTTCCCGAGTCCTGAGACATGACAATTGTTCGTGAAGACCTGTGTGACATTATACCCATATGAGGAACCTGGTGTGAAACTCTTTGTGCCGAGACCCTCTGTCCGTCCTAAAGTTGTCCCACGATTGTCCTTTCCTGATAGGTCTATGATCCTTTTTTGAATTGATTAAACTCGATTAAATTTGAATTTTTTTATCGGTCTCAATCCTTCATACAAGACCTTTGTCTTTTCTCAGATAAACCATCCTTTGGTCCCTACGTTATACGGTATTCCAACTTTTATATTTTTCCAAGAACTTTTAGTCCGGTGTCCTCCAAATGCATACATGTTATGTGCGAATTGGTCACCTGGTCTCTCTTGTTTTTGATTATGAGTGCAATTTCTTTTGATTGACTAATCTTTTTGTTCTGTAAATTAAGTGGTTCTTCTGTAGGGAAACTCACTAAAGGGAGAATAAAGAGAGTGGAAAAGTGTGGTGACCCCTCCTTTGTCCCAATTAAAAGAGGTTGTAAAGGACAGGGATCGTTTGACGGTGACAGGTAAATATGTTTGCTTTCCTCCAAACTAGACGGACAAAAAGACCTTGATCTGGTTTTGTCGTCCAATGAATCACATTCCAAGGGTGTTGGTCCCTGGTCATCGATTGACCCGGAAAAAGTCGACTAAGACTTAATTACTCAAATTTCTGAGATGTCCCACACTGAGACCTGTCCCGAGGACTCAGGACTTCACATTTCGTTCTCCCAATCAATGTGTCGAAGATTCCGAGGTGAATCGAATATTAACAGGAAATCCTTCCAGTGTAGAGTGATAAGAGACTTTGTTTTTATTAAAAGGTCGTTAGCTCTTGTCATCGATGGAGTCTGGAGGTAAGAGTCAGTTTCCTTAGCTTGGAGTTCTAGAAACAAAGAGTGTGACTTACAATTTATAATGTATTTAAAATTGTTCTGTTTTTTGTCTACCGAGTTGACCCTTTCAGTGTATTTGCGTAGAGACATTACTTTTCGGTAGAAAAGTCGAAACTCTTTTCGTCGAGTGTACAGAAACGAAAGTTCGACATTAGATTGAGACTTTATTCTTAAGAACGAAACGGTGGTTTATGACTGCTTTAATTCTCAACTGTAGACCCCTTCCGTACATGTCTGTCTGTGTTCCACGAAGGGGAGGTAGGAGGTGGAGAGACACGGTGGTACTACGACGTGCACACGCAGGACCGACCGCGAGAGTCCTTATGGTTGTCACACCTCTTCTCTCCGTTTGCGGTCCGCGGATAGTCTGGTGCGAGGTTTCGGTGACGGTCCGAAGATTGGCACTACTACTTCGGACCAATGCGACCGTTTAAACCTTAGTAGGTACTAGTGACACGACATTTTCAACAACTCTCGGAGTGTCCGTCCGAAGCATTCACACCTCACTGGTCGGGGTCTAAACTACACGTTGACTGTCTAGATCTTTTTACCGTCTTACTGGACGAGGGCAGGGCACTCAAACCAAAGTAACATGGTTGTTGGAGTCACCCGTAGTACCTGGTACTTCTTCGTGTTACTTTTGTGTCCTCCCCTTTGAGACCTAAGAAAAAGTTCCCTATATTATGTATACACGTTTATTTTGCGGAACTCCCTCAATTCTTTCCATGAAAAGTGGGACATACAAGATACTCCTGTCCCTGTAGGACAGAACGGAACCAAGTGATAATTTAAGAGTTCCGGATGTACCCAAGGAGTACGTGTCATTAATCCCTTATGAACTCAGACGTTAACTTAAACCACTCATTTTAAGTACTCGTGTCAGAGTTTCATGGAAATTTGGGGTAACAGAGTAAAGAGAAGAAAAAAGGGTTCTGATACCATTAGAATAATGTTTTTCGCTTCCTATTAAAGTGTTGAAGTTGACAGTCTTTTGAAAGAGATTTACCCTACCGGACATATCGTTGACCCCTCACCCCCTTAGTGTTCTGAGAAATCGTGGTCATACATTTAATTCTCTAGAAGAGAGCAGAACCTTATTAAGGAAGGTGTTGTTTTTAAACCCGTTTAATGGAACGATAAATACGAGTGCTTATTGTGTCATACTGTGTCCAGCGACCGATAATGGGAGGGTTATTGATTTATTGTTTCATGAAAAATGAAGTCCGATTTCACCATTAATGTGTGTGTCCTTTAAAAGGTCTTCACTAAAGAGAATTAGTATATATATATATGTGTGTGTGTGTGTATGTATATACTAAAAAAAAAAGATATTATATGTTACCTGAAGGGAACACGAGTCACCATTCTTAGGTGAACGGTTGGGTCCTCTGTACCCAAACTAGAGACCCAGTCCTGCTAGGGGCCCTCTTCCTTTACCGTTGGGTGAGGTCATAAGATCTTTGGGGGTTCCTATCTTCTCGGACCACCAGATGTCAGGTACCATAGGGTTTTCTCAGTCTGTACTGTGTCACTGTTTCTTATTATTATATGTTACCCCGAAGGGACCACCGAGTCTACCATTTCTTAGACGGACGTTGTGTCTTCTGGGTTCAAGTTAGGGAGCCAACCCTTCTAGGGACTTCTTCCCTTATTTTTCCTCCTTAAGAAACGTAGAGTGTTAGAATTTGTGGGTGTTTGTCATTTCTTTTGTAATCTGTATCAGAAGATGCATGAACGTGGTCCTCACTCGTTCGGTCAACTCTGGAAGGTCGACTATTAGAGCCTCGAGGTCTAAAAGAGGAGGATTTATGCGGCCGACAAAGAAATTTCGGTGTTTAGCACCAGAGACGAAGTCCCGGATTTTACGTCTTAACTTGTTTCTGGTCCACACTTCTTTTGAAAGAAAGACAAGTATACAATTTTACGATCGGTACTAAAGACGTACGATGTGATTTCGTATTCTTAACTTTAAAGTGTAGACATAGTGGTTGGTGTGGATTGGTTGGTGCTCAAGGACGTAGCAACAGATGTAGGGGTTTCGGTCTGACGCCGGACTCTAATACAATCAATAGCGAAGAAAGGACTTCATTCAAACACTTGTAGTAATTTATCGTGAATGAGATGTAGTAGAGACGTCACCCCGTCACTCAGTGGATAAAAGGAGAACCGTAATGGAATGAGCTATTTGTCGTGTTGTGTTACGGAGACCCTTTCAGACAGATACCATGGTATTGTCGCAGACATTTAAGACTTTACGTCGGGTGGAGGGTTCGGGGTTGAGACTTTCAGACCGAAAGACTTCTTTTGCTACAACGAGAGTGGAGGTCTCCACACTCCTAAACCGTCAGATCATTTCGGTACAGAGATGCCAAACGTGTTTTACACCTAAGATGTCGGTTTAGTCAAACCCTTTGTGATTCAATTTTCAATGTATGTAGGGTGCCGAGTACTGAAAAGTCTCACATGGCACAAACGCCTGCGGCACTCGAATGTCCTCGTCGAGTAAGTCCTCACACAGGGTTTCACTGAACGGGTGTTTTCGGAAAAAAACGTCCCTCGCAAAGAGACTTCTACTCGCGAGAGACCTTACTCACAGTAGGCTGATTTCATAAACTATTCCATTAATCACAAACAGAGTCGAGAGGAGACACTCGTCGACCGTCAGTTATCTTAGTCTACGGAGTGGGCGTCGACAGGTGAGGGTAGTTCCGAGGGGTGTTTCGAAGAGGGCAGACTGGGAAGTTGGCGACGATGAAGGGAGTAGGAGTGTGGTTGAGAGGGAAGTTCCCGAATAAGATGTAGAAGGACCACCCTGGAAGACCGAAATTGTTGATGAATGAGACCTCAGAGGTTGTGTGTCAGTAATCTAATTCGAAAGATTTACTTTATGACAAAGACCGGACGACGAGACGAGTTCTCCCATCCGAATAGTTATGGATGTCTTATTTCAGTTGTATAGGAAGTTCCATAAGTTATGTATGTGTGAATTAAACAGTCATAGTGGACGGAGAAGGTTGGGCCTCCGGGCCACCAGGGGGTTGATGTAATGTTCTTGTAGAAAGAGAATCATAGAAAGTGCTCTCCCGTTATTGGACCTGGGGGAAAACAGAACAGATTGCTCGAGGTTGGATAGGAAGTTCCCATCCCGTGAAGTGCACGGTGTTGAAGGAGATCAAAATTTTCGGGAAGTTGCTAGGGACACCGAGTGCCCGAAGACGGAGACCTGTAACAGTGTGAGTGACTGGAGGTCACTGTGTGACGAGAAATGTCCCTGTCTAAACCATGGTACTTAGACTTCTGTTGGAGAACCTGTTTCTCCGGTACAGAATGTAAATGAAAATAATGACTCCTGGGTTCGTAAAGTGAAATATGTCCCTTATTTATGGTTGTTTTCTGTTCGTAGACATGTTGGTCAGATCGTATATTCTCTCGGACATGTCTAGGAACAGAAAACATCTTAAGTCTCAGAGAAGGGAAAGGGCAGTGAAGAAAGTTCCTCAGAGGTGTCATAGAGACTTGATCGGATCTATATAGATTGACATATTTAGTATTCTACTTTACTCAGTCATTTCGGTAATATGTTGTATAGGAGGAGAGGACGAAATTACCAAAAGGAAGTTATGGTTCTAATCTAGTAGAAGAAGGTGAAGTTGTACTCTGGACAGGAAATGAAGACATCAGAAAAGAGAAGGGTTGTGCGTACACACACCGGTCTGGAAAAGTCGTTATGTGGAAAGGGGACTTTTGAGTTTTCGGGTGTCAGTCGTGTGGAACGTAAGAGAACACCCCTACCAAAAACTCAACAACGCTGACACCTTCGACAGCTACGTCGAGACTTTAAAGAAAGGCTAGTCCCGAAGCAGAAGGGTCGACGTGAGACTTATCCCGTCAGGGTAGGTGAACGTATCTATGAGTCCAAGCAACCTTCCCCGGCCGAAGGCCGACACTCGATAAAGTGTATGTTTTTAAATATCTAGTCGTTGACGGTTAATTTCCTCTCCCCACTGCAAGACAAAATACACATGGGTTCCGTTGTGGTACACCGTTTTGTACTCGACGAGAATCTGTTATAAATATTTGTTCTAGAGAGTGAATGGACCTTTCAGACAGACTGGGTCACATCTAAACGAACAGAAGTGTCGATTTATTTACCTTTTAATCCATTCAATAGTGGTTCTGGTTCTTTTGTCACTGTAAAGTCCAGGACACTCCTTCTCATGTTTATATGAGATGATAGAGTGTAGGATTTTTTTATTTCTCTGTCGACACGACAAGAGTGTTGGGACAGACCGGGGTAAAGAGACAGAGGGGTGGGGGCGGACGTCGGGGTGGTGGGGTACGTCAGTAGGGGGACCCGGTCCGGATTACGACTCGACTTCCTGGTTCGGGGTCAGGAGGGACTGACCGTTGGGGTGGACGGCGGGCTCGGTGGACCACGAACCGTGCGGATGGGGGACCGACGGTGGAGTGACCGCCCGGAAACAGTGAGAGACGACCAAAGAAGTGCCGAAGGTTTTCGACCTTACGGGAGTGTGAAGACGAGAGTGGTACATATGTAAAGAACTACTAGAGTAATTTGGAATCCGAAATGCATGATAGATGTGTGTCTATTTAGGAGGTCAAAGTTAGAAGTCGACTCTGACTCAAGATTTGAGGTCGAAGAGTATGAGATGTCGGAAGTGTTGTGATGGGTGAATCTACTGACACTTCGCATAGTTTGACTGTTTGACTCGAGAACTAAAGAGAAGGGAATTCGAACGACAAAGGCATTTACCACGGAGGTGGGAGGACAAACGAGTCCGCTTCTTATGACTGTGGTGGGAACGGTGAAGACAGAAGGGGGTAGAGGTTTAGATGGTCGTTCAGAACAATCGAAAAGGAAGTTTTATTTAGATCCGTAGACTGATAAGAGGTTTTAATGTGGATGTTTTTACGTAAAAAATTATAGATGTGTAATGAGGGGTTTCTCTTTCAAGGAAATAAGGACCTTGAGGTTGTGACGAATTTACTCAAAGGTACATGAATGGATAATGAGAAAGATGCTAGACTATGACAAACAAGTCGAGGCTCCGGTCGAGAACAACCGTCAACTTTATAAGGTGTAGAAGTCCTCTTTGGAAGGGATTGGACCGGTCTTCAGTTTGGCCTTTTCATGTATGATTAATCTAGACCTCTTAGGTATGAGTGGATAGTTACGTTTCAGTCTTGTCCTTTCCTTCGGATCAGAAATGAAAGTATACAGGGAAATCATTAGAGCATGATTATTAATCCGGTCTCTAAAATTCTTTTTGTACATTTTGAACATCTTTTGTGACTTTGGCGTCTGAATTTCCTGTGTGGTCAACAAGAACGACTACACCGGACAAATGTTTCTTTGGATTTTTATTGATAAAACACACTACTTAAATACACTAGACACTATTTAAGTATATAGAATTGTCTGTTCCGGTTATTTTGAGTCTAAGTATTCTTTTCTACAGAAAAAAAATTATATGCCATCTGAAATCCTCACTAATTTACAACTGTAAAAGTCTTTTGGTTAATAAGAGTCAATATTTTGTGGTGGTCGTTGAACTTTAATTTATGATGATATTGAAAGTTCCTGAAAGTTTTAAGATTATTAACAAAATGTTTGATGAGTATGGAGTCTCTATATATATAAAAGTAAAAACTGAGCTTCTTTTTTTTCATAGACTAAATGACTTTATCGTATAAGGCGTGTCACTATTTTGTCCTTAACCTTGGGTAAACAGGGATAAGAATTGCGATTTATTGGACTAGTGTACTATGACTTCGCACACAGAGGTCCCCCTTAAATGTGAAGAATAAATAATAGTCAAATCCCCACACCCATAACACCGGGGTACAAAGAGCATGTTGAACCGTACAAGTTTCGACATTCATTCGATTTTTGGTGTTCCACTAGTGTCAAAGTCTTGTAAGGACAGTGTAGTAAAGACATTTGACATTTTGGTTCTAGTCAAAATTCATATGGTATAGGGTCTCTCAAGATCTTGTGATTTGAGGACTGTAGGTCCGATACGGTCGTGTTGGTCTCTTTCATTGTTCCACGAATTCCTGTATTCTGAACCTGAGTCCGACGTCCTCAGGGTCAGACCCCGGGCGTCTCGACGAGACATCGAGTGAGACGGTTGTTTATTGTGAGACATTTTTAGAGTGTCCGAATGACACTCCTGACTGCTGTTCTAGTCCAGACTTTTTACGGGGTATTTGATCAACAATAATAATTTGAGATGTCTGAAGGACCGATATGTATTTTTATACATAATAGAAGTCCAGTGTCAAAATATTTTCCATTGGTACCTACGGAGGTGTAAGTAAGTCCACTGTCTCCGTCTTAAACTATAAGATCTGTCAGTGCAAGAGGTTATAAATTTTTGAGAGGGAAGGGTGTCCGACGTTTACGTAAAGAAAATAGATCCTTTCCATTATATGGTAACGAACTAAAGTAGGAGAAAGAAGAACTTCAAGAGGTCAAAAAAATCTGGGAAGTGAAAGACAACGACATTTCTGAGGAGTGAGAGGGTACACGACACCTATATGCTGGTCGGGAAGGTGAACTACTCCATGACCTGAAGCGGAAGTAGGAAAAGTCCCAGTTTCAGCGATGATCCCAGAGGTAATCGAAGCTGACGTATATGTCACCATCTTCGAGGTCACCGACGTTTTTCTAAGTCAATTTAAAATTCTCCAGATACTTTGGTCTGGGACTTTTCGAAGGGTTTATGTGTCAACAGATTTCTCAGAGAAAAGCCTACTTCATGGTTTTAGGAAATAGAAGTTTATACGTCTTTAAGTGTTCGTTATGTCTTACTTGTACGAGTCGTTAAATTTACAAAAGTTCTACGTTTCGGTTAAAAAGGGTAAATTTGTAAGATTTTAAACGACCACTTTAGTTTCTTTAGAAACACAACTTTGTGTTATTTGTGCCTTGTCGTTGTAGGAAAACAAAACCAGGGATGGTTGAGTCCGATTTATGTATTTTAAACCCGGAAGACTCGTCCCTCTTTTTCATTAGACGGTCGAAGGTTACCGTCCCTTCACCGTCGTCCTTGGTGCAGATCGGCGTTTCCACCGTTCTTCGGGGACTTCGTTGCGTCTTCCGTCCGATTCCTCTGCCTGTTCCCTCGTCGTCGTGAGTCCGTCTGTGTCTTCCCGTCGTCCTCCCCGAGTCCTCGATTTTCGTCTTCGTGTCCGTCCCGGGACCGGTGTCCACCTCACCCCCTCGGCCTTTTTCGTTCGGCAAGGAACTCCGGTGCCAGGAGGAATTTAGGTAAGGATGAATCTGTAAACGTAAGGGACGGGATTGTGAACAACGTGGATATCGTTCTTACTTCGTGACAGAAACGTATGGAGGAAAGAAAGGGTCGGAACTTAGATTCTGGAAAAGTTATCAAAGTGATAATAGGACGACAAGTAGTTGAGGAAGAGGTCAGTAAAGTTACTCCAGTAGACTCAGTCAGAGTTTCAGTAGCAGAAGAAATATTGACATACTCCTTATTACGGCTTATTTATTCTTTGATAGAAAAGTCTAGGTTTTAGTGGTAAGCATTCTAGTAATCCTGTTGGGAAAACCGAGGTTGTACCACAAAACATCTAGTCGGTGCTATTTCACCCGAGTTTCAAGTAAAAAGTAAGGACGAATTTCATAATGACGTACAAGTATCTATCGCCTTCCTTCCGATTGAGTATAAAGTTTTATTTTTGATTGATTTCACTAAAAACATTCGTTCTGTGTCTTTTGGTGTTCCTGTAAGAATACAAAAGTAAAAAATTGCTGTAGTAATAATACATATTTGTTCCTTTGTTGGTGTTTTTTTCTTTTACGTATTACTTTTTTTAACGGATTACTTTTTTGACCAAGATTCTAATTACGTAGTTGGGACGTAAAACAGAGGGTTATTGTTCTTATACTTTAAATTCAGAAGTTCAGTGACTGGTACGAAGGACCATGATTTTTATAATTTTGTATTGAAAGGTGGTATATAATATAATTGTTGTTTCCCAAACCCTCAATGTTTTCTCTTTTTGTGTTACGACCTCCGTCATGTCGATCGACATCCTCCTTTCACGATTCGATGTGCAATTATCTCAGTTTCGGATCAGAATCGAAAGTTTAATAATTGACGTAAGTAAATTGTCCAATAATTGTTGAAGTCCTAAGTCGAAGTGGTAGAAATTCGTCTGGTTTTCTTTTGATACATGGGAGATTTTACTTTAATTTACGGGAGACTGACCGTATTTCATTTTATACATACAAAACATAGATAAGGAAATAAAGTAAAAGATAATTGATAAGTATGTGATAGTATTGGAACAATTCTAATAATGTAGGTTCATTGTAATATATTTCTTTCACTTTCAGCGAGTCAGCATAGACTGATAAACGCTGGGGTACCTGATATGTCAGGTCCCTTAAGAGGTCCGGTCTTGTGACCTCACCCATCGGGAAAGGAAGTTGTCCCTTAGAAGGGTTGGGTCC
Source organism: Capra ibex (assembly GCA_006410555.1). Classification (NCBI taxonomy): domain Eukaryota; kingdom Metazoa; phylum Chordata; class Mammalia; order Artiodactyla; family Bovidae; genus Capra; species Capra ibex. The sequence goes on from SJYO01014747.1 coordinate 13,380,023, forward strand.
CTAGTTTGGGTCTAGAAGGCGTAACGTCCGTTTAAGAAATGGTCGACTCGATGTCCCCTTCGGGTTGTGATATATTCGACTTTGAGTTTCCTTAAATAGACTAACTTTCACGTTAAGTTTTCATTCTGACGTTAGGTTTACAGAAAGGATTTTTTGTCAATAAAAACAATAAAAGAACCGGTTTGGTGTTCCGTACACCCTGGAATAAAGGGGTTGGTCCCTAGCTTGGGAGTGGGGTACGCAATCTTCGTACCTCAGAGTTGGTGACCTGACTGTCCCTTCGGGGTTTCTTACCATACTTTACTTCTATTACAGTGATGGTGAGTTCCTTTGCACTGGAACTTCATCAAGAGAAGTATCCCTACTTCCGAACTATACTAAATAGTGATAATAAAGGTAAAAGGATAACCGGTCCTGGTAAGAAAAACTTTCTCGGAAAGACTTATGTTAGAGTTCTGTGTCCAGTAATAAAAGTGGACAGTTTACGGACTAGGACCTGAATAATTTTCGTTCGAGATCGGGGAAGGAGAGTGATTACTTTGGGAAGGCCCTGTAGTGGATGGAGTGTAAAAATCGACGAGACGCCGCGCAGACGGAAAACCCTCGAAGTAGTAGAAGTAGGAGTAGTAGTCTTCTTAGAACGAAAAAGGAGAAAGGTGCGACTCAGAATCCAACGAAAAATTGTGCTCCAAACCCGTGACAAGATTTCACTCTTTTCTTTTTTACCGGTTCAGGAATAAAGTAGTAAACCACAGATGAAGCTTAGATATATTGACGTGAAGGGTCTCGTCCCGAGTGGTATCTCTAATTGGTTCCCTTACAATTATGTACTTATAAGGATCTGGGACAAGGTGCTCTAAGATCAAGTACTCTTTGGGTGAGGTGATCCTTGTACCTTTGCCGAGGTGACAACTCTGGGAGGTCGGTAAATGTCCTCTGTGGCAGCCGGGTGACATTGCCGTCCGAGGTGTGGGCGTCTGAATTGGTTGGTACCTAGTCTTTGAATAGACCCCCCTTTTTGCAGGTGTTTCAAGGGTTTACGTTTAAAACTTTGACGACTGGTAAGCGTCGCCAAATGTATCAATTGTAACGTCGTCCATAATTTTCATTAGTTGTCTACTGATTTTCATGTACCCTCCTCTCCGGGTCAGATGTGCCTTTATGCCGTCGTGTCGTAAAGTGTGTTCCTTCCCTGGACTCGTAGACGTCTAAGACCGTAGATAAATTGTGTTCCGACGACCCTGGGTAGGGACCGTTCCTACTTCCCTCCTGGCGTGACACCCAAGAGCCCGTTACTGGGAGGTGACGAGGAGTCCTGGTGGACTGTGTTGCTGTGTGTGTGTCGGACAACGACTCCCGTCGAGAGAAGACCCGTTAAACCTTTATAGATGGTTTCAATGCTTACATTGGTAAAATGAAGACCCTTATTCATTTTCTATGTTTGTCTATATTTGACTATGTCCGTGTCATTGATAAGTGACACGATAAACGGTATTGTTTTCTAATCTTTTTGACTTACCAGTAGTTCGCCCTTGATCAAGTTATTTGTCTTAGGAACAATAACAACAAGTCGGTGATTCAATGTAGACTGAAAAGACGTTGGGTACCTGACGTCGTATGGTCCGAGGAGACAGAAGGTCATAGAGGGCCTCAAACGAGTTTAAGGACAGGGAATTTAATCACTACGATAGATTGGTAGAGTAGGAGACAGTAGGGTAAGAGGAAAACGGAAGTTAGAAAGGGTCGTAGTCCTAGACTTTTGTCTTATGGTACGCTGGTATTTTTTGTTACCTCCCTCCTCAAAAAGACGCGCAACCATTCCTTTCTAAAGGTTCTCTCTATTACTTTCTTTTTGCGTCCTCTTCTACGTACCTTACAATAGTAGACATATTTCTTCATTTCCTGTTCTTTATTGATGTGTATAAAAAAAAGATACATGTATTCTGTGGAACCTCTGGTGGACTCTCTGACACGGGACGGTGTCTGGGCCCGTGTCGACTCCTCGACCGGGAGACGCCCGCCGCGGAGGGGACGTCGGTTCTGGTGTCCGTGTCGACTCCTCGGTCGGGAGACGTCCGTCGCGGAGGGGACGTCGGTTCTGGTGTCCGTGTCGACTCCTTGGCCGGGAGACGTCCGTCGCGGAGGGGACGTCGGTTCTGGTGTCCGTGTCGACTCCTCGGCCGGGAGACGCCCGTCGCGGAGGGGACGTCGGTTCTGGTGCCCGTGTCGACTCCTCGGCCGGGAGACGTCCGTCGTGGAGGGGACGTCGGGTCTGACTTTCGATGTCTGATCCTCGAGAGTGTTCCTTTAGTTCATGAGGTCGTCGTCGCTTTTCCACTCTCCTCATTCTGCCACTGCCTTTGAGTGTTAGTGTCGGTAGAGAAAGAGAGTGTGAACGGCATTGGTTGTGACGTGTCTATCCACCGGTCTCTCAGTTATTTTCTACCCGTTTTAGATCTTCTGTCCGGACCTCACCCGAGGTCCCGACTCGCGACTCTGAGTCTACCTTCCTCTGTTGTGAGTAGGTAGAGGGATGTCCCCACCTCCCCCTCCCCCGTCCCTGTCGTAGGATTCGGTACCTGTCTGTTCCTAAAGACGACATTTACCGGTCCCCTATTCATAAAGAATGAAGGAGTCTGGTCTCCGTTTCGACTCCGATGGTGTATCCGTGCATGTATTGTTCTCTTTTATTTGAAGTTGTTTATAAAATGACTTTTTTAAGTTTTATTTTATTATTACTAGTTCACATAAAAAACACTATGTTGTAGATAATTGTTCTTCTTGTCTTAAGAAAAACTTCCCTGCTCTCGTAAAGTGAATTAATCCTAAGTTTAAATCACAAGGTATAGTGTTTTGATGTTTACAACTGGTCTTCGATATGACTCCCTGAAGAAGAGGTCATCAGGTTCCCAACCTGAAACGGAAGGTTACGTCTTGGGACCAGTCCCTCGATCCTAGGGTGCACGGATCACCAGTTTTTTATGGCTTCGTATTTCGTCTTCGTTACAACATTGTTTAAGTTATGTCTGAAATTTTGGCCAGGTGTAGTTTTTTGGAAAATTGTTTGTTCGATATGACTCGAGTGTCCGGTGTATTTTTATCACCCCCCCTCACCCTAAACCGGGTTTCTGTTGTGCGCGGTCGGGGAGGATTGTGACGTTCCTCTTTCCGAAGGACCCCGGAGCGACGGAGGACAGAGGGAGGGACATAGCGGTCACGGAAACGACGGTAAACAGACTAGTCTTTAATGGTCAAAGGAGGGTGGAGGTGGATGAAGGTAGAGACCTGTCGAAGAAACGAATTACAGTATATCTAGCATGCTTGTCCCATTACTCTTGTCGTCTCATACAAAGTTAGTCGGTTAATTTGCATCCTTTTTAATCAAGAGGGGTTTTCTTGGACATGGGACCAGTTTATGTCTCTCGAAAAAAATTCTCACCTTCTATATAAACAAGGAGTATTGGTCAGGTGGACCTTATACTTTGTGGTTCTAAGTGAGAGATCGACACATGGCACGTTTGTGTGTCTTAGGTGTCGTCGAGCCAGTAGATTAATGAACGATTGCTACGTCTGCTCGTTCTTCAATTAATCCGTAAACCTTAGGTCTCAGCGTTGTGTGGCGTCGCGCAGTTGGCGCCGGGAGCACGGTCGTGACGTGGTAGCAGGAGTTGGATTGTGTCTGGTTCGAGTCGGTCTCCGTCTCTGCGAGTTCGTGTGTGACGTGGAAGACCCCTGTCCAGAAGACCGAAAGTGACAAACGAGACCAAGCGAGAGACATGACCTCGGAACAAGGACAAGTAGAAGACTCTCGAGGGCAAAGGTAAAAAGAGACACTAGTTTTCGTTTCGTTTTAAAAAAAAAAAAAAAGATTTTCTCAAGGAGTTCTAGCAAAGTGAACTTCTTACACTGTTTTGGTTAAAGTTCGTCTTCTCGGTTTTTTCCGTCTTGTGCATATAAAATCTATAATACGATTCTCTAAACAAAATCGAGGTTTAAAACCAACCCGAGGAAGGACGCTACACGTTATAGATAAGGATAAAACATAGACCATAGTTTTATTTACTACTTCGATTCCGACATAAAAAAAAAATTGATAAACAAGACCTTTTTTTTTACAACGGTTAAGAGATTATAAAATAAAAATAAATGATAATAGTAACTGGTCTGACTTCGATATTGTATATGATCTAGTCTCCAAAAGTTTAAAATCGTACCTAGATTTGATATATTTCCTAAACGACTTTCTCAGAAAACCCGGTGTCGGTCAAAAACTAAGTCCTCCAGATTGCACTCCGGATTTTTAGACTTACAATGGGTTAAGTCTACTACGACTATGATAACTCTCTCAAGAGACTCATGATGTGATCGATAGAAGTCTCACAACTAATTTGTTGGGGATTTTAATACAATAATTACTATTTGGATGGTGGATGATTAATTGGACAGGTCGATTACTTCATCACAATTATTAGTGATTTATGTCATCCACAAGAAGACGAGTAGTTCTATTGTCTTCTGCGCCCTCTAGGTATGGGATATCCACGGGACGAGAGGGGGTCGTTAAAGACTTCAAATGAACTTCTGGTTTTTCTTTAGTGTCCTCGAGTCGAGTGACGGGTTGACGTCGCTTCTTCCTTCCTTGCGTGTATTATCGTTGACCAGTACTCTGTAGGTCCCTTTGTTTTGTGAGTTGTCCGTTCTTGGACCCAAATTCCAAAGAGAGATTTCTGTTGTTGATGGTGCACGGAGACCCAGAGACATGTCTTTTACTCCAATACAATTTCTGTTGACGACAGTTTAAGGTTTCACTTCAGTTTTAAGAAGTACCCTTTTATTCAGTTTCATTATCACCTTCTTGGAAAGATTTGTCAGGATGTGAACTAAGTCGTCTTTGTGGTCCTTTCTTTTACAAGAGTTCGGAAGGTACTTTTCCAGCATCTCGAGAAGGTGTATGTAATGAGTTCGAGATGACCGTGTTTCCGTCCGTTCACCCCTATGCAGAAACGATTTATTTCTATGTTTCTTACTTAGGATAGTCAGACGGTCTGTCCATCCCACGAATACCTGTCACTGACCTTTTTATAATTCCAGACGATAATAGTGGATTATAGGTAGGGAGGGAGAAATTTGGTTTGGTATGAAACCCGTGGGCGGAATAAGAGGAAAGGATCTCGGAGTATGTTATTTACACAAAATTTCCTAGGTTCCTTATCTACCACTACTGGTCCTCCTTTTTTCTACAGAGGTCGTTACCCCTCTGACCGTGGATTCCTAGATCGGAAGGAACCGGTTCTGATCTTGTCAAATAAATGGGGAATCTTTCTCGAATGTGTTTGACCTCTCGTCACCAAAGTGTCCTTTGTTCGAACTTTCTTGTACGTGCATTCTGGATTACCTCTCGTCTACTCTACTCTTTCTAGATGTTAGTTCACAATAAGCATTAAAGATATTGAGACGGTCCTTGACTCTGACAACATAGTCTCATCGATTGCTCCAGGTCAAGTTGTTAAAATCTCTGATTTCACCGTCATCTGTGACTGTCTTACCTACAACTCTCAAAAGGTCAATTTGACGTCTAGACATCTACATGTCTATTGGTTCTCCTGAAGCTTAGAAGGTTATACTCTTTCATGTTTTTGAATCGGTTAGTTGACCAGGGTTCAGGATAAGGGTATCCCTCCCTTTTAGTTCGGGTCACCCTTGTTCGACAAACCATATACAGTTTGGGTGTAAAGACGATGAGAGTTGTCTTGGGTGACTTCTGGTAAGGTCCTCGACTTGTCGATTCTCCGAATTTTCCAACTTTCCTCACATATACATAGACTTTAACCACCGAATAAAGTTTAAAGTAAAATTAAAAGTTCTTACCACCCCCTCCCCCGTTCAATCCTGGTCGTTATGACAATTAAGACATATTCTCCACTTCACTTTTAGTTAATGATTGTCTAATGACGGGGTTGGGACCGAGAGGTTGTCGACTTTGGTTGCAGGTTGGGATCTCAAACGACCGAAGAGTTTATCTGATATACTCCTTCTGAGGGACTGATTCGGTATGTAATGTTCGACCCGACGTTTCTCTTCAGAGTTCATATTCTAGTACTAATTTTATAAGAAGTAGAATTTCCTCTGAACTTAACGGTCTAGGTCAAGATTCTTCGGTGGTCACCCTAGGGGATTTACCCTTAGTTACCTTGAAACCAGTTTTAAAACCCTTGACTCCCTTTTTTTATGGTTCTAAACTGGTGACTCCGGAGTTCCGGTATATCTATCTATCCTTTTTCAGTCTTACGTTCAATTGATTCATACCAAAAGGAAGAAATGACCCTTTTGCACCTAAGGAAAAAAGAAATGACCCTTTTTAGTTTAGATTTGTTGATATTTTTTCCCTTACTTGTTTTCTGTAAAATTTTATTTTATTCGGATTTTAAACCGGTTCTCGGTGACTCAGAAAGATTAATTGACAGAAATTCTCGAGTTTCTGCGCTTGAGGAAAGAGGAGGTGAAATCTTCCGTCTATTCCTTTTGTCCCTTGGTTGACGAAGTTGTAGTGACTAAAAGTCAGCTAAAGGGGTTTCTCCTACCACGAGTCTTAGTTCGGAGTGACTTCTCCCACTCAGACGAGACGGTTCCTGAGAGAAGACGGCACAGTGCCCTGACACCGTCTGACGGTGAAATGTCGCGACCCTTCCTCCTCTGTCGATATTGGAGTCCTCTCGTTGACGTTTACGGATGTCCGTTTCGGTACGATTAAGGTCCACCCTCTCTCCCGAGATCCCGGTGACAAGTCACCGCGACTTGTGCTGACCCTGACGTTGCTCAGTCGTCTTTAGGATGGGCTGTAAGGTGTGTAATCCCGCCGTACTTATTCCTGACGGAACGGGTGGAGGGCTTTTGGGACATGCGTCCAGTTCTTCGTTCAATCTTGACCTGTACCTCGTTACCTGACGAAGTTTGAACCCTTTCCTCATACAACCAATGTACAACAGTGGACGAATAAATTGAAGAGACGTCTCATGTAGTACTCTTTACGGTCTGGCCTAATTAGTGTTCGACCTTAGTTCTGACGACCCTCTTTATAGTTGTTGGAGTCTATACGTCTACTATGGTGAGGTTACCGTCTTTCGTTTTTCCTTGATTTCGCGAATTACTTCCGTTTTCTCTCACTTTTTCGACCGAATTTTGAGTTGCAAGTTTTCGGTTCTAGTATCGTAGGTCAGGGTAGTGAAGTACCATTTATCTACCCTTTTTCCACCTTCGTCGTTGTCTAAAAAAGAGAACCCGAGGTTTTAGTGACGCCTGTCACTGACGTCGGTACTTTAATTTTCTACGAACGAGAAACCTTCTTTTCGATACTGTTTGGATCTGTCTCATAATTTTTCGTCTCTGTGGAGAGACTGTTGTGTCCAGGTGTGTCAGTTTCGATACCAAAAAGGTCATTAGTACATACCTACACTCTCAACCTGGTATTTCTTAATGGTTAATTAATTTTTTTACAAAAGGAGGAGATTCGAAAATTTTACGATTGAGTGTACTGAGGTCGTCTCAATCAGGGAAGATTCTGACATCAGGAATTTCGCAGTCACAGTGTTTTCGTTCCTTTCAGACACTTCCACGGGGTCTGATTACTCTCGACTGTGGACTATGTTATAAACTGGACTCTGACCCGAGACGTGACGTCCACCTTTTAATATTTGCTCTGACAACTCGACTTACCGGTTTGACCTCAGATTTAATCTGTCGCCATAACATCGTTACTATTTGGATAAATGGAATTGTAATATAAAACGAATGTTTTCTCTTATAGGAATAAGAATCCTTTATGTGTGAATCACAAATCGCCAATTTCTGGTACGACATACTTAGAATCAGACTTTACCGAGTCTTTTGTATAATGGAACACAATATGCATTTATATATATTTCTCTTGAGAGTGTTACTATTTCGTGTACCCCGTTTTTGCCATGTGTCACCACTTAGAGTCGTATGTGCGTAAGGAGCACGACGAGAATGGGAATTTTTAAAAGTGGAGAAACTTTAATTAGGGGGGTTTTTTCAAATTTTTTACCAAGGAAATTTTCGAAACTTTAGACACTCTGTTGGACGTCACGAAACCTTTTTGTGACGGGACACGATTACAAGGTTACAGGTGAGGAGACTCGCGCGGAGCGAGTCAAGACTTCGGGTACACGCGTGTGCGATCCAACAGCAGGAACGACTCTAGTGTCTCCCCGACCGTCACGTCAGAGAGCACTGGACTCAGAGTCGTCGACGTCCTGGAGGGGATTAGGTACAATGATTATGATTGATTTGACTGAGTCTTTCTTCTCGAGAGGTGTTTGGGGTCACGGGAGGTCGACGGGTCTCCTCCCGTGTCGCACTCCGGTCGGGTCGCGGGTCTGTTTGTCCGTACTCCTCTTGGAGGCGAATACGATTCAAGGGTTCCTTCTCGGGTCTTCATCTGTTCGTCGGAGTGTCTTCTGTGGGGGAGAGGGGCAAGGGCTGTTCCTCACCTTTCTAAGATGAGCCCGTTTCTTGCCAGTGATCCCGGAGATTCTCAACGGATGAAACCTCTCGAGAGTCCTAACTTTCCTCTCCCTTTTCGTTTGTGTCTTTAGTCAGTTTTATCGTTCAGACTACATAATGTGTCCCCGACTTTCGACCTCCCTAAGAGTGTGGGTTTATTGCGACGTATTTACTCCACAAGTCCCTGAAGGGGACCACCAAGTTACCAGTTCTAAGACGCGAGGGTGAGGTCACTACTGTCCAAGTTAGGGACCAGTCCCTTGATTGTAGGGTGTACATGTCACCGTGGGGGGGGGTTTTTTTTTAATCCTCAAGTCCAAAAGTTCATGTCATGTAAATCTAAGGGCGGTTACCTGGTCGTCTTACATCGGTCTCCCACCTCGGAGGTTTCGGAAATCGGACCCTTTGACTCTAGAGGACTCGTCCGGGACCCTACCCTTCCGGGTCTCGGAAGACTCGACGGTACTTCGTCCCCAAACGGATGTCAATAGTAAAGACGTTGAGATTACTTTATAAATTTTGTGTTTACCTTTAACATACGGGAGACCCGTCCCGTTTTAATTTATGATACTGAAAAGAATCGTATCAAAGATTATTGACAATTCAATGGTCTTATTCATAATGGGATAAAATCTCTACCCCTTTAAATTTCTGAGAACAATGACACGGAGTCCGGTTTATGAATTCTTAATACGACACGAATCAGTGAGTCAGCACAGACTGAGAAACGCTGGGTTACCTGACATATCGGGTTGTCCGAGGAGACAGGTACCTTAAGAGGTCCGGTTTTATGACCTCACCCAACGGTACGGGAGGAGGTCCCCTAGAAGGGTTGGGTCCCGAGTTTGGGTCCAGAGGGTGTAACGTCCACCTAAGGTCTAAGAAGTGACAGACTCGGTGGTCCCTTCGGGTACTTATGACCTCGTCCGTCGGATAGGGAAGAGGCCCCCTAGAAGGACTGGGTCCTTAACTTGACCCCAGAAGACGTGACGTCCGCCTAAGAAATGGTCGACTTCAAAATCCCTTCGGGTTCAATTCCTAATGATTATGAAATTTTGTCTCTTCTATATTGACCCTGAGAGTCGTTGTCGGTTCCTGTTGGCGAATGGTACTCTTTGGGGACTTAAACACACGTCCCAAAACTCATAAGAAGACTCTTCTGTCCGATATCTTAAGACAAACAGTTTCCCTAAGTATGTAAGGTGGGGTATTTCTAAATTAATAAAGAGTTTTTTTTATTCAGTTTTTTAAAAAATGGTATTCATCTTAAAAATTTTAAAATATTATTTATATATTAGACATAGTATTTCCTTAAAGTGTAATTGGAATACTTAATTTTCAAAGAACGAATCCTTGACGGTTGTCACTTTGGTGTGCCTGTGTTATTCCATAAAGGATAATTTTACCACAGGTTAGTCATATTGAAATAGTGTGGTGGTGTCTCTTGTTTGCTTGTCCTTTGTGTCGGGTAGATTTACACGAGGAACGAATTGACGTTGTCTTGTGGTTTACGGAGATACAAACCCTAAACACGTGTAAAAATTCTTTTTTTTTATTATTACCCCGGCTGTCCCGTTTAGTCTACCTTATCGACACCACACGGGACTTTTCGTCGGGTTGTAAATTGGAAACTTTTTGATTTTTGAAGTTTTCGGTGACGACAACGTCGTCTGAGTCTCTCTGTCCTTCGGTTCTGTCGTTCTCTGTCTTCGCCTGTGACCCGCGTCCCGCGTGACGTCTGTGTTCCGTCCGTCCGGGTGTCTGTCGGCGTGCGCGGTTACGGGGTCCGCTCCTGGTGGGGTCCCCTCTGAATGACAAAAAAGTCGACGGAGACCGGAGAAGAGAAACCCGAGGGTGAGAGTCTGGGCGATGAACGGAAGTCCCACACTCCCCCCTTTTTCTAGTCTCTGAAATCAAGTGTCAAGAGTCCTGGTGTGTTCGGGGTCAAGGTGTTACATGAGTTACGTTGTAATGAGTTATGCTCGAAAGTCTGTCTCTCTGTGGATTCGGAGACAAACCACCACAAGTGAGAAAGCAAAACTTTTAATTAAACAGAGAATGACGACTCAATGGACATTGCGGTTCTTCATAAAGAAAGTCGAACTGAAGACTTTCTTGTATCAGATTATTTTAAAACACTACTTCCTTTGTAGGGCATAGATGTCGCCGGGTGACTCGTCGGTCGTCAGTGTGCACCGACTCGGGGACTTTACACCGACGACAGTGAATCCTTACCTGAAAAGTAAAATGGATTAAAATTGATTGCGTGTAAAATTTTCTGGGTACAGATTACCGCTGGTATGACCCAGGACTATATCTTACAGACCGTGCTTTTGCGGTATGTTGCAGATCAGACGGAAATTTCCGCCACTGATGCTTGGACGAAGTAAAGTCTGAGTTATTTCGCGAACGAGTTAGCGCTCGGTGGACATGAGACGACTGTCGTCGTCTCGTTCGCTAATCAGTGCCTGCAAACTTGTTCAGAAAAGGGGTGTACCATTTGTTTAGCCGTTTTATAAGGTTAAAGACAACCAGGACACTGGATGGTTGTTACACAATTAAATATATGTTTTCACTTTTCCATATGCGTGGTACACGAACCAATATTGTTTGTACCCTTTTCTTTCGATTGATTCCAATTGGTCGAGTCTCCAGTGAGTTTCATTTTGTGGTATTTACGACGCGTACACAATACCGGTTAGTGTGACAATTTCAGATGAATGACGGGGTTTGAGTAATTGGAAACCGATGATTATAAATTGACAATGGTCACCCTACGATGTATCAATTGTTGTCGTTTCAGGAGGTTTCTTACGTCTCCCCTGTAAAGTGACTCTCTGGCTCTTGTGTAGAAGTCTTACATCGGATACTTGGATTGTGTCTCAATTTTGTCTCCAAAAGGGGTTTTTGAAGTGTGTTTGACTCCCTTCCAGACTAAGATATCTCTGTTGTTTTAGGTTATATATTGTGATTAAAAATTTTAGTTGGAAAAGTTAGAGTCTTTCAAACTAGTCTTTCATTTATCCGTAAGTTGTAAAATATAACGTGTAATTTTTACTTGAGCCTTTGGTTTAAAATTGTCAAATCCATTTTACTTTATTAATGAATTCGTGAGAGGGAACGAGTCGTCATTTAGACTTTGCTGAAGGTGACTGACAGTGGAAACGAATCACTGGGTCAATTGTTTTAGATCTTAAATGTTTGAGCTGCGAAATTTGTCATTTGAAGAACGTTATTAGTTGACGTGATATACTCTTTGTTTGTCTGTTTTTAAGTTCCCGTCAAAATATATTGTGAGATGATTTCGTGTCAAAATATGTTATGTTATGATTTCGTGTGTGATACTGTACTAGAAAGACCAGTAAAAAAAAAATTCGGTGTGCACCGAAAAGGTCGACATGATCCAAATTTTTTGAACGAAAGACCAGTGAATTGAGGGTACCGGACTTCAAGTACCATTATGTTTGGTCTCAGTCTTTGCTACTCCATTCTAATTCCTCACACTAGAATAGGGGAATTTTGTAACAAAAAAGAATGGAGGAGGAATTATAATTTAGCACTGCCAAGAACAGACGAAGCCAAACTGGCGGATTGGGGTATTTGTAGTCCTATAAGAAGGGTGTAGACATTCTAATTGTCTGATGTGTACTTAGAAAAAAAGAACTGGGGGTAAATGATAAATGTAATAACCTTGTATATAAAGTTAAATTCACTTAAGGTTATTGATTTATAGTTTCCCCAACAAAACAAATTACTCTGTTATTTCCTGGTAGAAATTTTTCTTATTTCGTATAATGGGATCTTGAGTAATTTCAACACTGTTACGGAGAAGCAGTGATGGACCGATAATGTGATCTTTCATGCAACGAATAGGTAACAGTTTTATATTTGAATGTCGACTTATTATACCTCTGTATTCTCTTGTTGACAAAGGTGATTTTTTAATAAATGAATACTTAAAATTCAGGGATTACGAAAGTTAAAGTCGAAACTGACGTATTCTGAGTAGACTCTTTGAGTTTATTTTAGTTTTCTCGGGGTGGTGGTTGAAAGACAATTCATGCTTAGTCAAATGAACATATATAAATTTTTAAGGAGTCCTACACGTTCTACGGTCTTTGTCAGTTTTAAGTCATAAAGTTTGTAAGTCGAACTCCAGAGTCTTACTCTGGGTGCTCGTGGGAACGAGGTCATGTGAGGTAAAGTGATTGTCATAAATTGGGAAACGGAAATTCTAGACTAACACCGGAGAGGACGGAAGGTTCTACCGGATGTGAGAAAGATACCTCACATATAGAGGGGTTTATTAGGAAGAAAGTGAAATTTTTTGAGTTTAATTGTTGAGTTTTCCTTTTTATGTTTTCCGGGGGGGAAAAGAGGGGTAACGAGATTCCTTAGGAGATTCCTAAGCAGATTGGGGGTCAGAGAGAGAAGAAGGGCGTCCATTGCCGACTATTCATACAACACACACTCACTTCACTTCACTTTCAGTAAGTCAGCACAGGCTGACAAACGCTGGGGGACCTGATATATATGTCAGGTACCCTAAGACGTCCGGTGTTGTGACCTCACCCGTCGGAAAGGGAAGAGGTCCCCTAGAAGGGTTGGGTCCTTAGTTTGGCGCCGGAGGACGTAGCGTCCTCCTAAGAAATGGTTGACTCGATGCTCCCTTCGGGTACAGCACACATGAAAATTACTTTAGTTAGTGGACATCCGTTTTACTTAAATTTTCTGACACCTTGTGACTTCACTTCTACGTGTTGTCTCAATTTGTAAATCTTCTCTACGAACTTTCGGTTCTAGTCTTCCGACCTAAACGGTGACTTTATGCCCTCCGTCGATTACAGTACTTTTATAAACCTCACTCCGTTCTCTTCGGAGCCCGACACCGAGTAGTACTTTACACACCTTTGACCTGGGGATTTTTCTGTTTTTACTACTTTCTGCTAAGTCCTTGTGTCATACAGTGTTTCAGTTCCCTCCTGTATTAGTTGTCATGGAATTTTTTTTTATATGGGGTCCTTTCGGTTTCTTTTTGTTGGGGAGGTTTCCATTGTTCGTACCACAGGATCCTTGTCCGTAAAGTCTTGCTCTTCGGTATATTGGTACATCGAGTCACAGGAGTCAAATGTTTTCCCTTCTTAGGAATTGGAATTTTATTATACTCAGTCTCCTGTTTTCTAGGTTGGTTCTTAATCATTGTTAGGTCACCGTCCTTTATTTCCGTTTTTTCCGTCGCTTACAGGTGTCGATCTTGGTTACCCCGTCTCTTTCCCTCCGTCGTTCTCGAAACGAGGTCGGGACGGTTAGTTGGGTGTAGGTGGGAAAGAACTTAGACTCTCGATACTTCACCGAGGTGTCCTTAATCACCAATAATTGACCCACTTAAGAAATTTGCCATTATGTAATTAATCAAGATGGTAAAATTTTATAATCCGTAAGTCCGAGTGGACAACCCTGAAATAATGTTGTATGTGACAGTACACATGTAGGATTTTAGTAGAACACAAGGGTAGACAGGAAAACTCCCCACGACGACGACGACGATTCAGCGCAGTCAGAACAGGTTGAGACACGCTGGGGTCTCTACCGTCGGGTGGTCCGAGGGGACAGGGACCCTAAGAGGTCCGTTCTTGTGACCTCACCCAACGGTAAAGGAAGAGGTTACGTACTTTGACTTTTCACTTTCACTTCAACGAGTCAGTACAGGATGGGAATCGATGGAGTACCTGACGTCAGGTACCCTAAAAGGTCCGTTCTCATGACCTCACCCAGCGGTCACGGAAGAGGGAAAACTTCCGATCACTATGGATTAAGTTGGGAGGTTATTTTCGATGGTAAACTTTCTCTCCTCACTTGTCTTTTGTTTCTCGCAAGAAAAACATTTCAGTACTGGATTAGTAAGATTGACCGATCATGTAGGTAGGTCATAGATAATTGAAGAAATTTAACTAGTGGAATTGAAATTATAAAGACGGATTTGGACATGAAGGTACCACTGTACGTTAGAATTAGGACAGAGAGAGTATATGTATACATATAATGTGTGTGTGTGTGTATATAAACCGGAATGTCAACTAAGGGTCTTAGGGTCAGTTGTACTGTTCAAAATTTGTGGGACACGTTCGACACCAAAGATATCGAACGAAATGAGAGACGTTCATTCCTTGAGCAGTGACATGTCTTATTTCAACTTTTTCTACCGGTTTGTCCGGAAGACGTCCGTTTAAAGACTCGAGTTACTGTGAGTCTCTTCTATGAGATTCACCATGGAAGGTGTGTGTCCCAGAGAGACTTTATTCAGTGGTGGACTTTACAGGGAACACTTCCCAGAGATGTATGACTCTCCGTTGTGTCGTGTTGGGCTCACAGACTTTCAGGGAAGAGACCACTACTCAATCGATCATTCCTGTCAAAAGTAAAGGGACAGGGATTGTGATGTTGTGATGGTCGTAAGGGGTTGGAGGGTGGTTAGGAAGTCCCGGTAAATTGGAATTCGCTACTGATATGACCCTTGTCTTTTTGACTTTATTGTCAATTAGAGTTAAGACGGTTGTCAATTTTCGGTGAAAAAAAAAAAAAAAAAAAAAATTAAAGTCCTAACGACTTCGATCAGATACCTTGAACGTCCGTTAAATTTTAGCAGACACGAGGACCCTTCCAGAGAACACACGTCTGTGTCTAAACATAGAATCTTCTTTTTGACTAAAGAGTATTTCGAAAGACGTATTCTGTAAAAATTTAAAGATTTTCGTTAAAAATTTATAAAAATCACTAAGATTTGAATTAAGAGAGCTTAATCTTAAAGTGTTCTAGTCGGCGTAGAGTCCTGATGGATCTGGTTCAGTAATAAAAGGGGGTTTCCTTACGTAGGGTTACACACCTGTAGTCACTCTTTTAAGATACGTTGAGTGAAAAATGGAAAAACGTAAGAGACGACCTTTTAAGAAGACAATCCGTTTCTTATAGATGTAACGGATCCATTTCTATTAAAGAAAAGACACTCCTCATGAAGAGGAAGATAAGAAATTATTTTATTTTGTGGGGAATAAGAACCTGACCTTAGTAGGTAGTTTGCTGTTGACATAAAGTGTTAGTAGACACTTACTAAAAGAGACCATAATGAGTGATAACACGATTTATATATATATATAAATTGGTAGAAAAAATTTACGATTTTTAGTTTTGTTGTTTTTACAGAGAGACGGGATCTACTACTACCAAGTACATTAATAATTATAAAAGGAGAATCGGGACACAGATTGATCATCTCGTCTTTCGTCAGGGGTAAATCTAGGTCTCTCTCTCATAATGATCTTTTCCGTCGACGTCTACTTAAAAGTAATAGTTCTGTGTGATTCCTCGAAGGGTGTCCTTGCGTCTCCAGACGAGAGACCAGGTCCCAGCGCCGTGTGAACATGACAAGTCGTTCCGGCTATGGAAGAAGTGTAGTCGATAGGCAAGGAAGAATCTCCGACCAAAGAGAAACCGAAGACCTTCCTGACCGACCCTGAACCTTGGACGGCTAAGTGAGAGTCTGAGGCTGACTGAGAGGCTTCTAAGTCTTGATGATAAACTGAGTGACGGTACCGGTGAAGGACCTAGCGACGGGACGAGTGAGAGGCTGACCGACGGACTCAGACTTGGGCTTCGAAGAAGTCTACGACTTACTGAATTAATTTTTTTTTTTTTTCTTCTTCTAAATTTTTTTTAAATTCTTGACGGTGTATTTAGCCAATTTTTTTTTTAGGATCGTAATTATACTGTCGTCTATCCTTAAACCCTTATGTTCTAGTTTTAAAAGTTTGTATGAAAATATAATAAACGTTTATTACAGTGATCACGGTAAGAGTTGTAGGGACTGTGGACTGTCGATGGTAAAGGACTGAATGAGTATACTACGGTATACGGTGCATTAAATATATCTAATCGAGAAACTTTTTCATTTTATTTTGCCCCCTCTCATAAAACAGGAAGTAAGTCTGCTTCTTTTTGACTTCGAATTTTCATCAATTGGAGGGAGGAGGGCTGGAAGAGGGGCCGGCCGGCGTGTCCTCCCTCCGTCTACTGTCTACTCTAGCGGTTCCGAGTCCAGCGGGCCGGACCGCCGCTGTGGTAGAAGTCCTTCTAGTAAGCGTTCCTTTAAGGTCGGTTTTAGTAAATACTCCTACTGGTCACAGAACGGAAGGTACTGTAAAGGGGAGTTCGTGGATGTGTAAAAGACCACTATGGGTTCTTTGTATATAGGGTCTGAAGTCGTCGTCTACTACCAGCTTCAGAAGAACGCGTAAACTACCGACAACCGTTCTTTACACGACGACTAGACCCGGACTTCTTCCCGATAGCTTACGACCACTTACCTCCAAGTCTACCCCGGTCAGACAGTGCAAGTAGAGGTACAAGAACCTCCAGCCGTCTACTTGACCGGAGGACCAATTCACACGATATCCCTACTAAAACGGAAGAGATACGTCACTAGTCCAAACGTTCAAGGTTATACGATTTGTTAAAAAAAAAACGGACACATACCTCTATAACGTTTTTATTAAAAATTTTGGGTATGTATTATTTTCTGAAACAACGTACCGGACTTTTTATTATCATCAATTTATTAAGAGGTTCCATCCCAAACTTTGGTCCATGTAGACAGACTTAGGTGAATAAACAAATAATAAGTCGGGGAGGGAGGAGTTCTGTTTCTGTTTTAGTTTTGTTTTCCTTGTTTGTTTGTTTTTTCGTTGGTTGTGTCTTGTTTTGTTTTGGTTCCGTCTCAGTGAGTTTATCATTTTTACGTTAGCAACGTTAATAGGTTAGTTACCGAGAGTTTTTGTCAGCGTTTAATTTTGGTATATGTGTCATTGGGGTTTGGTCTTGAGGACGGGACTTTAAAGGACGTCCACTCAGGGTCTGGACATCTGAATTTTCTTTTCCTATTTGTCTCTCAGATCAGGTCATTTCTGAAGGTGACCTGAGGGTGTGTTGGGGTTGAAGTAGTAAGGTTCGGGGGGAGTCCTTTCGTGTTGTCGTTGTCCATTTACTGTCGTCTTCAGTGTGGTTTTTTATTTTGTCTTCCGTACAAGAGGTTACGATTTTTCTCTCGGTCCCCGTGCCGTCGTCCTTACTCCTATGATATTTCTCTTCTCTGGATTTAGACTACCTGAGATGTCCCTTTTTTTCTTTTTTTTTCCCACCTGTCGAGGGGGTCGAGAAGACGAATCTTGGATAGATAAGTAAATCCTCTCCGTCTCGTCTCCTTCGTTCGTCGTTGGGTCTTGGATTTCATTACGGTTGTGTTTCCTGGAGTCCAGATCGTTGGTCTTCTGTTTTCCGTGTACCGCCCTTTTGGTCTTTCCCTAAAATTTTTCTCGCTCCGAAAAATAGATGGTGGTGAGGGAAGGTGTGGTCTTTGCTCCACGATGGTAAACTGTCGGCACAGGTGTCTTACTTGTCCTGTCATGTGTCCCTTCCCCGTAACGGGTTTATAGGGCACACTGGGTGTCGTTCGTTTTATGTCAGTCTCCCCGAAGTCAGTTGTTCTCCTTCGTTACTCCTGTGTCCCTCCTGTCTCAGACGGAACCCTTTCCCTCGTCTTCCCCTCTCGCTGAAGTGTAGACAGGGTCTCACCTCGTCTACGACTCTTGGAATGCACAGACAGACCGAATATGCAAGTGGTCGTGTTGTGAAAATCCGTAATGGTGGGAGTACGCCTCCTACTCTCACGACCCCCCGTCACTCCGTCTTTAAGGTGGAGTTCCCACCGAGATTTTTCGAGTACCAAATAAAGTGGTGTTCTCAAGTTTCAGGATCTCTGAGTCGGCTAGTGGGACTTGGGACATTGTCACTGAGTCATGGATGTTCCGGGGTGACGTGACTGAGTGAGGACCCAGGAACCGTGTCAGTTCAATTGATCAGGTCCACTGATTGTGTAGAGTTGAGTGAATAAGAGGTGGACACTGGTGAGTCTTCCACGAGTCGTTCGCTCTTCTTTGTTCATTGGTCAATCTTTGACGGTCGAGACCAGGAGGACCGCACCCAGAGGTGGGATCCATTAGAGTCCGGACGCGGGAGACCGTTGGATACAGTGACGGTTGCACTACCTCTGTTAAGTTATGGTCAAGGGTGTAGTCGCATATGGACACAGGTACTTATGGAGGAAGAGAAACTTACCGGAGTATCCTACTTTTGTACAAATTTAACAAGGGAATAATTTCCCTGTAAATCCAATAAAAATTTGACAAGAGAATTGCTTATTCGATGTTTATAGTAACTATATGAAGGTATAGAGACATAAGGACTCGTTTTATAAATCTAAAAGTTGAGCAAGTGCTATTTTTGACACAAAGACTTATATACGGAGTACACGTAGACGCGAACACAAACACATCCTTTTCACTGGAGACCTTTACACTCGTCCGTATGTTGCGGAAAGTCCATTTTTTTTGTGTGGGTACAAAGATAGTCATGTATCGATGCACGTATTTTAGTAAAATTAGTGGTTTGACGATTGTGACCAAATGAGATACCCCACCTAATAAACTTCATGGAACACCTAAAGCACTGAATGAATGAACACGTTAAATTTTTATTTTTATCAATTGAGACTTTCAGTTTAGGTTCTCTTTTGTAGTTTAAATGTTGGCATAAATGAAGACCCCCAATTCCCTCCGTCTACATGAGAGGTCCTCAATAGTACGGGAGGAGGTCCCCAAGAAGGGTTGGGTCCCTAACTTTGGTCCAGAGGGTTTAACGTCCACGTAAAAAATGGTCGACTCGGTGGTCCCTGTGGGTTCTTATGACCTCAGCCATCGGATACGGAAGAGGTCCCCTTGAAGGACTGGGTCCTTAGTTTGTCCCCAGAGGACGTAACGTCCGTCTAAGGAATGGTCAACTCGATGTGTCCTTCGGGAGTTTTTGTCAATTAAGACTTTCAGTTTGGGTTCTCTTTTGTACTTAAAAGTTGACATAAATGAAGACCCTTATTTCCCTCCGTCTACATTAGTCTTTTACTATACCTGTCCAAAATCCTGACTCCGACTCACCAACTCAGTGTCGGTAAGTGATGTATAGTTAGAAAAATCAGAAAGTTTAACAAGTATTATTTAAGTTGGCTCTCAGTTTAAGTTCCGTTTCCCACATTCTTAGGGGTTAGCATGTCTTTTACTTGATTTCTATACTTACTCTCATTCTGGTTCCCAAAAAAGAAAAATTTAGTAAAGACTTTGTTCAGTCTAAATTAGTTTTATTATAACCCCCCCTCAAAAATTTTTATTCGGAATTATTTCTATGTTGAGTTAATTAAACGTATGATGAAGATCCTCCTGTTCAAGGATTTATAACTTAATCTTTTTCTTATAAATCCTTTTTTGATGTTTATAGAGGTGTAAATTCTATGACTACTGGATTAATAATTAAGTTTCCTGTACTTTAAAGGACTTTATAATACTTCTAAGTGATAATTACGGATTACTATTATGTTTTATGATAGTTATAATTTGACATCGGACTCTACAAATCTCATTCTCTACATATTTCAGGGGTTCCGATCTTTTTTCCTGTTTAGTTCAATCTCCCATTCATCAGGAAATTGATTCGAAAGTGGATTTAATTTCATTATTTTAATGGACTCAAGGTTACCGTAATTGTCGATCGATATTCCGTTACTTTTTACTTAAACTCTTACTAATAGGTGGTATGTATGTCTTAAGAGTACTTTTTATTCAAATTTTTAATGTGTTTTGGATTCGACGTCTGTTCAAAACATTAAAAACTAACTTGTTAGTGTTGTTACCTTTGTGTTACATATTTATTTCCCCTGAATTCAGTTTTAACCCTTAACAACCTGAGGTTATCTTTTTATGAAAAATTTTTTCGAATTGTGAAGGACAGTGAGTGACGATTTTTTCTAAACTATTGAAGTTTTAGGGAAAGTTCGACCGTTTGTGTCTCTAATTTACACAGAAATGTTGTCGAACACTTTCGTTCGACAAGGGAAAAATTAGTGGTGAAACCGTTTGCTGGTGTTCTCCCGTCGTGTCGCTGTGAGCTGATTTCTCGTTCGGACGTCCAGCCGGGTTCTTGACGTCCAGCCGGGTTCTTGACGGCCGCGAACGACCCGACAAATAGAGGGATTTGAATGTTTTACCGGCTCGACGAACCGTCTCGAACAAAAAGACCGACCACCGCCACTTTCGTTTTGGATCATTTTTGTGTTTCGTTAGATGTGACCTTAAGGTATTTCGAATGAAGGTCTGATACGTGATGGCTATTATTTTAATGATCGTGCATGTCCCCGAAGGGACCACCGAGTCTCCCATTTCGTAGACGGACACTACGCGTTCTGGATCCAAGCTTGAAGACACAGTGTCCAATTGTAAGAGGTGATTAGGCATGGGAGTAAAATGTCTTCTCAAGAGCGGGTTCATACACAGATACAGTTGGGGTAGGGGTGTTAGACTTAATATTTTAGGTGTCGTGATTGAAGATTCACCATAACGACGGGGACAATATTAGTCAATTTCTCTAATAATTTGGTGGGTCGTTCTCTAGGTCCGGTCTTGGTAAAGAGTTAGTGACGAAACACAGTATTTCTCCTATCTTTCCGTTCCTAGTAATTCAGTGTTCAAAGAATAAACATTATTTTTTGTGATCTATGTCAAGGAGATTATTCAGCTTAGCATAGAAATTCTGGAGGAGGTGGAGACCAAGTTCAGGGTACTAAGACTTCTTATTCGAATATAAAATTCAGTTCAAGTTTCTGTTCTCTGACTCTTTAAAGTTACATGTGTGTTGTTTCCTAAATATGTTTGTTGTATCCTTCTTAATGTATCGTTTAAGGTTATTTTTTGACCCGTTTCCTTTATTTGTACGTTAATGTTTTTTGTTTGTCGTCTTCGGTCATTTGTAAAAAATTTTTCGATTAATCCGGAGTAATCATTGAACCCTTCATATTAATGTTGTAATTTAAATGTGATTAGACGAGACGTCTTTAGTTTTTCAGACCATAGCAATTTCCTACTACTCTTTCATCCCTTTTATCATGAGTATATACTAATGACCTTCTCATTAGTCGTCTTCGAAACCTTTGGATGAAACACAATAGGTCAACTCGATTTTTTATACGCATACTTAGTACACTAAGCTAGTCAGCCATATATTGGATTTGTTTAGTAGGATACACACGTTCTTCACCTTTTCATATTTTTATAAGTCTCTAGACGAGTGTTCTAAAATTTTTTCCTTAAATGAATGTACAAGTATACACTTTTACGTTTCTATTTTATACTTTCAGTAGTCAAGTGAGTTAGTATGATACGTTAATTGATGTCGTCAATTCTGATTCCTACACAGTAAGTATTTTTATACTGTTAAAGTTCCGATATAAAAAAATTGTGTTTTATATAACGTGCTTAGTATTAAAAATTTTACGGTTCAAAAAGTATACGGTTCAAGTGCTCTCACTGTTCTCCTTTCCCCATTTGTCTTAAAATTGACATAGATAGAATAAATTTTGAAATTAAAGTAAGAAACTTGAAAGGACTTGAAAAGTTTTTTTCTCGACACAAAGATTGTAAGGTCTTGATTAGTCATAAGACTGCGTCTAGTAGGAGCCTAAGTCGTTAAGAAACTCTTATATTGTGACCCTTGTGCTCCTAAGAGAAAAGTCTTTCTCCATGACACAACCGACTTTTCATACAAGTCCAAACCCTTTTCGGTTTAGTTGAAAAGTCGGTTGGGTTATGGGTATGCTCTGTTTTACGTGTGGTTTTGTGGCACATATCAAAGTCTTCTATTTTCCAATTCAGGATAGTCATTGGTGGAGAACGAAGGTTTTAATACTTCACCAGGCCCCGCCCCCCTCCCCCCCTTAGACGGAAAGCATTGGTACGAAGATTCTGAGAGTCGACCACAGTCCGTCTTCCGTAGAAGTAGAGATAATACGATGAAGACGGCGGGTCATTGGTCCTTTGTGACCGCACCAGGAGTCATCAAATTTTGTCGTATTTTGTTTACCTTGGGTCCGTTTGTTTGGTGATCCCTTTTCACTTAATATTGTTCGTCGGGCCCATTCCGTGTTTAACTTATGGGTAAAGTGTTTGTGGATAGGGTTAGGCCTAGACTATTACGGGATTCCTGATGTGTTTTCCGTTCGAAAGATGGGTCCATTGTGCCTTCTGGTTGGGAAGTACGCCACTTTCCGTCAACGTTCATTTTGATCGGGATATTTGGTGGTACCCAAAGAGACCACCGAGGCGGACGGTTGAGACTCTGCTCCCAAGTAAGGGACCCAGTCGTTCTAGGGACCTCTTCCTTTACCGTTGGGTGAGGTCGTAAGAACGGACCCTTTACGGTACCTGTGTCCTCGGACCGCCCGATACATCAGGTGTCCCAGCGTCTGAGTCTGTACTGAATCACTGACTTGTTTCCGTATTGGGTGGCATAGTTGACTACATAAATGGGGATGAATTTGGGACTCCCACCCGCTCGAACAAACTGGTCCTCGAGGAAAGTCGGGAACCTCAGAAAAGAAAGGAATAATTATTGAAAGTCCGTTAACACAAAATCTGAAAATATTCTGTCATTGAGGTCTCAAGTTACCTCTAAATTTGCAGGACCGACGATTCGAGTCATCATTTATACCTTGAATACGGGTGTGACAGTGTCCTTCACTCCGGTGACTTGGTCAGGTGTCTTTTCCACTCCCGAGGGTTGAAAGAATTCTAGTCGGTTGTCAAAAACTCCGTTTTTGAAATGACAAAATCTGGTCAAAGAGTGTGAGCGGTAGTGACAAGACCCGGTTTGTTGGGATAACCCCTCCCCCACCTTTTCTGTTAGAGTACATACCATCCTACAAATCGCCCTAGGGACCGACGCTGGGTGATCTACGGTTGGCGTCAGGTTGGGGTTGGTTTTTGTGGAGATCTGTGACGGTTTCAAAACGTCCCCACGTCCCTCCACCACAGGAATTAAAGTTTTGATCGAATAACTTCGTAATAAATTAAGATTGAAGATGGTTTCTTTGTTCGAGTCTCGCAGGACAGAAGTTAAGTTATCGATTTTTCTTTGTCTTGTCTGGGGTTTAGGACAGGGTAATCGGGGATAAAGGGTTTGGACGGACACACGTCTTTAGTTCCCTCGGACAACAGTTGTGTCTAAGGACCCGTGGTAGGGTCTACCACGATCACCATTTCTTGGGCGGACGGTTACGTCTTCTGCTCTCTCTGTGCCCAAGCTAGGGACCCACCCCTTCTACGGGACCTCCTCCCGTACCGTTGAGTGAGGTCGTGAGAACGGACCTCTTACGGTACCTGTCTCCTCGGACCGGCCCTCAGGTGTCCCAGTGTTTCTCAGTCTGTTCTGGCTTCACCGACTTGTGTGTATGTGGGGACTTGCTGACTCCGTGTTGAAGGTCCGTTCTTCGGACCCTTACAAACTGTTCGTCACGTCCACTAAGAATAGTTCATCCAAACCCGTGAATTTACGGATATATTTCGATTTAAGTCTCCCTTGTCTGGAAGATTAGTCCGTTCTCATTTCCTCGTGACGTTCTTAAACTGGGTGGTGGGTGAAGGGAGATTTCCTGTTGAATGGTCGGTATACGACGGAGGTACACTTCCAGCTTGTTGCACATGACCTCACCTGAAAACTGTGGGTGGTAGTCCTTGATGAAGAGATCGTGTCTTGTCGACAAAGTGGGGACCGAAAGGGTTCCGGTGTGGACCTCGTGTTAAGACTAATCGACTGGGGAGGGAAGGTAGGGAGAGGAGGGGAGGGGTGGGAGGGGAGGGAAAGTAGGGGAGGGGAGGGGAGGGGAGAGAGGAAAAGGGAGGGACGGGAGGGTTTTAGGTTAGTCCATACCCGGAACCACAAAACTTAAGTGTTCACTAAGACTACGTTTCGGATGTCACCCTTTAATTCGAATGGTTGTCGTTTCTGTTTTTACTCCTCGAGATGCAGATGTTTGACCGGTTTAAGTTTCACGTGCACCCCGGCGACGACGACGATTCAGCGAAGTCAGCACAGGCTGAGACACGCTGGGGTGTCTGCCGTCGGGTGGTCCGAGGAGACAGGGACCCTAAGAGGTCCGTTCTTGTGACCTCACCCCACGGTAAAGGAAGAGGTTACGTACGTTCACTTCAGCGAGTCAGCACAGGCTGAGAAAAGCTGGGGCACCCGACGTCGTGCACACCGACCTCTTCCAGTTTGGTCTGTTCCCGTTCCAAGGTCTCGTCCCGAGGGAGAGGGGTGGGTGGTGATGGGGGCCCCGTTAGTGATATGTTAAATTGAACTGAGGAAAGTGCATTTTCATACCGGAATGCCGAAAAACTTTTCGTTACACAGAGAAGTAGTCAGTGTGGTAGTCAGTAGTTTTCCACTAAAAGTGGAAAACCAAAGAATTATTCACATTCCATTCGTCTTGTGTCTTAATAAGACAAAAGTTAGTGGCTGTACGAAAGGCGAATGGGTAGATGTTATTAAGTAGGACCTCGGTTTGACGGTCACGGACTTCGGTTCGCAGGGGAAAGGAGCGGGAACACGGAGTCAAAAGAGTAGATGTTGTCTCCTCACCGCTAGAATGGGTGGAGTGTCTGTCTTACCCTCCTGCCTGCCGAGTTTACTTGTGTATGGGTCGTAAATCTCGTTCGCCGTCCGAGTGCCGTCGGTGATAGCAATCGTTAGTGACCTGGAGAGGTCTCATTTAGTTGTGTTCAGTTACTTCGCGGAGCGTTGTTAGTCTAGATAACCAAACTATAAATTGGATTCACATTGTGGCATTCGTCTCGGTCGTTTTTGTTTAGACTCTTCATTGATGTTTGGGAGATCGATTCATATGTTGGGTTGACTTCCTTTCCCTACTGTACAAATCATATTTTTTCGAGTCGTCCTACGTCCTGGTGGGTGTCTTCAAGTTTCCGTTCGAGACCCCTGCCGTCTGGACCCTCTCGATCGTCTTCCTCCAGTGACCGTTTGGACGATGTGATTGGAGGCGCGATTTGTTTTGTATGTGAGCTTTGAGTTACATTTAGCTGGGGCCATAAAAGAATATTTTACAAGTGGTGTACAATAAAAGGAAGTTCTATTTTTAGGTCTTACTTTCTAATGGTCGGTACCGACCTGACTCTTTAGTGAGTATATATACGTTATGGAACTCCAAATAAAAATATAGGATGAAAGAGTAAGGTAAAAATTACGACCAATGTTAAGTGTTGGGTGGTTACCCACTGTTTATAGTGGCATTTATTGACGAAGTGTCCCGTTGGGTCCCGTTGACGAGGTCGGGATTCAATGGAAAGGAGTCGACCCCCTCCCTTCCTTAAGACTTACCTTACATTGACGTAAGTTTCAGTTAATACCTTAGGTTTGAAAATCTCCAGAGATTTTCCCAGAGCTCTCAGGGAACCTGACGTTCCTCTAGTTTGATCAGTTAGGATTTCCTTTAGTTGGGACTTATAAGTAATCTTCCTGACTACGACTTCGAGGTTGTGAAACCGGTAGACTATGTTTCTCGGTTGAGTCACCTTTTCTGGGACTACGACTCTTTGTGACTGTCGTCCTCTTCCCCTGCTGTCTCCTACTCTACCGACCTACCGTAGTGGCTGAGCTACTCGTTCGAGGCCCTTCGGATCGCACGACGTCAGGTACCCCGACGTTCCTTATCCTACATTGACTCGTTGACTTGTTCTCCCAAATTCTTCTGTTAGTGTCATTCCTTCTCTGTCGCGATCTCAAATTTCGTTGACCCCTGTTCCCCTTTTTTGGGTTGTGATATTTGTCAAATTTCCATACGATGTCGTCCTAGACCGTACGGCAACTTTGAAAGGGAGAAGGTATGTGGTGTGGAGGAATGATCGAGGGGTAGGGGGTGACAAAGGTCTGGTTGACGGTCAACGGGATTTTTCCCTTGACTCTTTGGTCCTGTCCGTTACCTCTCTACTTCCCAATCTTTTCTTATATTGTTCCCGAGGTAGCCTTCTAAACTTTGTGCACCCCTTTGTGCAGTTGCATACCTTTGTGTCCGTTTAGACTTTGTGTACCTCTCGAAAATTTTGGCTTAGTGTCCCCGACCCGACCTGTAACCGTAAAAATCTTCGAGAGGTTCCAGACTACATCTTTGTTTGTTTGTTTTTTTTTGTTGAGTTGTTTCAGTATTTGGTTTTCATTTCCTTTACTTCCTTCGTCACCTTTGCGCTTTGCGTTTAGTACTCTGATGTCCAGATTGTCTTATTTGACCTGTGACGTGTAATGTCATTCAATTTATTTGCGGTGATGCCCCCTCTGCCTGCTCATTTTCGTTGGATGTCGGTTAAGCCATAAACAACATTCCTAATACCGTCGCCGTAAGTATGGGTCTGTCGTGACGTGGGACCATACCCAGTAAGGGAGGCCGTGTCGGACTCTGCCTCCGTTCCGTCTCCCCTCCGGTCCCGCGACTGGCGGTCGGGTCCCTCCTCCCCTGCTCCGGAGACGAGCCTCGCTGACGGTCCTCCTGATACTGAGTTGTGCTCGACCAGATCAGGTCTCTCCGAGTGTCCGAGGGAAGTCTTCCGACCCAAAGAGTCCTTTTTCTTTTTTTTTTTTGAGTCCTAATTGATGTCTTATGTAGGTTTCAAAGTTGATTGATTCTCTCTAGAACAGAAGATTTTAGTAGAATTGGATTGACCGGATTTGACTGCGGACACCCTCCGGACCGGTGGTCGGAGTCCCCGTTGGACCGAGAATTTCTCCTTGAATCTTTCATGGCTTTTCCTTTCTACTTTGTACTCTTATCACAATGATCATCGAACGTCAATAACTCATGAAAGTTGGATTGTCACAGAGACGATTCATGAAATATTCGTAATGTATTAAATTAGAAACATTGGGTTACTTCTGACAGTAATAGGAAAAAAAAAAAAAAAAAAAAAAAAAAAAACGACGTGACGTTCCGTACACCCTAGAATCAAGGAACTGTCTGCGACTTGAGTGTAGGGGTCGTCGGCTTGACTCAGAATTGGTGACCTGGCGGTCCCTCCAGGGCATAGGTGTGAAATTTTTAGCCTTTTAAGGTCGTTACATGAAGTGACCGGATTTGACTCTTTTCAACAGACATGATTTCAATTCCGACGTGGCACAGACACACGAGACAGCACAGGTTGAGAAACACTGGGATACCTGACATCGGGGGGTCCGGGGAGACAGGCCTCCTGAGAGGTCCGTTCGTATGACCTCGCCCGACGGTACGGGAGGAGGTCCCCGAGGAGGAGTGGGTCCCTACCTCGGACGCAGACAGAGGACGTACCGTCCGTCCGAGAAGTGGTGATCGTGGGGGACCTCTGGGAGTCACGACTCAATGACAGTAGTGACGTGGGTCGGGAGTGGTCCGGTCCGTCTCCTGACGATTTCTGCGGTGTTTAGTGTTTCACTGAGTAGTCTTGACTGTACCATATTTTGGTGTCGATAGTAATGTCGCTACGGAGTAGTGAGAAGACGTTGTGAGAGGAGTATTTCTCCTCTGGGGGGTTTGACACCCCAGAGAGGTTTCAGTAGTGATTTTATTGTTTCTTTCCACTGGAATCGGTTCGTAGAATTGTATTTCGACATGCAGTTAATATAAAGTTTTTATTTCATTTACTGTCTTTATCTCTACTCTAAACTCTTGGTCTCCGTCCCAAACCTTTACCAAGTCCCCCTCCCCTCACTCCTCAGCCCCCCGCCCCCTGTCCCTCAATTTACTTCCATCAATTTTGCATATTTGGAGGTCAATGTTTTGTTTATATTTTATGCACGAGGTTGTGACGATTTAGTGACTATTGTTTGTATCCTGTGAGTGACCGTAAATGACTTGACACAGTTGAAAACAACAAAGCCGAAATATGATTATTGTTCAAGGTTTCTTCATCATTGTCCGTCAAAACCACTCCATACTTGAACTTAAGTTACACGTCAGTCCGACTTTACGTCCTCCCTTCATCAGTCGATATCATTGTTTGTGGTCGTATTCATTTCGTTGTGTCAACAAAAATTAACACATGTTTTAATGAGAGTTCACTAATTTTTTGTTTTGTGACAAAGAAGGGATTTCCTTTGGAGAAGTTCTTTAGGTTGGTTCAAAATTCTGACGGGGGGGGGTTTTTTTTGGGAATTTTTTAACTACGAGACTAGGTCTTATTTTACTGGTCTACAGTGTGTCTCCTCAGTGAATTATAAATGCAGTCCTTGTTCGGCCGATACGATGTAAAATACACACTTTCCTATCCTCAGATCTTTGTCCACCAAAATCCTCTATCCAGAGTGTTAACAGTCCCCAAATTGACGTATACCTTCCTCTATTCATTGGGTTGGTTAATATTTTAGACACTCAAAGTGTATGACAGCTCATTTTACGTTGACTTGAAGGTCTAAGTGGAGAGTTTTTTGAACGATTTTTAAAAATATTGATTTCAAGGAGTACTTTATCAAACGGGTGGAAGGACGTTAACGAATTGGAAATGATTTCTACAATGTGAGGTTTTTCGGTTTATAGTTTACCTTTGACGTCCAAAAGTTCTGTTCTTGGATTTTCTTTCTTTTTTTCTAATTGGTCGTAAAAGAACGGTAAAGTACTGTAAGACGTGTGTCCTCCTTTTAGGTATCTTTCGAGTTACTTCTCTGGATTATGAGGCGAAGAAGTTATTCAATTAGCCGAGGTTCATCGTACGTTTATCGAGTGTCTCTAATTCCTATATAGTATTATAAGTAAAATTAAGTGTGTCATTACAGATACTGTAGATGATGTCTCGTCAAATGTAGGATCTTGTGTTAACGTCACAATGAAGAGAAAATTAAATCCTGTAAATCGTTTGTTTTAAAATTACATTGGTCTTAAGTTAGTGTTTTATATCCTTCTTGTTTGGAAAGAAGAACGAAATATAAGTGGAATTCAACGATTATACAAGTCAGTCAAGTCAAGTCAATACAATTACTAGAAGTTTAAGATTCATGAACAGGGATTCCGACAATTTTAAAAGTAGTATATATAAACTCGTATATTGACTTTATAGTAAATGTCTTATAAACTACTTGTTCGAATATTTTGTTTGACTTTTGAGTTAAAGTGGATTTTCAAAGTTGTTTGTTAAGGAGGATTTCTTGGTTCTGATACCGCTTGGATGTTTTGGTTAATTATTACATCACTTAAAATGAGATGTTTGAACTAAGTCTTCTTTAAGTCCTATACGGGTCTATTTGTAAAGATGGACGTGAGTCCTCAAGGTGTAGAGACACCTTTATAGTATAAAATAAGATATTTTTTTTTAGAATTGATAACGGTTGTTAGACTATAAGGTGAATGACAATTTTGTGGGGGTTTTCGAACCTTTTTTTTGATAAGTGGCCCCATGCTAATGTCATAACTAATGTCTGGTTATGACAGAAAGGAGACACGAATTTAATGAACACGGGTTTGATATCAGTACCAACCATTCGATACTAATAAAAAAATTGGTCTTTAGGAACGTTCCCAACGATTGTTCCGTCTGGTACTCGTAGTAACATTATAAAATTGTTCAAATGGTCCTGACCATTTTAAAGGTCTTCTAAAATGGTTCCTTAAGGTGATAACGTGTACGAAGCCCTCAGTGATAAGAAATCGTTCAACGAGATTGTGAATGTTTCTGAACAGAGGATTGTAAACAAATATCATTACTTACCGATAACTATATAAGCAAAGAATTGGATTATAATCAGCTGATTATCAAAACGTTAAAAGATGGATTAATAGGGAATTTTTATTTAGTGAAACGTGTATGACTGGACTCAAAAAGAGGTAGTTTACAGTTAACTCTTTTACAAACCATGGTTCATTTTTACGTACCCCTGTTCGAGTTTATTAGAAGGGAAACAAATACTCGGTACACAATTTGTCGTCGACATTGTGGTAATTGAAAGGTAATTTTATTTTTATAGAGTTGTCACTTTGCGAAGACCAGTTACCAATGTTTGAGTGATTAAAGTGTCCTTTGTGTGTGGTTTTTTTTTTCTGCCCTTTTTTGGGAGATCCTATACTCTTTCCTTTTGCTTTTAACATTTTGTGCGTCCGGGAAGTGAAAGATGTTTTCGTCTTCGCCGAAGATTTAGTCCTTTTGGTAAGGATCCCAACCCGTTTCTTGTGTGCGGCGTCCCACCTCTGTCGGTGCCTGTCCCGCCGCCTGCAGCGACCCTTTCCGGCGGGTGGCCTTTCAGGGTCGGTCGCAGGGACGGGGAGGGGTGGGGGGCACGGGGAGTCGACCGCCGACCAAGGCGCTTTTTCTTGCTGGGTCCGACGCGTGCGTTGGATTGCAGTAACGCATGCGAGGAGGGACACCGCTCCCTGGACTGCAGTGCCCCGCCTCGGACGGGCTTCCGGCGGCGACAACTGGGCGACAACGGTCCGCGCGCGTGTCGGTTAGTCGTCAGCCGCGGCCGCGGCCGGCCGGAAACTTGAGGCGTGCCGTTGAAGGACGACAAACCGCTCATGTGTCACGTTACGTCATACAGACAGTCGCGACGCCGTGTTTCCTTGTCGGTAAAACACTGACTCGACCTGGGCGTGGTTCTACGGTCCCTGAGTCTCGACGACGGACGCGATTGATGGTTCGACGGGAAATAAAGTCATGGTTTCTTGCTTTTCCCCCCTCTTCCCGTCTACAAAACCATTAAGCTCAAAGTTAAACGAAATCAAAGTCAGAAGAGTTTTTTAGGGCTGAGAATTCTTAATAGTAGTAGTATTTTACCGACGGTGAATTTTTTGAGGGACAAAGTCAAGTGTTCGTTGACGTAATACGGTTAAAGATTGGTAGTGGTCGGAAAATTCTCATTGTTGATTTTCCGACTAAATTTTTCGTCTAAAACGGGCGTCGAGTCGAATAGTTTCATTTAGACCAAGTTTCCGTCTCCCAAACCTCTATTTAAAATTATTTGAAAATACTATTTTAGTTTTGCGTCGCAGGATCTTGTGTCTCGAGAAACACACGTGTGAACGTGAGTGAAAGGGAAGGGAAGGGTAATAAACCATAATGACTTCAGTGGGGGTGACGCTTCATTCACACACTAGGAGTAAAGAGACAAGTAGGGATTTTGAAACAAAGTTTATGAATTTTGAATCTATGGTTTAGTTTTGTAAAAACTTTCACTTGAAAATTGGAAGTTTTTGGTACTATATCTCACATGGTAATATGAATTCGTAATTGAAGTTTTCTCATTGTTTGAATGTATTACTGATAATTCATAACGATAATAAAGGTTTTTGTCCTTTTATAGTCTAGTGTAAGTTAAGAGGGTCCAGGATTTCATTAAAGTGTCTGGTTTTTCAAATGAACTGGACGTTTGAGAAAGGAAGGAGACTACCGAGTCCGACGTTTTCACTAAAAAGATTATAAGGGGTTTGTGATCTGAAACACGGTAACTTTGATCCAGGAATACCTCTTTAAGACTTCGTAATTCCTTGGTTCATGATCGATACCATTCAGTCAAAATCGAGTGAATTTTTATTGTTAAATGATGTTATTTTGTAGTGATTGTAAGAGAACCGAAATGTCAAAAATTTCCTTCACTACAGTATTAATACATGTACATAATCATACGTTAAATCCCCCTCGTCATTAAATTTTGAGGTAGAAGAAAAGTTCCACAGAGTTTATAAACTGTGAGTAGTCCACATACTTAGTTTTATATGAACTGTTTTGTAAGTTTTCATGTCACGTACGATGATCAATTCGACGTTGGGGTATTGGTCTTCTGTTTATGTACCGTTGGACGTACAGCAAAAGGTCCAGTCTCATTTAATAAGTTTCTTATTGATTTGGTGAATTAAAAAATTTTAATCTTTCGTCTCAGACTAGTTACTGCAATTGGTGTTTGGAACGTACTCTTTCGGTTTTGGGTACACTCTATACGTTTAGTATGTGAGTTCCCTCATGGTTAAAATCCATAACTGAGAAATTATTAAGCAGTTTCTAAGGACCCCTAAGGATACAGAAGTTCAGTGGTAGTGAAAAGTCTTTTTAGTCAAATCTTAGTCATCAAAAGACAGGATTTAGAACGGATCTATTAATGTACCCATTAAGTTAAAGTTTCTGTCGTTAGGTTTGACACACTGTTAAGTTAAACGTTTTCTTAAACCTTTCCATAAAAAGTTTCGTTCCCACTTTTAAAAATTCAGAATATTGTGTTTATTCTTAAGTTGTAATCTTTATTTGGTACAAGTTTTGAAAGTTTAGTGAGTGGATCATTATATATAACAAATATTTTTTAATATTTTCATTTTCGTTTGACCCCTCCCTTTTTTAAGTATATTTGGTTAGTCTAAGAACAATTTACGTAATTAAATTTTAGACATTACACTGTCAAGTATCTTGTGTGTAGTTCTTTACATAAGTATGTATAAAATCTTTTAATTATATGTCTACTATGTTGTTTTGTAGAATCTCCTAAAAACATGTTGTTTTATAGAATCTCCGAAATAATGAATCAGTGATTATACCACTTGAGGTTGTTTACACTTTGTTTAGTACTAAACTTGTTTGTCATAGTAAACATTCGAAGTCTTCTATTTCGTAAGGTCTGCTGAGACAGCTTTATTTAGTTATTTAAATTTCGTCGATGTTGATTTTACGCTCCTATTTTATGATGTAGATGGTTGGTCTCTTTTAACAGATTTATATTCGTATGTTTACGTTTGGAATTTCATAAAATTTATATTTTATTTGTTAATCTTAGTGTCATTGTGTGTGTTTTGTCTTCGTATAATTAGCACGAGGTTCTAAAGACACTAGTGTCCAAACTAAAGTATTTACGTCCTTGACATTGGTAGCTCTCATTTCCAAAACTAATTTAGAATAGTTTTAAAGGATTTTACAGTTGTCATAGTTTTCTTTGTATCTCAGTTTATTTTTATATTTGACTCTCCGTAGTCAGTTTCCCAGGAAAAACGTTAAAGTAAAATTTTACATGTAAAAAAGTAAGTATATTGAAAGAGTTTACAGATAAATGATATTAAATGATGGTGTTCCGAGGAGATACCGGAAGTCAATGATCAAACCCATAGGATCTAAGAAGTTTCTTTTTTAAACGGAACATACATTTTACCACGTTACGTCGTTACCGATTTAGCTGTTCCAGTAAAAGGGTGTCGTGCTTTTGGATTTTTGACTTTAAATGACAGTTTTTTGGACACCAAACGTCCTTTCCGGGGGAACTTATTTCCATGGAATGGAAAACTGACGACATTCTCCGGAATTCAGTGTTGAATTGAAAGTATTTAACGATGGTTTTTTAATCCCACACCGTATAATCGTTAGAGTTCCAGTGCGAAATTTTTTGCTTGAGTTTAATCATTTTATGAATTTTATTTTGTCTGTCGATAGGAACAGACAGTTCCATTTGTTACATTCGACTCCAAAGGGGTTTTTTTTCTTTTTTCCTTCTTTCAACTATCGAGTATGGAGCTACGTAACGACACATCGCTTGACAGGAGGAGAACCGAAAACAGGAATAAAGAGTAGTAGAAAATTCAGAATTTATAATTCCCCCTCCCCCTTAGACACAAACGAAACTTCAGGACACGGGTCCATAAATGACAGTTTTCAACTTTCTTTCCATTCCAGGGTCGAAGATAGCTACCGAAATAATAGTCCTTGTTTCAGGACTGATACATTGCTATAACAATATTGTGTTGCCGCCATTCGTGGTTTTTTGTTTCATAAAGATAAAAAAGGAAATATTTTCTTTTTTGTACTATTTGGCTTGTCTCCCTTAGTAGTGATAGTTATTCCTTTCAAAGAGTTTCATTGTGTGACCTATGTTTATTGTTAGAGACATAGAATAACGCAGTAGGTCCTTAAAGTGTATAAATGTCTTTTATCTCGTTTGAATTTGTACATTTAGAAAATTTAATGGTGATTACTAGCACTTGAATGGACTAGGTACATCATCCAGGTTTCGTTCTCAGGATAGATCATCATCTTTTTATAGTCTAGGGTTTATTAATTTTTATTTTTACTTTAAGAGGCAATTTTTCGTTTTTTATTTATTATATTAGGAGTTTATACAATTGACAAGTTTTTTTATTTCGTTGTTAATTAGGACTTTGCCCAGGCCTTCTTTTTTTTGGAGTAATCCTCTCGCGTGTTTTTACCTCCACGCGGTACCGAAGATTCGACCTTTTTTGTTGCTGGACCCGAGAGTCATGCCGACGAAGAAAGGTTGTTCCGTGCTTTTCTTTCGAGGGTTTTCGACGAAAAGAGGGATTTTGTCCAAGCTTAGCTGGGGTCATTCAGTGATCCTCTCCGTCCCCCGACGCCCCCGGGGGACTCCGACGGGCTTTCAATCCCTTTCAACGCATTTCACTCCGCTTCCGTCCCTCGACTCGCGCGAGAGAGATTCCGTGTCGGCGGTAGATCTCGGAGGAAGGGTCGAGACTCGAGACGGAAACTAACTGTGAGAGATGTAAATGGGGTGTTGAGTCCACTACATGGTATCTGGGTGGGGAAGTAGAGGTGGTTTTTTTTTTTTTTTTTTCTAGGAGGTAGGGTCCCTCGGATTCCTGGGGATGGGGGTGGGGAGGGACGGGGAGGTCTGGTGGGGTAGTCCGCCTCCCCCCTCCCAAAGAATTGGGGGAGACCGAGTTTGTGGGAAAAATTCGGTCTCTCTTTACATTAAACAAGGAAAACAGATTTCTAGACGATTTATAAAGTCAGGAACTCGATTTTATTGAAGGAGAGACCTGTCCTTCACCACAAAATAGTTCGGTAAAACTTTTTCCCTATTAAGAATCCTCTTATATTTCGAGTCGAATTCATGATTAGAAAAATTTTTGATGGGGGTGGTACCATTTTACCAAAGATTTATTTTCGTTTTGGAGTTAAAGTATTTAATTTTAAGTTCAAAACGGAAGGAATACTTCGGATTTTTAATAGAGTCCTAATTTAAATTCCCCCTTAAAAGGTAGGGTAGACTTTCCTTCCCCGTGTTCTCGCGGAGGGATCACAAGTCAACGTAATCCCGTTTTTAATTGTGTTGATCAAAAATAAGTTTTTAGAGTTGAAAAGAAACATAAAAGTGTTCTAAGAAATTGGGTAATATGTTGGAACGGTTTTGGTATGGGGTTTTTAAGAGTACGGTATGACTAAGTCCGTTTTTGTTACAGTAATTTAAGTTCTCGTACTTTGATGGTTACTTTTTTGTTTGGGTTCTTTGAGGTGGAGGTTTTGGTTGTGTACATAAAGTTGGTAGGGGAACATAAGGTTTAGTTTAAGATTCATATATGGGTAAAGTTGTTACTATTTGATCATTGTTAGACAGTATAGACTACCTTTTCAATGGTTTCATTATAGTGTCCCGTTTGAGAGGATGTATAGTTTTGGTACTGTAGATGTCTTTGTTTTAGTGATTACGGTTTTGGTTTAATAAGTTGAAAGAGTTGTTCGTGGGGTTCTTTTGTAAGTGTGTATGTTTTTATTAGTTGAAAGGATAAGTCGCAATAGACGGTCTTGTGGTGAAGGGAGTGACTCTTCGGTTGAAATCTAAATATGAGTTGTTTTCGTTATTAAACGTGGGCCCATTTACATTTTAGGTATTGGTTTTGGGTCAAAGTTAAGGTGTGAAAGATGTTTTCTATTAAAACATGGTTTTAGTTTTAGGTTTTAAGGTGAAAACTAAATATATTTGGTTGGTTGAGTTTAGTCGGTTACTCTTACTTATGTTGTAAAGATAACTAGTGACTGAACACATAGGACCATAAACTGTAATTAATGTTTGTACCACACTAATTGTAAAAGAGTGGTTTTGTTTTCGACTTGATAGTAAACAAGAGATATATTACCCTTTTATATTAGTTTTTGAGTAAGTAGGTTCAGACGGTGTAAGGTACTATCATTGACTTTTATTAAAATTCACTAATAGCTACTTACTTTGACGTCGTAAGTGGGTCTTAAGTTTGTTTTCAATAGTTACTGTATCATATTCGTTGGAATAGAATATTTTAGATAACATCTGTAATAACTGTGGTTTTACAATTCGAGAAGACTCTTATGGGATTCCTGGAAGGATATTTAGGTTGTGGAGAAGTGGATTATAATTGGTAATTCGGTTTTCCTCCAAAGTCAAATTTATAAGTGTATAAGATATTCTACAAAATAAATATTATAAATTATTCGTATCCATTTCCCTGGTAAAGGTAGTTTTGTATGATTAAGTCTTTTTATGAGAATAGTAAGTACGACTTAAAACTTCGTTTTCCGTAAAAAAAAATTTCAAGTAATTTCAGAGTGTCGTTTAGTTTATAGGAACAGGGTGACCAATTCGTTCTACGAAATTCTTTCATATTTTATCATAAAATGGACTTGTTGGTAAAAAATTCCGTGTTTATTTAAAGGTGTTGAAACATTTTTCTGTTTAGAATTAGTTGGTTCACTTTATAAAAGGTCGTGTGGTAAAGGTAAAATGGTCGAAATAAGTCATGTGAACTGACGACCCGTTTACATTTCCAGTTTCACAATAAATTCCGCTGTGACTCATAAATTACTTTGTACTCGAATTTTTTTTTTTTTTTTTTTGGGTTTGACTCTTTAAAATTTCACAATCTTTAAAATAATTTCAATTGTAAGGTGTTCCAGTATGAGTATGTTTAGTTTGACTTTTTTAAGGTCCGTATGTTTGATAGTAGACAATTATTACACGGTAGAAAAAGAGGTTTACAGTTTTTATAATTCAGAGATCTTTCACTTTAAGTGACAGGTAAACACGACAATTCTTTGGATATAGAAGTAAGTAAAGTACTTTAGGTACAATTTTCTTGGGACAGAACCAACATATTATAGTGTCGTGAGAACATAATTAGGTAAAAAGAGTTAAGGGGTATCACCTGACGGTAGAACTAAAGAGTCACCATCCCAGGTAAACTCTGAGAAGTTCGACTGACCCACGAACTACTTTTGTAATTTTCTTTTTTTTTTTACGACAACCTTATAGTTGTTAGTATAAGGAAGTTTGTCTGTTGTAGATGGGTGGAACTTCTATTCGAATGGTATGTATTACGAAATTATTAAAAGATTGTTGAAATTTGAGATTTTAACATAGTATAATTCAACGTGCACGACGTGTCTGTTGAAGAGGAACTCTCTTCCTACCGTTTTTGTCGTGTGGTCATTGTTTTAAGGAAATGACAGTGTCTATGTCCCATTGGTATTTTTACACCGTCACTTCTCAGTGTAAAAATTATCAATTTACAACTATCTGATAGATGTACTCTTTACCGTTGTTTTTAAGTTTAGGTTGTTAAGACCTTTCGATTTCATGTCGTTGTGATACCCAAGATTTAGAGTTACGTCTTTTGAAAGGTTCGAAGAAGTTTATTTTGATTTATACCTTTTCTTAGAATTTCTTAATTTTTTTCCTTTTTTGGGTTTCGTCACCTAGTATCGTCAACAGACCACGTTGTCTAGAATTAAAACGTATCCATTGTGTTTACCTGTGGCTATTAGAACTCGATGTATGTACTCTTACGTCCTTTGTGTAAGTGATCTTTTGTTTTACTAGTTTTACGTCTCACAGACGGACAGAATAAACTACATAGTCTAAAGTTTAAGTTATGTTTTATTTTAAGAGTAAAGTTTTTGTAGTTTATAGGGAGTAAAATTTTTTTATTAACGAATTTATTAAACTTGATTTCCTTAATTCCCTTCAGTCCCCTAAAATGGTAATGTATTTACCGGGCTTTAGTAGTACTAGTTTGTGTTGATCTTTTTATTCGAAATTGAGATTAGAAGAGATATTTAAAACGTCGAGAGTTTGATTTAAATATCGTTATTTGACACCTACTGACTGAACCTTCAATAATTTATGTTCCCGTAAAAAACGAGTAATCCATCAATTATGTAAGTAAGGTTTTGATATTCCTAAGTAACAACGACAACAGATGATATATGTCATGTTTTTAGATGACTTATTTAGTGTACTAATTGGTTCTCTATAGTGGTGAGTAATTTGTCTATGACTTTTACTCACAGTGTTATAGTTATTTGTGGTTTGCTTTCTATAAAGAGGGTTTACAAAAACGGCTATAGAGAGGTCGGATTTTCCTCTTGATTTTTATTGAGTAAATAAAGGGTCTAGTCATTTTATCGAAGGTGAACTTAACAAGTAAGGAATTTTAATTCCCTGTATATAGAGATATAAGTTTCTACTTTTGGAAGTAAGGAGAACTAATCAATTAATATTTGGTTAAAGAGTTTGACAATGTTACTTCCTAGTTCGAGATTTACTTCAAACCTTGCATTTATGATAATACTACTTGTTACTGTAATTACGTAACTA
Organism: Capra ibex; assembly: GCA_006410555.1. NCBI lineage: Eukaryota > Metazoa > Chordata > Mammalia > Artiodactyla > Bovidae > Capra > Capra ibex. The sequence continues at coordinate 13,418,852 of SJYO01014747.1, forward strand.
TAGTTCAATATTAGTAATGTTATCGTTATCCACGCTAAATAAGTTAGGTCACCCGATTCACTGTTTGAGTCACGAAGTATGAGAGGACGGTGTTCCGTTCTCCGTTTTAGGTAAGGACTGTGATACATTTTATAATTTGGGAATAATTTTTTTAATTTTGGTATTTCTAAGTGTTCCTTCGGTTTACTATAATTTTAGTATAGTTTTAATTTATTGTCTTATGTAGTAGAACACACTGTTTTTATCTCTAATTTTTTATGGTCGTATAACCGACACGATAGTATATATGATAGTAGTATAAATTCTACCATTTTTTTCCCCCCCCCATTCACCCTACTTCTTTTTCTAACCATGATCTTTTCGGTACTAGTTAGACGTAAGGATACTTCGGTTAGTTTTGAGTCTTTCACTCGTAAGACAATTATTCGTTTTCTCGATTCAGTTCGTAAGTTTCGTGAATTTTCTTATCAGTTCCTAAAGTTTTACTCGGTAAATTAAAGTACCTTAAAGTTAAAGAATGTTTTTAATTTAAACTTTTATTCATTTCAATTTTTTCACTTTTCCATACGCACTCAACTCGGACCTTTAAAGTAACCGTTGATTTAGGTCAAGAAGTAGACATTTTGTCTTCATTGTCATCATGGATGGAATACATCGTCATCACCACTTCTAATTGTAAATATCGAAAATGTAATGGACCGTATATCTTACTGGAGTTATTTATAATCAATAATAAGGTTATATGGTCTCATTGGTTTCATGGACTCCTGGATGTCTGATTGGAATTACTTAGTTTGTTAAGTATAAGGTTGTCAGTACCATAGAGACATTTTAGATATCCCAGGACCCCAGTTGATAGATTTTCTGTTTTTGTTAAAGACGAAATTTCTATTAAATTACAGTGTAAACCTTTTCCTTTACCGTTGGGTCAATCCATAAGACCGAACCTCTTAGAGTGCCTGTCTCCTCGGACCACCCGATGTCAGGTAACCTAGTGTTTCTCAGGTTGTACTGACTCACTGATTGTGTCACGATTACAACGTAATTTTATTGTAGTCATGTCTTTTGACTTATCCCAAATCATAATTTCGAGATGATGAGGTATAGAAAAGTCGTTAAACACCTAATGACGTTTGTATGACTTCTCTACTACCAAACTAGGTCTAAGGTAGTAGTTTGTATGATCGAAGTTCGATTATGATACTTTTCAATTCTCTTAAAAGGGTGTTAGTACCAGTGGATATGGAAAAAAAACAAACAAAATTTAACGAACAAGATTCAGTGAAGATCTGTTTGAAAATACCACTCTTCCATCGGGACGACGATGACGACGATTCAGCGAAGTCAGCACAGGTTGAGACACGTTGGGGTATCTACCTTCGGGTGGTCCGAGGGGGCAGGGATCCTCAGAGGTCCGTTCTTGTGACCTCACCCAACGGTAAAGGAAGAGGTTACGTACTTTCACTTTTCACTTTCACTTCAGCGAGTCAGTACAGGTTGAGAATCGCTGGGGTACCTGACGTCGGGTGGTCCGAGGAGATGGGTACCTTAGGAGGTCCGTTCTCATGACCTCACCCTACGGAGAATTTTAGGGGTTCATGACATGTCGGTCTTTAATTTTTGTATTATAACTTGTTCTTTCAAAATTTAAGATTAAGTCATTTAAACAAATTTTTTGTAACCCTATGACACTTTACTCAACAATCAACTTTACGTTCGTTCACTAAGTAATGACTACACAAAATTCTCTCCAAGGGGATTTTATTCGGTAAAGGAATGGAGATGAAGAATCGTTTAAGGGTAAAATTTTCGTTGTTTTGCACCCCCTGTACCTTCTCGTGTTCCTTTTACTACTTACTGAGTTAAAAAATTTGTTCACCAAGATTATTTACGATGTTAAACAATTTTAAGTTTCTGAATTACGTTTTATCATCCTGTTTACCCATGTTTTAATGTCATTCCTCTTTGACTAGTAATAGTAGTGTAGTAATTAGAAGAACCATGAATACAGTATTAAAGTTAGAAGAAACGTGTCGGAAATTTAAACTTTTATAAATTATCACTTAAGTGTATAAGACAGAATAATAGTTTTTGTCGAACTGAGGAGTTATCCTAATTTTATATAATTGTTCAGACCCAGGATTTATTCCACCCGTAAGTTCTTTGTTTTCGTCGGTCGACAACAAGTATCACAATTTGATACGACAAGTTGATACTCCCGATTCTTTTAATTTTCAAAATAGTAGTCTAGAAGGGGTAATAGGGATAAGGAAATTTTCAACTGATGTACAAGTAGTTTCTAACTTTCAACACCAAAGAACGTTCAAAATTCGAAAATGACTCAGTTTCAAATCATAAGTTTCGTATAGATTTTCAATGATAAATTTCGTAATATTTGAATTATTACTTAGAGGGAAGTAAAAATCAAATCTGAGTTTTGTGATCAACTGTTTACAAATTGTCGTTGATATATGTAATTTAATTGTTCATAAATGACTCGTGGGTGATACACGGTCCGTTAATTTTGTCTTCCGTACTTCAGTTATTTAATATGATGTAATCCATTCAAAAGTAGAAACAGGAGTGGTGGGGGGTAATTTTTTTTTTAAAGTGATAAAATGTCCAGGATCAGTGGTAAATATATTATCTCCAAGTTTGTTATTACTCTTTGTTTCTAATAGTACATCTTAGATCTATACGTTTACACTAAGTTGTTGGAAAATTATTTTGTTAATGATTTATTAGTATGATTTTTCAAAACAGTTTTTATTTGTATAGGTAAACTCTTAAGTAGGTTTAAGTAAATATGTCAGAGTGGGGAGAAAAGGGTGATAAAGAGTCTACCACTCAATCTTTAAGGTATTATCATTGGTTTGGAAGATGTGATAGTTCCGTTATGGGGTCACATTTTTCTTGAAAAACAACCCGAAAGTTCAAATTCCTTTCGAGTACTAGTGCAGTAAATAAACTTAATCATTGTCACTTTAGGTCATTTTTCATACGAGATAATGGTTCTCTTAAGTTCCCGAAGACTCAAGATATAGACATTTCGACTGTTTTTTGTTCCTAGGTCTTATTCGATCCAAAGGAATGTCCCGTTCTGTGATTCACGAGTCACCAGACACCGGTAATCGATGTTGATGAGAGGTGAGTCATCGAGATTTACTTCATCCGTGTCTTATACACATTTACTTTGTCGTGTCGACACAAGATTATTTTAAAATAAGTATTTTTGTCTCCCGTCAAATGTTTGTGGATCTAGATGCCACGTCCAAAAAATAAAACCGACGTGACACGGACACCGGAGAATAAAGGAACTGGTCCGTAGTTTGGGAACGTACGATGTCACCTTCGAGTCAGAAGTGGTGACCTGGTAATCTTCAGGATCCATATCATAATTTTCGTATAAGTTTATACTAAAGAACGGTAAATTTGAAACGGACTTGGATTCAATTTTTCCGTCTTTTATTTTCCAACCTCATTTCATCATTCTAAAATTATTTGAACCATGTGTAGAGTGGTATACCGAAATAAAAACATGACAAAACTTGGAGTGATTTAGGGACAAAAATATCTGAGTAAATGAATTTTAAAGGTTTCAGTATAAATTTGAATTTCTTGTCTAATTTGTACATTTAACTCATTTTTGAATGATTTACGAAGGTGGTTGTAGATAAAGTGAAGCCACATCTCCGGGGAATCCATTAAGTCGAAGTCCTAAGTATGAGGACGTCTTTCGTTTTCCTTATATTAAAATACATGTCTTTGTGTTTTTATCTAAACCTTTAAAGTTGTAGAATAGTCTTAGTTAATGGTCTATACATAAATATTTCTGTCAAGATTTTCTAGTTTTCAAGATTAGGTCTCTTAGAAATTAGACTTACGAGTCTTGAAGTAGACATCTTACAATGATATTTTTGTGTACAATTCAGAGTCAGGGGTTCTTGAAGGATCCATTTTTAAACCCGAGGGATTGTCCGTCAGTACCAAGAATTTTGTCGACAAATTGTCTCGGTTGGAGTGAGGAGTTGTCTTGTCTTCATGAAATGGAAGACCAGGAAGTAGATTGGACGAAAGTTGTAAAGATTTCCTTTTGAAGGTAAAGGTTGGACCGTTCCGGTGCGAAGAGTCAGAAGTCATAATGATATCGTAGTACTCGGAATTAGTTGTGATAAGAACCTATCTTAGAATTCGTATTAAAGGTTGAAAAGAAATGATGATCAATTTACCTGGATGAGTCGTGAACAAGTTAGTCATTCAGAACGACCTGGGACTTGGGTACTTGACGTCGTACGGTCCGAAGAGACAGATAGTGGTAGTGATTTGAGTACAGGTGACTCAACCATTATGGTAGGTTGGTAGAGTAGGTCAGTGGGGGAAGAGAAGAACGGGAGTTAAAAAGGGTCGTAGTTGTGATTGGGAGAGATTTCATACGCCGAACTATTTTTATGGTATGGGTATGAAAAGTGACCAATCTGACTTTATGAAGTGGTTGTACCTTCTGTTACAAAGAGATAGAGCTCATTTAAAAACTCTTATGTCCATATATGAAAAAGGGCAGTGAGGACACGGTTTCATACTAATATTATTAGTTTTATTACCGTTCTTGATAGGTTTTACGAAACAAATTTTGAAGTTAATACTTTTTCATGGTTAAATTCTTAAAAATCTTTCATTTTATTTCAAATTCTAAATTCGTTGTTAATTCGATGGATTTACAAAAGGTTCTGGTTCCAAAGGTTAAAAGTTTAATATTTCGTTCAAGGACTATTGAAATGGTTTTGAGTAATTAGTAAAACTGATAAGTATAGGTTCTTTATAACGTTTGTAGACGAAGTTTTTAAAAAGATTCTAGTTCCACGATTTTAAAGGAGGGTTGTTCAATTATTTTACTTCGTTAATTGTTCTTTGTGTCGTAATATTCGAAGGTTTAAATTGGACTGGAATATATTTCTTCCGGCCTCTTCCGTTACCGTGGGGTGGGTGAGGTCATGAGAACGAACCTTTTAGGGTACCTGCCTCCTCGGACCTTCCGACGTAAGGTACCCCAGCGACTCCCAACCTGTGTTGACTCTCTGAAGTGAAAGTGAAAAGTGAAAGTACGTAACCTCTTCCTTTACCGTTGGGTGAGGTCACAAGAACGGACCTCTTAGGGTCCCTACCCCCCCAGACCACCCGACGGCAGATACCCCAGTGTGTCTCAGCCTGTGCTGACTTCACTGAATCGTCATCGTCATATATTTCCGTCGTCAATGACTTGTTTCTATTTAGGATTTAGTTAGTTCATTTTATTTAACTAAATCAGGGACTCGTCCCGTCCTTACTGAATTCCCTTATAGGTACTTTCTTTACAGACTCCTTTTGAGTAGTCGAATAAATTCTTTTCGAGAGATGGTCATGTTCATACACCAAGTCTCACGAGTGAGGTACTTTAAGTCTACTCTTCGACCTAGTGTGAAACGTGGTGTTGTTTTTCATGACTGTGATTACATTAGATGGTGAGTTAGAGGAAAGGTTTTAGATTGTTTCGGAAGGAAATGTGCCTCTGGACCCTTACTAGGGACCCAACCCTTCTAGGGGATCTTTTCCCTTACCGTTAGGTATGGTCATAAGGACGGACCTCTTAAAGTATCTGTCACATCGGACCGCCAGATGTCAGGTACCCCAACGTCAGTCTGTGTTGACTCGGTGATTGTGTTCGATTCAAGTGGAATTCGTCTGATGGTTGAAACTATTAAAACGAGTATAAGGATAGATAGAAATTATACAACGTCATTGTTCCTAGGAGTAAATTATACTTTAATTTCCATATAATACTAACGACTAGTAAGATATTATTTTGCGTTTCTACTGAAATCACATCAGAATGTAATTGTGATCCGGTAGACACGAAAGGAATGTAAACTAACAGTAGAAAACTTCAGGAGTTTTGGTAGATTGTAGAATTCTTATTTTGAACTCTTGTGACAGTTTATATTTTTTAAAAAGTGTTTTTATTCCATGATCACCATTTCAGTAGTTCAGTATTCTTTTGAGAGTGTTGAGTATTTGGTAATTTCAATTCGTTTTATAAAACGAACTATTGGATTTAATTTTACTAAAACTGATGAGACATTATATATAATTCCTATATTAACGAACAAACCCTTTATAAGTTAAAGTTTATTGAGTTTCTTGTTTCCGAACAAAAGGTTTTGTCACCTAATAGGTCGAAGTGTGTTACATATTTAGTTTAACAACCTCATTTGTACGAAGAACCTTCAATATATTTGTAAGTTTAGTGTCAAAAATAAACATTTCAAGTCTTATAGGAACTTAAATTTAACAGTACCAATTAATATAAGTCTTTATTGTCAGTTAAACTGTTAATTCACACGACTCGGTGAATTGGACCTTCCCTTTCCATCGACTCATTCTCTTATAAATAGAGACTTTATGTCAACATAAGTTTCTTTAATATATTCAATACGGTTCGTACATTCGAAATATTATTACTACCAGTAGACGTTTATAATGTAAATTATGTAATTAGAAATTTAATAAATTACTTTATTAATCCCTTTTTTAAGTTTTGCGAAAGTGACGTCGTAAGACTTAGAGATAAAAAATTTCTGTGAAGAGGTAATACAGACGTAAATATGATAAATAATTATCAAATCTTGGGGATTTTAATTCTTTGTCGAAGGGACCACCGAGTTACCAGTTCTTAGGAGAACGGTTACGTCCTCTGCGTCCAAGGACCCAGCCCTTCTAGGGGATCTCTTCCTTTACCGTTGGGCGAGGTCTTAAGAACGGACCCTTTGGGGTACTTGTCTCCTCGGATCGTCCGATATCAGGTACCCCAGCTTCTCTCAGTCTGTGTTAAATCCCTGTTTTGGTGGTAGTTTTAATCCTTTCGGTTCATATGATAGCCGGGTCCAGAGTACAATAAGTTTATTGAAGTTGTGTTTTATTGTAGATGTTAAACGTTACGTTTTGAATATTTTTGACGAGAGGTCAAATTCTCTTAATCTGTGTGATAATAAAAATGGTATGTTAAATTCTCGTTTGACCAGACTCTGACCTTTTGAGGTTTATAAAATATGTTTACTCCTTCTGATTTCGGGTGTCACTTATTTTACAGTTCTAATGTCTTGATTAAGTGTATTCTTCGACCCAGAGGAGAGACGACTTAGTCAATAAGAAAGGTAAGAAAGTGTGTGGAGAGTAATTACCTCTTCTACTTCTATAGGGGTTCAATAGAAAAAAGGGAGAGTTCTTCTTTTAGTCTCATTTGTTCCGTTAAATTAACCAACAGGTGTCAGGTTTTAAAATTTATTAGTTCTTTGACACTTGTTATCATTTGATTCGAACTTTCTTTTAAATATAAGTTTTAATGGATAAAGTATATTAGATCGGAGATTAATATTACGTCATCAAGTACTTTCGGAAAACAATTGATACCCGTACCGAAGGAAGTAATAGACACCTTGAGGTCCCTTAAAAAATTTGTCAACAACGGTGTTACTATTTGTGTTACCTTAAGTTAGAGCTTGGACTAGTCCAATAAAACTAAGTTCTTAAGTTTTACAATTTTATTTTTGTTTATAAATTCATAAACATTGAAACTGAGTTTGTCTTTTATCATTATTTGATTTTTTTAAAAACTACTTTATATCATTGAATTTTCTTACCTTAGAAACCAAAATAAACGAGAGTGCATAAGTAAGAAAAACAGATGGTCTTTATACCGGTTAAAATGTTTGGACCGAGTCGTCGTCTAAAGTTTTGTGACTGGCATAATAATACTTCCAGTTTCCTGTACGTCTAGAAAATTTTTACACTGAATAATTTTAGAAAATAAAACAACCACTATTTTTCCTTTTGACTTGAGGTGATACAATTAAATCCTCAAAGATATAGTAAATTTCGTAAAAATATTACTAATTATGATCTGTTTTTTTAATTTTGGAGGTAAATAAAATTAGACTTTTAGAAAAAAAAAATTAAAATACCTAAGTTTAATGTTGAAACCATCAGATAATAATCAGTGACGGTTAAAGATGAATTTGAATGGGATTTGAAGTGTATGTAAACACAGAATTCTTCGAGTTAAAAGTTAAAAATGTTCGCAGGTTCGTGTAGACTTACGGTTTTATTGTAGGATAGTAAATGTTCTTCCTTGGGGATTGAAACTATAAACATAATTCCTGCGAACCCATCTTTCTACGGAACTGAGATGTATATACTGTAGAAATTTTGTAATGACAATTTCCAGATTGTAAACGAAAGAAAGCATGTAACATTATTTGTGTCTAAACTGGTTTGACGTTTTCCTGGTTTTTCGTTTTTAATTCGATTTAATTTTCTTTATTTTGATGGAGATAGTAGATAAACTTAGTTGTCTTATTCGATTGTGGTTGCTATTTAATAGGTATTCTTAGTATTCTTGTTTACGTTTGGGCAGGAATATATTTAATTGACCAATAAACTGATAGGAATTTTAAAGGGTTCCATCGAGTAATATAAGGTATAAAGGAGACCATTTAGGGAACGATTATAGTGAACTGTAATTAGAGGTGTAAGTCACAATTCCTCATTCTTTAATAAGGACTTTTGAGACATGTATAAAAAAATTAAGTACATAGATTAAAATCCCATAGTTTTATAGTATATGTACAATTTAATAAGGAAGGAAAGTTCGAGATTTCTGAATGATTCGATATCCATTGTTCAGAGAAATCAGTGTAGTAAAATCAAAGGACGTTTTATTGAATAAAAAGATGGACGAACCCTTCTTTCTGGGTGTTTTTATCCATTTTACTGATAAAATTTAGGTGATTTATTATTGATCTGATACTTTCCCAGATGAATTAAAAACTTTACGTCAAGAAAATTCTTAACATTCTAGACGTCTATGTTTTTAAGATGCGGTAAAGATTTTGTATTAGACATAGTGGTTTTTTTACCGACTTCTTACATGTAAAGTCTAACATTTCTACTACTGAGTTGAAGACTAAATTGGTATTTAGATTTAGTGGTAAATTAACTTTTCATGACTTACAGAGTGTCGACTATATTTAATGTACATGGTTGACAAAATTGTAATCGTGTTTTGACGAAACTATATTCCTTTACGTAAACTGCCCGAAAAAGAGTAGGGAAAAAGCTCTGATTCAGATGTTAAATACAGTGTAACTGTTGGAAATGACTATAAAAGGATAAGTTTACAACCATCGATAATTCTGAAGTATACAACCCATTTTTGTAAATGAATGAACGATATGTTTTATCTCTGATAGTGTTTCTAAATAGGAGTTCCTATTTTAAGGTACCAGAGTCAGAAGTTTTACCGTATGGAACCCCCCCCCCCCTCTTTTGTTATAAGATTTGTTAAATAACTACCTTGGTGGTTTTCGGTTCATCCTTATGTACAAGAATTGCAAGAATAAAGTACTTTCTTTGTTTTTGATTTTAGATACGAGTGTTTTGAGATTAAAAATTTTGTAAGAGGGGATTTTACAATTGTACTTATCATTGATCTAACTTAAAAGGTTACTTGAATAAATTATAATTTTCTAATTTTGACAAACGTGTCATATAATCCGTCGTTTTTTCTTTTTCGTATAGAAACCAAATACCAAAAGGACTTTCATATTAGTCAGAAAAAGAACCAGGGTTTTAATTTGTTTCCGAATTTCCTGGAAGTTATAAAATTTGATAAGTTTTCCGTGTAATTCAATGTTATCGATACGTGTATTGTGAAGAGTTACTTTTCCAAATTTCTAAAACATTTTAATAAAGTCTATGAATGAGTATTAGTCATAGTTTTTATATTTAATTGTTTCTTTTATTTTTGGATTATTCGAATGAAAATACAGTTTCATCATTTTAAATGGGTAAGAATGGAGTTTATTTTGTCGCATAAACAAGTCTTAGTAGCAGTTGGTTTAAATTAAAATTAGAACATTCAATGGAATTTTTTTTTTTCTTTTCTATTATAGTCACAAAACTAAAAACTTGTTAAGAACCGGTTTCAAAGTCACACTACTTTGTTACTCTTTTATAAGGTCTCTGTACTAGTGACCTATTTAAGTTCTTCTACCGAATAGTTGTACGATGGACATGTAAATTCCAACGTCAATAAATAGTATCATAGATAGTGAGAAACAAAAGGAGTAGAAAACCCACGTATGTATTTATAATATCTATTCCGTAACTCTAATTTTTTCTTTTTTAAGAGTAGAAACCGTTCCAAATTCTAATACTGGAACAAAAGTAAAAATAAAAAGAAAATACGGTTCGTTATGTGTTTTTGTTTCTTCGAATGGTAAACATTTCTGACTTTATTAGAATTTAAAAGAAATGATAGATCTTGATGGAAAATGTTCTTTGCTCTTTAATTTTTAATTGAGGTCCTCTTTATTCACTTCAATTTTACCGATGACCAATGAAATTTAAAAATTTGGTGTTCAATAAACTAGAGTGGTTCACCCTATAATCGAAACAGAAATTTCGTTTAGATTTTGTACATGATAGATACTAGAAATAAGTTAAAGTTTGACTCCAGAGATTGTAAAAGTCAGAGGGAAGGGGGTAAAGAGTACATTTTTCTAGAACTCCAATTTGTTGATTGTTAATAAAACGTAAAACGATTAATCTTCTAAGACTTTTTGATCTAAGTCTTATAATTATATTTTGCTGAACGTCACAAGTTTTTAAAGTTTTTTGCAACTAAACTTTTTGGTTTTGCCAATTTTGTTGTCAGACATTTTAGTTCTATACGCGTTGACTACATTGCACATCGTCATATACTTACGATAAGCCTTTTATTTTGTTAAAGTGATTGTTTTTATGGGAGTTTTTGTAATTTTTTATGTTGTCATGGACACTAAAATGTTCATGATGCATTTAGACGGGTTGTGATAAAAATGCATCTAGAAGTGGAGGTGTTGTTGTGTGCTGGATGGCGTCCTGCTTCTGTTTATATAAGATTTTATGTGTTTCCAAACACGTAAACACCAAACAAGAAGTTTAGTGATTTGAATTTAAGGGAGAGTCTGTTACAAAGTTTAAAGATCTAACATGTCCCCTGCGGTGTTTAAAAATTTTGTTGTATTATGTGATAATTTTATGACAAGGTAAAACTCGTATTGACCTAAAAATACGTACGTTGTTTATACCGAGGAGAAGTAGCGGGTAATGGCTCGTTGGGATGAAATTATAAATGTGATGCTCTTTCATTGAAGTGTTTCCCTAAACCACAGACTTATAAGGAAACGTTTTCAAAACAGCTGGTGTCGAACACTCCTATATATAGTAAAAAATTTTATTAGTTTGCTGCTTGAATTTGAAAGTTTTCAGATCCTTGACTGGGTTCATAGAGGATTGTAAGTCCACACCATATTGCCGAGGAATACTGGAAAAATTTTCATGGGGTTGTCATCTAAATTAGTAACAAGTTTGTTGTCTTACAGTTTGTTAGAACCGCATTAATGAGTCATTTTATTTGATGGAATTAGTTTGCAGTAGCAGATCGTGGCATTAATATTAGATAAAGGTAATTAGTCGGGACTGCTGTATCATTTGAACCGAATTAAAAACTTTATGGTCTTCGTGAGGAGGTTGAACGTAAAAATTTTTCTGTTGGAATTGCAGTTATTTCCCAACTTGTTCGTCGTTGATGGAAAAGTAGACATTGTGACGTCGGCAAAAGTTTTAGCCGAACCTTTCTCAATTTTCGGTTGTGGGTTGTCCCTTTTTTTTTTTGTGTTCAAAAATAAAAAACAACTTTGCATCAGTCCCAAGGTAACAAGAAAATTTAAGCTGGTGCTTCTACACAAGGGTGGAGTGCCCTTTCCCCAATTTTTTTTTTGAGGGGTCAACCTTCCTGTACTTTTCCCCTAAGAAAAAAGGAATGGGATTTATAGTTTTATTGAGTGGTCCTGTCTGCCCCCGAGAGGAGCGTGCCAGCGGCGGCGGCGGGGAAAGGGGCGCCCCGGCCAGGCCCGTCGCTCTTCCGGGGGGCGGGCGGCGCCCCAGACGTCGCCCCCGGGCGCGGGGGTCGGGGGCCGGGGCGCCGCGAAGGGCGGGCCTCTCGGTCGCTCGCCGCGGCGGCCCCCTCTCGGCCGGGCGCTCCGGGACGGGCGGCGGGGGAGGACGAGCGCGCGAGTTCCTGTAAAACGAAAAGGAGGGTTCCTGTTTCCTGTTATTTTCCTCGGCCCCTCGGTGAGTGGCCCAGGCTTGCGGCGCCGGCTGGGGAGGACCAGCGGACGTGGGCTGAGGGCGCGGTCCCGCGGGCGGGCTCGGAGGGCGGGCATGCCCAGCCCGGCGGCCCCGGGGCCCCTCGGAGCCGCCGGCGACGGCGTCGCTGCGAGAGGCGCAGCACCCGGGCCGGCGGGGCCCGCGGAGACGGCGCCCGAGGGTCGGGCCGCGCGCCGGGCGGAGCGGGGGGTCGGTGCCGTCGAAACGAGGGCGCCCAGACGCCCGGCGGGCCCTCATCCAGGAGCGGCCGGCCGCCCGAGGCGCCGGCGCCGCCTTGCGGACTGTCGAGCCCCACGACGACGGAGAGGCCGGTAGAACACGGCACACACACACCACAGAGAGAGGGCAGAGGAGAGAGCCGAGATGAGGGAGGAGGAGGAGGGGGGGCGGGGTGTGTGGTGTGTTGTACCGGAGAAGCGACGCCGCCGCCGACGACGCCGCCGTCGTCGAGGCGGCGCAAGGACGGGCGAGGGGAGGGGGTAAGAGGGGCGGAGGGCGGGCGTCGGGGGGTCCATTCGTCATGCGTACGCGCGGTGGCGGGCGGGCAGCGCCGGTAACCGAGGAGCTCGAAGGACGGTGGGGGAAGGACCCCTCTCCGGAGTGCGTGCGAGCGTTCGCAGAAGGAGGGCGGATTGTTGTTGGTGAACCTTTGATAACCGATTAAGACTGGGGTGGGGAAGTCGACGGAGGGGAACCTATCCGACCGGAATTACGGTGAGTGGAAGACATCCACAGAGCCCAAAAGAACTCCCCAGGGTCGGTCGCTAACCGACTGCTACCTTGTAAACCAAACCTCGACCAAACAACCAAACGCGGGGCGTCACGCCTGGGGAGCCTCTTCTGATCCCCCAGGGTCCGCGCCTTATCCGATCCGGTCATAATAATCATGTCACAGGATCTCTACCCCTGAAGCGGGAACCTTTTTTGAACCTTAAGCCACAAAAACTGAAGTCTAAAAACAGAAAAAAAAAAATAATTCCTTTTACTGACTGTCCTACTGCCCGTTTGTTCTACGTCCAAGTATCGGGAACCCGTTGTCGGTAAAGAGGAGTTGACATCTTGAGTTCTAAACAGAAGATTTGTTGGGTCGCAAGAGATTTCCAGTTTCTTGATCTCGGTTCACTAAAAAGTTGGTCGTGTAGGGAGATCGGTTCGTAGGATTAACTCTACGGTGAATAAACTCTCAAACATTCGAAGAACAACTGGCAAATACTTTCATAATCATACGTGTAACAGGGAGCCGGAACACTTAGTCATAGAGAATTAGGACCGACCTGGTCTAAGGTGGGAAGTCCCTCACAAACAATTTCGCTATCAAACTTCGACTTGTCAGTGCCAGATGGACGGTTGGTGGAAGAGGGTCTTGTGTCCGTTTTGTTCGAAGTGAAGGAAATTCGTTTAGAAAGGGGCGGGGGGAGAGGGGAATGAAGAAGGATGAATTTAGGCCTTCGTTGAGAACCGTCTGGCTCCTTATTGACTTTTGGATTTGAAAGGACTTTACCTACCCTTTTCCTTTTCATCACCGAGAGAGGGTTACGGTCGTAAAATCTTTAGAACGAGGAAAACCGTTCCTTGGACCCTTTTTCCTTTCCTTGTGATCTGCGAGAATCAGAATTGCCTAAATAAACTCCCTTCCTCAGAACCCCTTTCCACCCGTCGAGACTTTAAGAGAATTCTGGGACAAAAGAAAAGAACTTAATCTTAGTCTTTTACACTTTATAAGTACTCCGGATCCTAGATCCAGACCGGGGAAGAAAAGCTTTGTCATGTCAACAATCAAGTAATTCATGTTGTAGTCGATGGATCCTGTCTTGATCCCGATCTTGAGTTTAGAGGATTGAAATATATCTAGAATCCCAAGGAAGACACGTTTGACCGGTAAGAGGAATTGTCACATTAACCTCGAGATTCACTTGTGTTTTCCTTACGAATAAATTGACTTTAAGTCGAAAAGAGGTAAATTAAAGGTTCTCTATAAGGAAATGTGTTAGATTGAAACTTGTAACATCTGGATGACGTCCGATACAAGAGATTTTATCGGGGTGGGACTTGAACAACAGAAGCAGGAAGGACCAAACAGGAACACACAAGAAACAAGTAGAGGGTTGGAAAAGGGACGATCGGGATGGACTTTAGGTAGAAACTAAGACGAACAGGACCAAGTAGTGCCTCATGAAGAGACGGTCGTTTTGACCGGACTTGTCCAGGAATAATTTTTATCCATACTGACTTTTTGTAACTCATTCGATACGTGGTCCGTAACAAGATTCGGGAGTAACCTCCAACTAAATCCACTAGTGTGTCGTGGGGATACTCTCCGACAATAATAGTGACACATAATAGAGACAATCCTTTGACTCTGCGTTCCTCAAATTGAACGAGTCCAGGTGTGACGATTCTTTATAATCTTAGTCGTAACTCGGGTCATCAGACTGAGGTCTGGGTAAGGGAAAACGGAGAGGGTCAAAAACCGGTTCTGACGGGGGAACGGTCTACCCAAGTCAACCTAGAGGGTAACACCCTCGACAGACTAAACGGTCCACGAGAGAGGGGATGAAGTAACTTCCCAACGTGGAAGTCTTAGTCCGCAGGGAGGTTAACCCTCTACAGTCTAGGTAAAATTGAATTAGGGGTCTGGACCAGGGGTAGGAGGTGGGATAACGATAATTAGCGGACCGTACGGTGGACCCTTGAGATCGAGAGATCAAGAAGCAAACAAAAGAAAAACCGACACGACCCAGAAGTAACGACACACACCCGAAAGACATCAACGTCGTTGGTCCTTGATGAGAGACCAACGTCACGAGTCTCGAAGAGTAACACCACTGAAGAGGACAACGTCACTTGTTGTGAAATCCGTGTACCCGAATTCATCAGAACCGTGGACCCGAAATCAACGAACGGTCACATCCTCTGTATTCTCTGAGGCCAAGTTAGGGACCCAGCCTTTCTAGGGGACCTCCTCCTGTACCATTGGGTGAGGGTATAAGAACGGACCTCTTAGGGTACTTGCCTCCTCGGACCATCCGGTGTCAGGTATCCAAACGTTTCTTAGTCTGCGTTGACTTCACTGAATCGTACGTGTGTGTGGAATCAACGAGGTGCCGTACACCTTAGAAGGTCTTCGTCCTAACCTTGGGATACAACCATCCGTCTAAGTATTGATGGCCTGGTGGTCCCTTCAGGGAGATCGAGAGGACAAAATGAGGAACAACTTAACACCTAGGAGTGCAAAGTTAACACCTCACTGAAGGAAAACTCTTCTATGTAGAACCCACCGAATGTCGAAAGAAGAAGGTTCAAATGTAAGGTATGTTGTAGAAGAAGTCTCTTCCGGGAATAGATGGGTTACCTTTACAAAAGGGATAGTGGAGTGTATAGTGTCAGTACTAAAGAAAACGATATAGTTGTGACACGGAAATCGATAGGAGAAATTTCGATCTGACTACTACTACCAAATCAACGATTCAACACAGTCTGGGAACGTTGGGGTACTTGACATCGGACGGTCCGAGGAGACAGGTACCCTAAGAAGGTCCGGCTTTATGACCTCACCCAACGGTAAAGGAAGAGGTCCCCTAGAAGGGCTGGGTTCTTAGCTTGGACACAGAGGTCGTAACCGTCCGACTAAGAGACGGTGATTAAGTCAAGTCAAGTCAGCGAGTCAGCACAGGCTGAGAAACACTGGGGTACTTGGCGTCGTACGGTCCGGAGGGACAGGTAGTGTTTGAAGGCCTCAGGTGAGTTTGAGTACAGGTAGCTCAGCCACTACGGTAGGTTGGCAGAGTGGGAGACAGCAGGGGAAGAGGAGGACGGGAGTTAGAAAGGGTGATTCTGTGGTTCTTTTGGGTGGCCTCGATCTGATCGAGACAGGATTTTTCTCGTGAACTGTGCACCGGCTGGTGTCAGGTGAAGGTGGTGTCAGGGAGAGCACGATTCACTAGACGGTCACTTGGGTCTCCTCCAGTGAGGGAGGGGGCGGGGACGTCCGAGGATAATGATGACAGAGACAAATGGTCACTTTTACTTCTTGGGTCGGGAATCGGGACTGAATGAGTCTCCTTTCCGGAGAGACACGCGAGATTTATCTAGACAAGGATAAATTAGAACAGGTTTTTTTTTTTTTTTGAACCTACCTGTCTCTTATAAAGACCTGCCTACGTTCCTAGACAAATGTGACCAGTGGAGACTCCTCTGGACTCTCCTTCCACCTCTTAGTTCACCCTTCCCGTAAAACATGAGATATAGGAAAGCACTGCAAACTTAAAACTTGGTACACTTCCATAATGGGAAAATTACTTCTTTTTTCTCCCTTTTTTGAGCTAGAGGACCCGATTTTCGACGGTGACAATCTTTCCATTGAATTTTTTCACAAAAACACCCCTGAAGGGACCGTAGGTCACCAATTCTGAAGCGGAGGGTTACGTCCCCACACCCAAGTAAGGGACCAGACCCTCGACACTAAGGGGAACGGAGCGTCCGTTTCGTGGTTTTGTGTTTCGTCTTGGTTATGGCATTGTCTAAGTTATTTCTGAAACTTTTACCGGGTGTAGGTTTTTTAGAAAAATTTTTTACACACATATACAGTAGACGTAACCGACGTGGTTTGTGGACATGGAAAAAACTACAAAAAAAAAAAATTACTTTATTTCCAGTGTGTTGTGAGTCCTGAAGGTCTCTACACTTGCCGGGGACCTCACAGGGACCGACTACTATTCCCAGGGACCGTGTATTCTACCCGTCGTCGAGGACCAGGGGTACCCGACACCGGAGCGTGACGTCCTGTCTCGACGAGGGAACGCACGGACGTCGAGACACTCGGACAAAGGGCAAAGACGGGAGGAGAGGAGACCACCGGTAATTTCTTCTCGGTCGGTCTGTACGAAGGGCGGAACACAGGACAGGGTGTGTAGGTGGCGAAGGACCCCACAGAGGGAAGATCCCAGTCGGGTTGAGTAGTGTCTCCGAGTTAGTTTTGGATCCTACTGGAACTACAGTCTCCGTCTCAAAAGTTGATGTCCGAAAAGGTCTAAGGTGTCGAGACGAGGACGAGAAACGTCAAAGAGAACGACGAGTGTGAGTGCACTGAATGTACGTCGGAGAGAATAAAGACCTATGTGAGACGAGGAAGAAGTGTGTGCCGCCAGAAAGAAAAAGGGTCCCATGTAGTGTACGTCCGAACTTTGAGCCTATGAGTTTTCCAAAGGTTTGTGTCAAGAACAAAGAAGGTACATGGTCCATGATAAAAAAAAATTTGTAATAAGGAAAAATTTTTTTACAAGTAAATAAACCAACACGGTCCAGAATCGACGTCGTGTGCCCTACAAGTGACACCATGTACGGAAGAGATCAACACCGTGACCCCGAAGACTCCCGAGTCCGAGGTATCGACGTAACACCAAGACGTCCGGGCCAACGAGACGTAGTACACCCTAGGATCAAGGGGTTAGTCCTTAGGTTGGACACAGGGGACGTAATGTTCCGTCTAAGAATTGGTGACCTGGTGGTCCCTTCAGGGTGGTCCATGATAAAATCTTCGACTCCTACGACGCATCTGACCCCAAGGACAAGAGTACCTCGCATATAAGATTACCCCGTCTTCAGACATGTATTCTTTTATGGTTCATCGGTAGTCAATCCATACAACTACCTTCCGGATTGGTGTCCAACTCACCAGTCCCTTCTGGAGAGACTCCTCCACTGTACATTCAATTTCGTCTTCCTGTGTTTCCTTCCTCTGTACACATCGGTCAAGGTTCGATTGTACCGTCTGTCGTACGTACGTCGATTAAAACGAGGTAGGGGTCTGACGTAATTTGTCGAAAAGAAAAGGGAAAGAAAGGAAGGAAGAAAGGTATTTGAGTAGTCCCTTTCTTGTGTTCTCTCGTTGTGTTAAAGGTTTCGACCTTTTATCTACCTACTCCCAAAAGAATTTTAATTCGTCCGGACTCTTTCGATTCTAGGTCGGGTTGAATGTGAGTCGTCCGAGTCTTTGGTCTTGACCCCTAGTGACCCTGATTCACCCTTTCTCTTCCCATTTTATTTCTCTCGACTCACTGTCGTCAAACTCTTCGTCAATCTAGGATAGGGTCGTCCTCTAACCTCTAATAAGACTTCTCTCTCAGAGACCAGACTTCCTACGATCCGTGTGCCTCCCGGATCGATGGTGTGACTTTTAGTCTAGACCTCCGGTCTACGATCGTTCACTCTACTAAGGCCAACAGAACTGGGTTCCCGAGTCAGCATTTCTTAGGCGAACGGTCCGGCCTCCCCAAACTAGGGACGTAGCCCTGTTATGGGACTTCTTCCTTTACCGTTGTGTGAGGTCATAAGAAAGGGTCCTTTAGAGTGCCTACCTCCTCGGACCAACCGATGTCAGGTAGCACAACGGTTCTAAGTCTGTGCTGACCCGTGTGGGTGTTACGGTTAAACCGAGAGTCTTACGACCGTTGTACTGTAAATGGAAACCGATGCTCTAACCTTCTGAGAAAAACTCCTTAGATTATCCAGATACTCCTTCCGGGTGTCCCCCGTAAGGGTTGAGGATTGTTACCAGGTTGGTCCAGTGGGAAGTCATTTCGAGTCCTAGTTACATAGTCTGTGGAAAACACGTGACGAAGGATCGGGAGAACTGGAGTCGACAATAAAATGGGTTTCAGTGTCGGTGATAAGGTAGTTCGAGGTATGTCGAAGGGTTCGTTTATACTATCAAAGGACACAGTCAAACTTATCAGTGTTCTACGGGTCTATAATTAATTATGAGGACCTACTCTAATGGTAAACTTAACCATCTGACTCGTCTATGACACACCTACGAGTCAGCACAGAGTGAGAACCACTGGGACATCTACCATCGGGAGGTCAAAGGAGACAGGAACCCTAAAGGGTCCGTTCTTATGACCTCGCCAACGGTAAAGGAGGAAGTCCCCTAGAAGGGGTGGGTCCCTAGTTTGGGTGTAGAGTTCGCAGAGGATGTACTTTCCACTTAAGAAATGACGAGACGGTGGTCCCTTCGTCTCGTCTATGACCCGGAGTAGGTTAGACACCTCTCAAACTTGTTTTTTCGTCTGTTCTCTTAAATGAGAGAGACGGATTAAAAAAAGAAAAAAACGAACAGAAAAGGATGTGAGTCTGACCTTGAATGTGGTAACCGAGGGGGCCAAGGACCTGATCTTAATGTGTTGACCAACAAGACCGGAGGTCAAACGTTTACTGTGTAGTACTCCAAAGAGTCGTATTAGTGGACTCGGTCAAGGGATATTATAGAGATAGATCTGGACAGAGCAGGGACTTAAACGAAAGACAGAGTTTCGACGAAACTGCTGAGACCCAGTTATCTTAGTGGGACGTAGTCGTGCCTCCTTACACTTCGGTCTTTAGATCCCTTCTATTATGGACACCCCTATGGAAGCTTCTGAAACCAGGGGACCGATCTGTCGACTCTGTGTAAGATGCCCTGAGTCTTCTACGGCACTTTGTCTCGTGCCCAGCGACGCCGTGTACAGACTGTGACTATGACACGCGACGGTAAAAGGGAGGGTGGCAGGGGTGAGGACGAAGAAACCCAGTGAAGCAGTGAGGGGACATACATTCAGAACCCGACAAAGAACTCCTTTTGGAACCGACTCTATGTTATTGTGGGTTAGAATGTCAGCCTCGAAGGTCAGTGGGAAAGTCTAAGATGAGAACTATTCCTCATTATCAATTATCATTTATCAATTACGGTTTGTTGATTGTTTTCAAAGAGTGTACTTTCTATTCCTGGTTTTGGTTCTCCTTATTTTTTTTTTTTCATTGAACTTCCTTTTTGTCCGGTACTTCCCTTTCTTATAATTTTTTATTTTAAAGAATTAGTAGTAATCATAAAGTTTTCCTTTTCTCTACTATAACCTAGGTACTGTGTTCCTCTCCTACGGTATATTTCTTTATTAAGTCTCTTTGTATCACTGTCTTTACCTTTTGAGTTATCTTTCTTATTATTTTAACCTCTTTTGAGTCTCTTTTGTTTCATACTTCCTGTCTTTACCTATGATCCTCTGTTTTAATCTCCTATTGAGTACATCCGTCGGGTGAGGTCCCAAGAACGGACCTCTTAGGGTCCCTGTCCCCCTCCGAACCACCCGACGGCAGATACCCCAGCGTGTCTCAGTCTGTGCTGACTGCACTGAACCGTCGTCGTCGTCGTACATCCAAGTAGTAAACTTATTATCTTTGAGGTCTTTTTCTTTTGTTTCCATTACTTAACCTTTCTTAGTAGTTGATTTATTAAGTTCTACAAGGTCTCAACTTCTCGTGTTAAAGGTCCACCTTTTCTCGCTAGTTCGTCGTTCTGGGTATCTACTTCATCTGTGACTCGAAGTAGTAGCACTTTAAGGTCTTGTGTCTTCAGTTTCCTTCTAAGATGTTCGAAGTTCGTCCCCTTCCAGTGTATGTTTCCTGGTCCTTAGTCATCAAAGTCCGAAGAGTTATTGTAGTGACCTTAGTTCTTCAATCACTTCCCCGAAGGGACCGTCAGGTCACTAATTCTGAGACTCGAAAGTTCCGCCCCCTACGTCCAAGTTACGGACCAGACCCTTGATACTAGCGCACACGGTCCGTACCGGTCCTTTTTTTTTTTTTTTCGTACAATCACTTCGTTGTAGAAGTTTTGTGATTCCCTTTTTACTAAAAGTTGAAGTTTAAGATGTGGATCGGTTTCATAGA
Organism: Capra ibex; assembly: GCA_006410555.1. Taxonomy (NCBI): domain Eukaryota; kingdom Metazoa; phylum Chordata; class Mammalia; order Artiodactyla; family Bovidae; genus Capra; species Capra ibex. Next base: position 13,439,798 of record SJYO01014747.1, read on the forward strand.
TCTTCCATTTTACTTCTGTTGAAAGTACGTTTTAGAGTTTCTCAAATGGAGGGTACTTACGAAAGAGTTCCTCGACAACCTCTTACCTAGGACGTTCCCTTGTTTGGTTCCTTCTTCTTCAGTATTAGTCTCCTGTCTCCTCCGTCTTCCGTCCGTTTGTCTCAGGAGCCCACCTGCCAAGTCCCTCTAGGGTCCGACAACGCAGACGAGGTCTGTCGGTGGTCCGTCTTGACCTCGTCGCATTGGGTTCTCTGTCTGAGGTCCTATCGAAGTAGTCCTAGACGGAGGAGACCGAGGAAGGAAACACGGACTCCTGACTTATGGGTCCACTTGGACGAAAGGACGAGTCAGCAAGTCAGAACAGACTGAGAAATACTGGGGGTATCTGACTTCGGGGGGTCCGAGGAGACAGGTACCCTAAGAGGTCCGTTTTTATAACTTCACCCAACGGGAAAGGAGGAGGTCCCCTAGAAGGATTGAGTCCCTAGTGTGGACACTGGATCGAATATTAGACCTGCACTGGATAGTCCATAACTATTTTAAGGAGAGAGGGGGTAATGCGGTGCGGTAGATCTAGTAGACTCCTGAGTGAAGAAGGAGGTGTCTATGCCAGACGAAACTGGATGACGATCTAGTTCCACTCTTCGTCTAATTTTGCCTCGTCGCATGAGGGGTCGGTGTATTGACGGTGTGTAGATTGCGAACGGAGGATGAGAATAGGACAGTTAGGGGGGTGGCACGACGTCGTACAGAAGAGGTCCTGAGTGAGGACTACAACGGATCCACTCCAAGAGCATTTAAGGGTCCCTTCGGAGTCACTCTGATGTTGGACGTCTACGCAGAGAAACGACAGAGGACCCTCGGAAGTAGATTGAGACGACTATAGGGTACTATCGATCCACTCACGGATGTTGAGTCCGAAAGGTTTAATTCACTATTGACAAGTCCATGAAGGGACCCCCAGGTAACCGATTCTGTTGTGTGAGGGTTATGTCCCCCGGGGTCAAGCTACGGACCAGTCTCTTGATCTAGGGTGCACGACGTTGATTCTCAAGTATGCGGTGTTGACTTCTAGGGTTTACGATGCCGCTGCTAGGTTACATGGTGTGGATCCTGGGTCTCGTCGGTTTATTTATACATAGAATTCAACTTAAGATAGTTTGAAAGTTCGTCTCACACTCCCTTGAACACGAAGGGTCGGTTCTATCTCGGACTCCTTGGTCTAAATGTGTGGACGGACTTTGTTTGTTTTGTCTGTTTTCCGTTCTTTTTACGTTCCCATGAATTCTGTAGTCCGTAGTCGATTTTTTCCTGGTACTAAGGACTCGCGTCCTTTGTTTACACTATTCGTGACGACAATCGGGGCGAATGACGGATCTAACGTTAGGACAGAGATTCGGAGTCATGACTCTCTCCTTTGGATCCGTCTTGCGACGGCAGAGGGACTCGACTCCTCTGCCCGACCGTCAGGTCCTTCAGGTCCCTCCCGTTCCACCGACCTCAATGGTCCCGTCTCACGGTCTCTCTTCTCTTGTACTCGGTATTTTCCTCGTCAAGTATTGGATTGACGCGTTGTAATCTTTATAGAGGAACTTTGACAATTCTTTTACTTCTCGGTGTTTGTCCCTGTCTCATAGACGTTTAGTGCCTACTTGATATATTTCTTACATATTTCTTGAGAGTTGTAATTTATTATTACTTGATCTTTATAAAATACAGTATATAGTTGTGTATGTATACCTTAGATCTTTCTATCATGATACTTGGATAAGCGTCCCGTGGGTACCTCTGTGTCTGTATCTGTCCCCCTCCCCCTCCCCCCTCCCCCACCCCACTTACCTGTCTCGTCGTGCCTTCGCAAATGTGGTTGTATACACTTATCCATCGGTTACTTTTACACGGCATACTGAGTCCCTTGGGTTTGACCCCGAGACACTATTGGATCCCCCACCCTACCCCACCCTCCACCCTCCCTCCACGTTTTCCCTCCCCTGTACGCATGTGGGTACCGATTAAGTACAACTGCATACTGTTTTTAGTTTGGTTGTAACATTTGGTTAGTAGTTAGTTACTTTTCATTTATTTGTATTATTTTTTATCTGTTATGTGAAAAAATTCACTCACTTTATGTATTTCTCAAGTGGTTCCTTCTATATGTTTAGTATTTATTTGTGTACTTTATTACGATCCCCTTAAGAGACCGTCAGGTCACCAAGTAACGATCCCGAACTCAAGTCAGGGACCAACCCCTTACTTCTAATGCGTTCGGTTCGTCACTTCGGTTTATTTTTTTTATTCTACGAGTTATAGTAATCAGTGACCCCTTTAAGTTTAACTTTTGTGTTACTCTATAATGATACATGTATTATCCTTGAACTCCCAAATTTTCTGACAGGGTCGTCCTACATTGTGTATACTATTTATATTAATTATGACGACATACTATAAATACTTTCAATCATTTTCTCATTTAGGACTCAAGAGTAGTGTTCTTTTTGTGAAAAGGAGAAAGAAATTAAAACATGGATATACTATACTGTCTACCAGTGAATTGAATAACACTATTAGTGAAATACCACCTACTTTTAGTTTAGTAATACCACATATAGAAATTGAATATATTACGACATACAGTAGATGTAGAGTTATTTTGACTTTTTACTTTTATTTTTTTGAGACGGTCGAACCCTCCTATGTCTTGTTGGTTTTTTGTGCGAGTACGAAACGAAAACTTTCACGGTTTACCATGTCGGGGAAACCTTTTGCAACCGGTAAAGAACAAGTCAAGTTTTATGAATTGTATACTAGGACGCGGATCTAAAAATGGGTCCACGCACAGATACTTTCCCTTATGATGAGTCCTGGAGGGTCTGTCAGATCTCCAATCCTCATGTACGAGAGTGACGGATCCCGGGTCCAAGTTAGGGACCAGTCCCTTGATTCTAGGGTGTTCGGTGCACCATGTCGGTTTTTTCTTTTTTCTTTATGATTAGGTAGTGATAATTACTTATTCGATAGCTATGTTCGTTGTCCCAACTAGAGTTATAATTAAAACGGACTCCTTTTATTCGGTTTTTTATTTTTTTCTCATGTATGATATACTCAGGTAAATATATTTTAAGATCTTTTACGTTTGATTATCTTTCATCTAGTCACGAGACCAACGGACCTCTACCCTCTTTCTACCCCGCCCTACATTTTGTCCCTGTAGTTTTCCGTGCTCCCTCCCTTAGAGATTTCCATTACTTATAGAAAGTACGACTATCAAGACGTCTACATTTACGTGTGACTTTGTATGGTTTAGCATGCGAAATTTATACACGTCGAATAACATACAGTTAAAATGTGGAGTTATTCCGACAAATTTTAAAAGGCCTCAAACGAAAGAAAAAGACCGGCACGGTCCAGAATCAACCCTAGAAACTAGAAGGGACGACGGACGTCCTAGAAAGGCAACCACCGTACACCTTAGGTCAAGAGACTGGTCCCTAACCTGGGACCGGGGAACGTAGCCCTCACGTCTCAGAATCGGTAACTTGGTGGTCCCTTCGGGGACGAATAAACAAAAAAAAACTACCTCCTAGGACACTTCTAACATGAGATCTTTGAAAACAAGGATAAAGTAAAAGAAAAAAAGTTGTGTGTACCTAAAATAGAAAATTAATTTTTTTTTTTCTAAACCTCAATTGTGGACCAAGTTTCAAGTTTCCCTTATGTCACTTTTCAGAGGGGAGAGAGAAGGATAAGATGGGTCTCGAGGAGAGACTTTCGTTAATTACGTTGATCAAAGGGGTTACAGGAACGTTTCTATAAGGTCTAAAATAATATTCCTAGTGTGAGATTCTACTGAATCTCACACCAACATAAAATAGACAACCAAGATTCTGACGTCCTGACTCCCGGATAGTCTGTTTGTCTGTTCATCTCGGGGATATTTCAGTACGGTAGGGTCGTAAGAGAGGGATGTCTATATGTCAGAGTTCACAAAGAGAGGAACTGGAAGGAGGACGTGGTGGGTGATTGGAGAGTGGAGACCTCGAGAAGTCTGGACCTGGAAGGACTGTACATGGCCGGGACGAAACAAGAAAGAGTCAGTAGAAGGACATCGGTGAAAGTTCGTATTGTAACCACCAAACGGTCGAAGTATTTCGTCGATGAGTCGGTCTGACGACTATAGTGCGAGGACACTAAGACAGATCGGAGACGGACGGGGAGTGGAAACGGGTCGGAAGTCACCCTCGTCGGGTACAGAGGACTCTCATGCCACCCGACACGAACAAGCTGACTTGGTCAAGTACACTTGACAAGACAGAAGACAGGAGGTTTCACTTGATGAAAGGGTGGAACCTTAAAGGTACTCAATTACCGATACAATGAAGGGACCACCGAGTCTACCATTTGTCGGGTGCACGTTACGTGCTCTGAGATCAAGTTAAGGACCTAAACCTTCTAGGGTACCTCCTCTTTTACCGTTGGGTGAGACCGTAAGAACGGACCCTTTAGGGTATCTGTCTCCTTGTACCACCCGATGTCAGGTACCCCCAACGTTTTCTCACCCTGTACTGAACCACTGATTTGTTGTTACTGATACAACAAGACATGAATTGCCCGAGAAAGTATCGAATTATAAACAGATGAACCCATATACCTAGTGTAGAGGGACTCGTCCGAGGTACACGAAACCGACTGTCGTCTCTGGAACTGAATCTGAAAATAAATGATGACGGATGAACATCTACGAGTTTATTGTCGACTACTTTCTAAACGAGACAATTTTATGGGTGGTTGACATTAGTCTAAGGTAATTGATCTAATCCTCTTGAAATATGACTTACCCGGTTGTACTAAATCGGTTTCATTTAGTAGTGTTAAAGTACATGAAGAATACATTTATATCAAAAGGTGAATAACTTTTTTACTTTCAATCAGTGAGTCAGTACAGACTAAGAAACACTGGGGTACCTGACGTCGGGTGGTCCGAGGAGACAGATACTTTAAGAGGTCCGTTCTTAAGACCTCATCCAACGGTAAAGGAAGAGGTCAATCTCGAGGAATTTTCATCCTGTGTGGGACATACAGTCACTAGTTTTTATCTAGAACGGGGACCGTGAGACTATCTGACAGACTTTGAGACTATACAAATACGTTATCGGGGACTGATCGGTGGGTCTTTACTGAAACAGGACTCTTGAGGAACCCGGAAATGGAACCGAGACTAAAAGTCCCACGTCATCCCACTATGGAATAGCAGAAAAGAGAAAGGATCTACATCCGCGATCCTTCTCTCCCTTACCTGTCTCCGTTACATCCTCGTTCGTCTCGTGTCCCTGGAACCGAGGAGTCGACACCCTAGGTTGGACCGGGACCGACGAGGGACCGAGAGACGTCGGTCCAAGACTATGAACAGAGGTTTGTATTGGGTACTGACACATCTTTCGGAGTATAACGGGACAGACAAACGTGTCGTAGTAGTTGGGAGTATTTGGGGTCCTCCCCCTACTCCACCGGATCCCCCGGACCTTTGGAGTCCGACTACCCCTTGTTGATAAGGGTAATGTGTCATTGAGCTCCAGTCTCTTGTTCGTTTATTGGTCAAGAATCAAGATGAGAACGGACCTTTTAGGGTACCTGCCTCCTCGGACCTTCCGACGTCAGGTGCCCCATCGTCTCAGCCTGTACTGACTCACTGAAGTGAAAGTGAAAAGTGAAAGTACGTAACCTCTTCCTTTACTGTTGGGTGAGGTCACAAGAACGGACCTCTTAGGGTCCCCGTCCCCTCGGACCACCCGACGGTAGAGACCCCAGCGTGTCTCAGCCTGTGCTGACTCCACTGAATCGTCGTCGTCGTCGTCGTCAAGAAGTTTGTTGTCCCTAGATTGGGTAGGGCGGGACGTCACCTTTCACGTCTCAGAGTTAGTGACCTGGTGGTCCCTTTAGGGGGGTGGGGGAGGAAAAAAAGACCGACACGACTCAGAAACAACGGCGAGCGACCACAAGGGATGAACACCTCTCGTCTCCGAGGAGATTGACGCCACACACCCTCAGAGTAACACTACCGAAGAGAACAGCGTTTCGTCTCTAAGGTCTCACGTGTCCGAATCATCAACACCGAGAGTGCGAATCAACGAGGGTACGTACCCCTTAGAAGGACCTAGTCCCTAGATTGACTACTACGGGGATGTAGTGCTCCACCTAAGAATTGGTGACGTGGTGGTTCCTTCTGGGCCGTTTATCGGTCAGAACTAAATTTATAAACTATAAAACAAGTAGTCCCTATAAAATCGTAATTAAAAGAGGAAATTTTTGTAATGTATTTTTATAATAAACAGAACTAAACCGTGGAGAATTTAAAACACGGACTCTGTTCACGCAAGTGGACTTAGGGTCAGGATGCACCTACCATCTCAACGTCTTTTCCTTAAGACTATTGGTTTTCCGAAGTCAAGACTGGGTTGTGTCGGTACTTTTCGGAGTTCTGAACCTGAAGGACCTGGAATGGGAGTACTGAAGGAGTCAGTATATTATATCTACTAAGATAGACGGGGTGAAAGAAACGTCCCGTCAATTCATACTGCCAGTCTACTCTTGTGCATCCTTTTTTTTAATGAGACTTGTGTTTTACCCTATTATTAATGGTCAGTAAAAAGAAGTCCGAACGAGAAATTCGTCCCTAATCGGTTAGGTCAAACTAGACACTGGAGAATCCAGTTTATCGTACCACTGGAAGTCTTTGACGCGCCGTCGATTGTTTTAATGACTCTAGATAAACCGGAGACCCAAGAAGAATGGGACCCTATTCAGACACGATTGTCTCTCTGGGACTGATGACGAAACGGAGAGGTCTTGGGTCCTTATCCTACATTAAAGGTAAGAGTTAGGTATAGGAACTGTTTTACTTGAACCTGGGTCGACTGTATTAAGTTCGGACTGTACTAAGGTCTGAGATCTGAGTATATGTCCTTTGTTGGTATTGAAACTTGGTCGATTGTGGAAGACACGAAAAGTCACAGTGATAAAAAACGTGTTATCAATATGAATGACATATATAGTTCAAGAATTTCCTACCTGATGCCTTATCTTTAATTCCTAAGCGGATTTTTTTAAAACATTGTAATTAAATAAACAAAGGACATGTCAACCTGAAGGGACCACCGAGTCTACCATTTCTTAGGCGGACGTTACGTCCTCTGGGTCCGAGCTGGGGACCCAACCCTTCTAGGGGACCTCTTTCCTTACCGATGGGTGAGGTCATAAGAACGGACCTCTTAGGGTACCCGTCTCTTCTGACCACCCAATGTCAGGTGGCCCAGTTTTTCTCAGTCTGTGCTGACTCGTTGATTGTAAAAGTTTAAATACATTAAATAAAGACTGTAGAGTAATCACAGAGTAGTTTTTGACAACGAGAACGATAAATAAAAAATTTCAAAAAAATAACACTATTTTACATATATTGTATTTTACATGGTAAAATTGGTAAACTTTACATGTTAGGTCACCGTAATTTATAAAGTGTTACAACATATTCATAGTGGAGATAAATAGTGGTCTTAACAAAGGAGTAGAGTTTGACTTTGAGACATGGACAATTGATTATTAGGAGGTAAGAAGGGAGCGGTCGGGTGCCATTGGTGATAAGATGGAATCCAGAGATACTTATACGGACAAAGTCCATTGTATAGTGACCATAGTATGTTGTAAACATGAAAACAATACATTTGAAAATATATGTCTCCATTAAGATAGAACAAAACAAAAAGAGAAATCTTCTAAGAAAAGGGTGAGTTCCTTTTGTACCGAAGAGAATGACTCTTTAATACATTATTCTAACAAAGGGAAAAGATATGTCGCGATTTATCCTTTCTTGTAAGTCAAGTCAAGTCAAGTCAGCGAGTCAGCACAGGCTGAGAAACGCTGGGGTACTTAGTGTCGTGCGGTGCGGAGGGACAGGTAGTGGTTGAGGACCTCAAGTGAGTCTGGGTGCAGGTAGGTCAGTCACTACGGTAGGGCGGTAGAGTAGGGGACAGCAGGGGAAGAGGAGGACGGGGGTTAGAGAGGGTCGTAGTCTCAGAAAAGGTTACTCAGTTGAGAAGAGTACTCCACCGGTTTCATGACCTCAAAGTCGAAATCGTAGTAAGGGAGGTTTCTTTAGGGTCCCGACTAGAGGAAGTCTTACCTGACCAACCTAGAGGAACGTCAGGTTCCCTGAGAGTTCTCAGAAGAGGTTGTGGTGTCAAGTTTTCGTAGTTAAGAAACCGCGAGTCGAAAGAAGTGTCAGGTTGAGAGTATAGGTATGTACTGGTGTCTTTTTTGGTATCGGAACTGATCTGCCTGAAAACAACCGGTTCATTACAGAGACGAAAAGTTATACGATAGATCCAATCTTCGACAAATTTTGGTCGTCTTCTTGCAAACTGACAATACCTACTCTAAAAGGAGACTAGGTAGGTCAATTAATCTGTAGATTATTAGGACCCAAAAGTAAAGTCACTGAATCAGTTCACCTCTTCCATGTCATCAGAAAATAATAATCATAAAATGTGGATAGACGTATTACTTACTTAGACTGTTGAACACTGCAAGGACAATCAGGGGTCGAAGAGTCTTAGATTTCCGGTAAAAAGAACGAAGAATAAAATCAATAAAAGAAAACGTCTTCGTGCATTCTAGTCCATCGTCACTTCTCAACTGAAAACCTCCAGACCAAAAACGAACAGACGAAATGAATTTTACGGGTTCCGAAAAAGTTTCAAACAGTTAGTTCCAAGGTTTTATGGGGGATTATGGCCCTCTTGCATCAGTTTGACATACATAACCATGGTGAATTTCATTATAAAACGTTGGGAGAGTACAACTAAAAAAAAATGGGACCTTTAAGTAAAGGACAGCAACGAGAGAAATACTCGTTGACGAAAGGAAGGGTCCGGTAGTGCCGTCGGGGGTGGACACGTCCTTGTGGCTCTTACGTCGTGTGTGTCCGCGATTCTCGGAACGGGAACTCTTCGACAGTAGGTTCGATCCACCGTTCTTCCTGTAAATACTTCACTAGCACAGAGTACCTTCGGCCTTATACTAATTCCTAGATTTGTTCCCCGATTTATTCTTACCGAAGCACTCCAGGTCCCTTCCTCTCTTGTCTACCACCCCTGACGGACCCCTTCGAAGAATCTCTTCACCGTAATATGGGACTCGACACTCCTGGATCCATTCGTCTCCATCCTCTACCTACGAGGATGAACATCTTTCATCGTCCCGACGGTAGTCAGGGGGATACGGTACGAAAACTTTTCAGTATGTACAATTTCAATCAGGTAACTGTATCGTCGATAAGTTTGACCCTATTTCTCTTCGTAGTTGCATTTCGATCGGACTCTGTCCATTTCCTTGTCGACGAGGAGGTCCCTGGTCCCCGCGTCCGAAGTAAGACCGAGGGGACAAGAGCAATCTTGGGACCTGTTTAGATATACAGAGTGGACTGTACCAAAAGATAAGGTGTAAGGTTTTGACGAACGGGGAGGGGTTGGTTTTCGGTTGTGAACGCCAAGTAATAACGATAGTACAAGGACTAGAGGTGGTCTCTAAAAATTATTTAAGTAACAAGACAGGAAGGGTGATTCGAGAAGTAGACGGTAGACTTAGTTACCACTAAACAAAGGTAACAGAAATGGTGAGTCATTATTTCCTTTTTACGGGTTTCGTAGTTCTTCCTTCTTTTATCCATGTGACATATTAGGAGATTGATCGATTGTTTAGGGATCCAAAAAAATTTTGATCGTTTGATATATTATCCATTGATCGAAACAAGTTTTCATCCTGAAAGTCGGTTCAGGATGAAGTACGACTCACGTCATATATAGTAAGTTTTTACTTGTGTCGAGATAAAGGGACCACCAGGTCACCGAGACGTAAGGGTCGTGTCCCCCGGGCCTAAGCTAGGGACCAGTCCTCTGATCTAAAGTGTGCGGTGTCGATTTTTCTAGGACGTATGATGGTGCTTCACACGTCTATACGTCTTTTTTAGTCAAATGTAGTGAAGTCTGGACCTTCAGTCTTTCACAATGTACACTGTACTGAGTAAATTTCCACTTCAACTTCCGTAATTAAGGGGTCGAGACTGTCCATACCAAATTTTGACTTTTTCTTCTCTTCCAATTCTAAGATCCTCGACAATAAAAGGTCACATGAGTTTTCACCCTTTTGTACATTTCAAGTTCTTTATACCCATCCCAATGTCCCTTCCCACAACAATGCCACTCCTCTGGGTTTTTCCGTTCCTTTTCGGACTTTAAATCTTCCTTTTTGGTACTCCAACGCATTTTTAATTCCGAGGGTCCTCCGGTGTCGGTTCCTCTTCTAAAATGACGAAAGAACTTTACGGTGGCCCGACGTCAGAATTGGGGAATAAGTGGTGTTCAGAGGTCAAGTCAGATAAATGTATTTATTTATTTCTGCCCCCTTCCCTACACGAAATCGTGTCTTTTGAATCATGTTGATGGTATGTTTTATTTCAAATCTTTTCGATGACTTTACTCAGGAAATGAGGAAAGAGGAGTCAGAAACATATTTTGTCGACTCCTTGAGGCGCGAGACAAATTTATAAATCAACATTTATGATACCTATTTCTGGTATCGACATGAGTACCCGAACTAAGTGTCGACTCATTATTATACCGCTGACGTTGGTACTTTAATTTTCTGCGAACGAGGAACCTTCCTTTCGATACTGTTTTGATCTCTCGTATTACTTTTCGTCTCTATAGTGAAACGACTGTTTCCAGGTAGATCAGTTTCAATACCAAAAAGGTCATCAGTACATACCTACACTCTCAACCTAGTTTTTCTTCCGACTACGAAAGTTTGACACCACGACCTCTTCTGAGAACTCTCAGGGAACCTGTCGTTCCTCTAGTTTGGTCAGTTAGGATTTCCTTCAGTTGGGACTTATAAGTAACCTTCCAGACTACGACTTCGAGGTTATGAAACCGGTGGACTAAGTTTCTCGGCTGAGTAACTCTTTCTGGGACTACGACCCTTTCTAACTTCCGTTTTCCTCTTCACCCACCGTCTCCTACTCTACCAATCTATCGTAGTGGTCGAGTTACCTATACTCGAACTCTTTAGAGCCTCTATATCACCTTCTGTCTCCTCGGACCGTACGACGCCGGGTGCCCCAACGTCTCAGTCTGTGCTGAATCGTTGACTTGTTGTTATGGGACCGGAGGTTCCTTTTTCGTCTTCCCTCGAGACCTCTGACATTTCCGGACAAACCAGAACCAAAGACTCTCGTCTCCATTTCAAAAATTATAGACTTTTCCTTTATTTTATCTTCTTCATGACCACCCTCCGACTCGTCCAAGGGACTTCCTGACTTTGACACCACGACTCTTAGTTGTCGGAACCTGTCTCTGTCTTCGAAAAAAATTTTTTTTCAACTTCATGTCGACTAAATGTTACAACATCATCAAAGACACATGTCGTTTCACTAAGTCAATAGATATATAAAAAGTAGAAGAAAAAGTAATATCCGATAATTTCTAGAACTTATATCAAAAGATACGAGATGTCATCCAGGAACAACAAATAGACAAAGTATAATCATTGAATATAGACGGTCCACCACGATCACCATTTGTTAGACGGACGGTTACGTCCTCTCCGTTCTCTATACCCAAGCTAGGAACCCAGTTCCTTCTAGGGGACCTTCTCCTTTACCGTTGGGTGAGGTCAGAAGAACAGACCTCTTAGGGTGCCTGTCTCCTCGGACCGCCAGATGTCAGGTACTCCAACGTTTCTTACCCTGCGCTGACTCGTGCGTGCGCGTGTCAAACATAGATCATTAGGGGTCAACGATTGAATAGGGTGGGAAGAAAGGGGAAGCCATTGGTATTCAAACAAAAGACACAGACACTCTTTTTTTTTTGTTTTTGGAGATCTTCTTCGTCTGACAGTTCTTCTAAACTTTGTCACCTATAGGGTTCGACTACTCTCAGCTGCGTCTGGTGTCTACTCCTACCTTCACCTGGGGGGAGGACCGAGACCTTCCTCTTTTGTAGAGGTGTTGACCCCTCCTACACCCCAATGGGGTTTCCGAACCCTTCGGAGGACCGTCTATGTTCGATGATTATACTTTATCTTTTTGTTGTTCCTGGATGACATATAATATAAGATGACATATAATATCCCTTGATATAAGTTCTAGACATTATCGGATATTGTTTTTTCTTCTACTTCTTCTTATATGTCTATTGACTTAGTGCAACGACAAGGGTATACATTGTCCCGTTAATTTGTAGTACTACGATACAATACCCGTGACTACGACAAAAGTTTGGTCTTAATACGTTTACCAGTGGACTAGAAGCACTGGTCCGAAGTTCACCGTTAACCTGAGATCTATGCAGTAAAAAGGAGCTTAGTCGTACCTCCCGGTTTATTTTCATAATGGAAAGAGAGATTTCAGAGGAAACTACGTATTCCTTCCCAGTAAGTACTGTGTGATTTTATATATCTTGATATAGACGTAAAAGTTGTTAACACCATTTTATTGTGTGTCGTATTTCAAATGGTAGAATCAGTGGAATAAAATAGAATGATAAAGTAAAAACTGACTCAGTGTACCGAATGTATTAGAATCAAGGGGTTAGTCCCTAACTTGGGTCTGGGAACCGTCACTTTCGTACCTCAGGATTGGTGACCTGGTGGTCACTTAATGGAATTACTGAAATTTTATATGTCAAGTTACTGTAATTGATGTATATGTAACAACATGATAATACGTGCAGAAAAAAAAAAAATTCTCAAGTATTTCGTGTAGTCATAAGACACCAAGTATCACAGTAATGTCTCTTGTCATCGATACCGGTAAGTTCTTTAAACCTTTACGAACATTCACCTCAAAATCGATCATCTCCTGTCCGAAACTAAGACAATCACAAGGACAAAAAGTGACACAAACCTTCCAGACATTAGTCGAGTCGAAACCCGGTACCCGTACACGGACACACGTCGAGTCTCACACAATCAGACTCTCCGTCGGGATGCCTCGACTCTCGAACCCAGACCCCGGTCTGGCGTCCCAAAACTTAACTTCAACACGGTGAATGATCAACATTCTGGAATTCTTACACGAAATGGAGAATAAGGAGACAAAAGAGAACAAATTTTACCTCCATCACTCTACCAACCTACCGTAGTGACTAAGTTACCTATACTCAAACTTGTTTGAGACCCGCTACCATCTCCTGTCCCTTTGGACCGTACGACGTCAGGTACCCCAACGTCTCAGTCTGTGCTGAATCACTGACTTGTTGTTCCTGTTGTGCACATGGAATAACCCAACAATACTTCTAATTGACCCAACTATATGTTTTGGGAATCTTGTCAAAGACCACATAGAATGTGACGATACTCTGAACCGAGAAAAATAATACTCTCCCTTCCCTCTCTTTTCCTCTCCACCTTCCACCTTGTTTCACACTACAAATCCGGTGACTCGGAACTCTCTCTACCTCGGCGCAGTTATGTTCTCCCACTTCAGTTCGTTTAGTTTGGGTCTCATCTTCACTAAAGATAGATACTGTCTCCTCGACAAACACTGTGACCCGGACTCGCCTCAACTCTCAGAAAGGGAAACGACCAAAACAAGGTATAAGAAAACGACATTATCTAACATCGGTGCTTATGTTGGTGTACGAATCCAGATTTGATTTTTACTTCATTGTGGACGAAGGTACAGCATAAGTAAAGGATCTCGACAGCATTATTGTGTGGATAATTGTATGGACTATTGTTGGGTGGACCACCAAATTGTTGTCTTTACATAAGAGAGTGTCAAGACCTTCAACCTTCGAGTTCTAGTTCTACAATCGTCCGAAGCAAGGGAGATTCCTGGTTCTTCTTCTTAGGCAAGGTCGCAGAAGAGAAAGACGACCGTTGGAAACCACAAAGAATCGAATATCTTCGTTGTGTGACCCGAAAGGACCACCGAGTCACCGTTTCTTAGACGGACGGTTATGTCCTCTGTGTTAAAACTAGGGACTAGACCCGTCTAGGGTGACACGCGGTGTTGATGACGCGGACACGAGACCTTGGGTCCTCGACTTTGATGACTCGGGTACGCGGGATCTCGGACACGCGGTGTTATTCTCTGTAGTGGCGTCACTCTTCGTGACGTCGATCTCTCATCGGGGACGAGAGGTGTTGATCTCTCTTCTGACGTGTCGTTTCTGGGTCGTGTCAGTTTTTATTATCGATTTATTTATCTTGATAAAAAATTTACCCTTAAAATAAATCCTTTTTTTTCTCTTTGCAGTGGGACGAAAGGCGATAGTAGAAGTGTACTGACGAGGGACATACGTCACAGAAATCTCAAAGGGGTAAAAACCACCGGGTGAGCTGAAGTCATACTGGAGTAGAATTGTTTAATGCAGAGACTGGGTCAAAGGTTCATTCCAGTGTAAGACTCCGTGGCCCACCACCCCGCCCCCAATCCTAAAGTTGTATACTTAACCTCCCCTCTCCCGTGTTGAGTATTGTGTACACTTATGTCAATATTTATTGGGGAACACTCTTTAAACCTGATATTTCTTTCGACTCTCGACTTTTTAACTACGAAAACTTGACACCACAACCTCTTCTGAGAACTCTCAGGGAACCTGACGTTCTTTTAGTTTGGTCAGTTAGGATTTCCTTTAGTCAAGATAGATACCCTTTCTACGACCCTTTCTAACTTCCGTCCTCCTCTTCCCCTGTTGTCTCCTACTCTACCAACCTACCGTAGTGACTGAGTCACCCGTACTCAAACTCATTTCGAGACCCTCAATCACTACCTGTCCCTCCGGACTGTACAGGTACCCCAGTGTTTCTCAGTCTGTTCTACTCGCTGACTTGACTTGATACCTTTTAAATGGAGAGACCTGGAGTCTAAGAAGTAAAAACTCCTTTTCACTAACAATGACGAGAATCAAAGTTCTGACACTCAGAGAAGTCCGTCGGTTCCTGACTGGACAGGGTACGCTTTCTTCGTCCAAGTTGAAATAAAGAAGACAGACCTACTCTTGGACCTACGTTCTGACACAGGAGTGGGGTGGTAGTCACGACCACCACATTTCAGGAAAAAAGGGAAGGTGTCGAGGTTAGGCACATGTAGTCGACACGAAGTAACGGTCGACTCGTCGTCGACGGGTGTATCGAGGTAGGGGAAACGATCCACCAAGGGTGGGGCGGAGGAGGGTCATAGACTCGTCAACATCCAAAAGTGTAGACCAAGGTGTAAGAAGAGGACTAAATCACCGTGAGACTGGTTGGTTACGGAGGCAGGAGGGAAAGGGTCCGGAACGAAACAAGAGGGTTCTGATCATTCCCTGTTTCGAGCTGTTTCGACTACAAAAATCGGGTCTGGAGGTGTGGTGAGGGTCTGTTCCCTATAAATTACGTGGTAGTTGTTAAGGAGAATAGTTTATAGTATAGTCTAGAGTTTGAGAGGCTTTTGGTATGACAGTCTCTATGTGTACTACCGAAGGATTAAGGTTCCTACCCGAAGTGACGTCAAGATGAAGATCTCGTCATGTAAACGCATCGGTCACTTGGTTGCTGTCTTTGCTGGACTGTTACTAGCATGGGTGTTCACTCACGACAGTTTTAGTATGCTGTGCAGATTATTGTCGACCACCTTGCGAAGGGACCACCGAGTCTACCATGTCCTAGGTGGACGCTAAGCCTTCTGGACCCAAGCTAGGGACCCAACCCTTCTAAGGAACCTCCTCCCGTACCGTTGGGTGAGGTCCTAAGAGCGGACCTCTTAGGGTACCTGCCACCTCAGACCGCCCGATGTCAGACACCGTAGTGTTTCTCGACCTGTACTAACTCGTTGATTCTTGTGTCGTGTGTGTCACCTGACGTACGAGTCACAAGTTATTTTCGATCACGTGACTGATACGCACGCACACACGATTCAGTGAAGTCAGCACGGACTGAGAAACGTTGGGGACCTGACATCGGGTGGTTCGAGGAGACAGGTACCCTAAGAGGTCCGTTCTTCGGACCTCACCCAACGGTAACGGAGGAGGTTCACCTGATGTATGAGTCACAAATTATTTTCGATGAGTATGTCTGTTTGGACTTTTCCTTGTCTTCTGATCCGTATACTATATTTCTTTCGGTTAGGTTACCCTTCTAGTCCCACTTCCAATTAAATACAGTTGAACCGACCCAATGCCACGGGTCAACAAGACAGCTTGTGAGTTCATCCACAACGACACTTCTATAAAACATTTACACTAATTGTAAATGTTAGTCAATTGAAATCCGTTTCTTTTAATGGGAGCTATTACGAAGTAGATTAGTCGACTTAGAGAATTTTCGTTTTAGACTCCAAAGGGTCTCTTCCTTAAGACGGAGTTCTGACATTACACCTTTAGGACGGACTTAAAGGTCGGACGACAAACCTGAAGTCTGAACGGTTGGGGGTGTCAGTACACTCGGTTAAGGAATTTTATTTAGAGAGAGAGACATGAAGTGAGACCATAACGAAATTACACTCTCTCCAACATACACACACAGACACACATAGGATAACCAAGATAAAGAGTTCTTGGGACTGATTATACTAGTCCAAGTAACAATCAACATCGGTGCTCTTCTCTTACTCAAACTTTCTTTCTGAACTCTACTTGATTAACTCTCCGATCTTTGGTTCGGAAATCGTTAAAAGGTGAGACCCATCTTCCCTTTCTCTCCTCTTTCTTTTTGTCGTAAACTGCTGAGGTTTACTAAACGAAAGGTGTACTTTCAACATGGTTATTCCGTTTTGGGGATTTTCTTCCTACAGATTCTACAAAAGAATTCAGGTGTATGGACTCTAGGTTTCTACCTTACTTAAGATTTAAATCGAGATGTTTGTTTACGAATCTTTTAGGGGGACAACTGTCCGACATTCGTATTCTACCTGAAAGGAAGTTGAAGATGTGTCAAGAACTTTTCTACGTTATTCATCCAATAAGATCGGAGTTTCCGTTACTTTACTTAATACCTACTGAGTTATCTCTCTTGACTTGTTTATATTTACATGTAGAAGACCCGGTTTTTATTCGGTTAATCTCCCCTTTTTTCTGTTTGTGATCTATTCCCCTGGATAAATGATTATTGTACCTTGTCCTAATCATCAGAATCATAAATTGTTCCAACATTGTAAGTCATTCGTTTTGGGGTCATCCATTTACGCTTCTCAGAAGATGGTCTATTAAAGTTTTTGTCAAACTTTGTTAATATTTACCGACCGTTTGTAAAACCCTTTTTTACAGGTTGGGATGATTAAGTTTCTTTACGTTTGTCTTCGTCGTTACTTTAATGTGAATGTAGATAGTCTGATCGTTTCTTTTTACTTTGATGGGTACTACCACGACTACCCTCTTTTACCGGATAACCTTTCGTTGAACCTTTATGGATTTCATAAATTGGTTCATTAAGGAAAAGACCTTTACAGATGGATTGATTCTCAACTTAGGCTTTTTCACAAAGTGTGTCGTATTAAATTTTGTCGTTCTACCCTGAAGGAACTACCAGGTCACCAATTTTGAGATACGAAAGTAACACCTTCCGTACCCAAGCTAAGGTATACGATACACCACAACGGTTTTTATTTATTTTATCGTTCTTTATTTTACAGGACTGTTTCTCCTGAGTAAGTAAGTAAATCAGTAACTTTATAAACTCAAGGATATACTAGTAAAGGTCTCTAACGATTTGTTACGGATCGAAAAGATCTATTGAGAAGAAAATTTTTCACCCATCCTAAACACATTTATTTATCTATATACGATAATATGTATTGAACGAACTTTTACAAATACGACAGTAACCTTTCGATATGTGCCCTGAGTAACGTCTCTAACGGAAACCTTTTCGTCAACCCACTCCCCATCCTCCGACTTGATGAAAAGTGGCATGAGATGACATGGTAGAACTTAAAAAAGTTATGCAGGTACCTAAAACAGTTGCAAAACTTTCACGTACGACACATCGATTAGAATAAAAAGTATCCCTGCAGAACTAGACAAAGGTTCTCTAAAGAACCCACAGAGTAGAAGAACTTACACTTTCCGAGAAGTTCCCTCTCCTGACACAAAAGAAAGAGAGATAAGAGGATGTCACGTATCGTGCCAACCTCATGTATTACCCTCGAGTTTTTATGGACAACTCGTCTTTTATTAAACCACGAGTTTCTGGGACCCTCTTCTTCAATTTTAGTTAGTGAGACCCTGAATGTACCACCAGGTCACTAATTCTTAGACAGACGGTTACATCTTTTGTATCCAAATTAGGGACCAGGTCCTTTTAGGGTGTACGGTTCCCCGTTGATTCGGACATATGTTGTTGACTACTCGGACATATGGTGTTGACGACTCGGGAATTCGGGATCTCGGACACAAGGTGTTGTTCTCTTCGGTAACGTTATTCTTCAGTTACATGCGGTTGATTTCCCATCGGGGACGAGGGACGTTGGTCTCTCTCGGACGCGTGTCGGGGGTTCTGGGTCACGTCGGTCTTTATTTATTCAATCAACCTACCGTAGTGGCTGAGATACCTGTACTCAAACTCGTTCGAGGTCCTCTATCACTTTCTGTCCCTTCGGACCACACGACGTCAGGTACTCCAGTGTTTCTCAGCCTGTGTTATCTCGGTGACTTGTTGTTTTTGTAAAAAAATTTACCGATTGTACTATACAAAAATTTTCTGGTCAGTGACCCATAATAAAATTACGACTGAACATACAAAATTCTGCATAGACAATTCGGTGTCAAACGATTAGACGGTTATTCTTTTTTATTAACTACTTTAAGAAACTACTTTGAGATATACCTCTTTAACTTTTACGGAAAAAAAAAAAAAATTCCCCTTTAAATTGAGTATCGTAGACCTAACCCTTTCCTTCCGAAGTACAACGCCACCTTGTGTCCGAGACCCGTACGTCCAAAGGCATCGACGTCGTGACGCCGAGTCATCAACGCCACGTGTCCGAAACAACAAGTCGTCACATACCCTAGAAGGGGCTGGCCCCTAGATTGTCACCAGGGGACGTAACGTTCCACCTAAACGTTGGTGGTCTGGTGTTCCCTTCGGGACGTTTTACGGAAAAATTCCGGGTACATCGATAGACATTAGAATTATCGACTTAATTTCTGGGGAGTTATAGTTTATTCCTTTGTATATTAGAGTTCCAGAATTAATAATCCAAAATTATATGCCAGTTAAAACTCGTAGACAATCTCTAATGTAAACAAAATTATATGAAACCCGCCACAAACATTAGATATCGTTAGGGAAATAGTAGTCAAAACAAAAGAAAAAGGAAATAGGAGGACATATACTCTGTATCCCTTGTCTCACTTTCACTTCCAGTGAGTCAACACAGTCTGAGAAACACTGCGGTACCTGATATGTCGGGTATCTTAAGAGGTCCGGTCTTGTGACCTCCCCCATCGGAAAGGGAAGAGGTCCCCTAGCAGGGTTGGGTCCCTAGTTTGGGTCCAGAGGGCTTAACGTCCGTCTAAGAAATAGACGACTCGGTGTTCCCTACGGGTCCCTTGTCTCATCAATTCCCATTATGTAACGTAAGTAGTCACTTAAATAGAGAAAAGATGTCAAAGTACTTACTTACTGTTGTGGTAACCTTTAACCGTGGACTGAATCATATAACTACACTAAGGGAAGTGATGGGGTGGGGTGGGGGTATATGAAAGTTTTATAGTAACCGTCGACTCCTTTAAGTGACCGTTTGATGGTGTTCCTTCGCATAAAGTGATTTACTTCAAGGACTTTACGTCGACAACAAAGAACAAAGGAAAACGAGACGGTCGTTGAGGTCTAATACTCTTTTACGTGACAGACGTAACGTATCGCATTCTGTCAAGTCCTGACAAGGTGTTCCATACTGATAAACTATGTTTCACCCCGACGCCGCCGCCCGTCCCTCCCTCGGACTCCTTCTCTTCCTCTCTTACTTCCTTTAAGACTTGTTTCCTAGACGAAAACAAAGACTTTAAGTGTCTTAGTGAGACTACTCACTTCATGTTTTGTGTTTTAGCCTCCGTCTCCAAGGACGATTATTCTAGATAATCGTCCTCTTCCTCCTTCTGGTTTGAGGAACTTTTTATCACTCGGTTCAAGAGGGTCGATCACCTTCCCCTGAAACGACGTGTGACGAGTTACTTTCCTTTGGGTGTCTGAAGGACGTACCACCCTTTAGACTTTAAAACTACTTTGACTTCTTACTTCTAACTCTATAACCGTTGTCACCAGATACTTAGATCTAGGGTCACGTGGTTGACTGTCTAGTGTGCAACAGTTAGCCATCGGACTCCGGTCTTTAGGCCTTTCCGTCGGGTCATTTTACCTTTCCTACACGGAACAGTACCCCTCTCCCTTGTCCCTCCGAAGGGAACTATTCTTCTTTCTCTCCTCCTTCGCCCCTGTCTCCGTCACGTTTCCTCCTTCTCTTTTCTTTTTCCTCTGTTCCACTTCTTTAAGTCTCTTATTCCCTCTTACTCTCTTCCTTCTTCTTCTCCGTCCTCGAGTGTGAATATCGACAGTAGAGTCTCCTCCCTATTTAATCCTCGTACCCTAATTGTATTTGCAATGGGTCAGTTTAGGGTATACCGAATAATACACTTTCCGGTTATTAACTCTCTGTTCAACAACCCCGTACCTTATTGTTGAAATAAGCCTTTCGGTCGTTTGCTCTTCTACTACTCGATCACGGGGGCGTTTCTTGGTAGAACGGACTCAGTCTTAAGTCCGAAGAAAATATTATTTTCCCCTCCCCATTTCAGTTTGTGAAGGACCAAGGGTAGTTGGAAGTGTCCCCTACACGATTAAAGAAGAGGACGTCGGTGTTGTCCACCCGGATCAGACCTACAAAGGACACTCGATTTGTTTCCACAAGTCGAATTACGAATAATGGACCCTCCGTCCCAAAGGTCTCTACCCGGTAATACATATTAAATTCGAAGATCCGTTGTAGGGAAACCACTAATTGAACATTATGTTAGGTTTTCACACTTAATGTAAGTGCGACGACGACGACGACGACGACGACGACGACGACGACGATGTAGTGAAGTCGGCACAGGCTGAGACACGTTGGGGTCTCTGCCGTCGGGTGGTCCGAGGGAAAAGAGACCCTAAGAGGTCCGTTCTTGTGACCTCACCCAACGGTAAAGGAAAAGCTTACGTACTTTCACTTTTCACTTTCACTTCAGTGAGTCAGCGCAGGCTGAGAATCGCTGGGGTACCTGACGTCGGATGGTCCGAGGAGGCAGATACCCTAAAAGGTCCGCTCTTATGACCTCACCCAACGGTAACGGAAGAGGCTGTAAGTGTGATGATATGTGTTTTCTCTATTTGTTGTTCCTGGATGACACATCGTGTCCCTTGATGTGAGTTATGAAAGTACATAAAAAATTAATTTCCTATTAACGAAATGTCTTAAAACAACAAAAGACAGTTTGAAGTTGTACTTAGTCCGGATCCATAAGATGAGTTATAAAAGATTATTGGCTATTCCCTTTTCTTCGACTTTTCCAAATATGGATAGATAGGAGAGAGAAAGAGATGTATACCGTTGGGTGAGGTCACAAGAGCGCACCTCTTAGGGTCCCTGCCCCCTCGGAACACCCGAAGGTAAATACCCCAGCGTGTCTCAACCTGTGCTGACTTCGTTGAATCGTCGTCGTCGTCGTCGTCGTAGGAGAGAGAGAGATGTATATATATATATATGGACTTAGTGAAACGACAATATGGACTTTGATTGTATTGTAACATTTAATTGATATAAAGTTAATTTTTTTTATATATCGATAGTAAAGTAAAGAAGAAGAGATGTTAGGGTTCCTTCATCATTAAGTGGGGGTAAAACATTACTACCTCCGTGCTCCGACACGTCAACACTTCCCAATCTCGGCCTGATCTTGGACTGACGTTATTGGGGGAAAAGGGACGACGTATACCTTTGCAAGTTGTCAGTCGTTTGTCCTGTAGACAACCGACACCAATCCGGTGGACCACAGTCGCGCGTGTCCTTTAGGCGTCCACCCTGTAAGGAACACCTTTACAACAACATTGCACTTCAATTTAAAGTGACATCCCTTTCTTCGTTACTTCCCTTGCCTTTCCAAAAATGAGGAAATGTAGTTAAGACTTGTGTGTCTTTCCCTTTAATGTTGGTCAATGTCACTGTACGATTTTCTCGACCGGAAAATTTTGTGTGTGTGTGTGCGTATTTTTGATCTAATCAAACAGAACCTTGACTTTTCGACCTTTCACTGTGTCACACGACACTATGTTTTTAATCTGACATCTCTGAACGACCACAAAATTTAGTAGTGGAGGGGTAGGGGGTGGGGGAGGGGGTTGTTCCTCCTTACCATTGTGTGACACAAATGATGATGTCTCCGCTTGACTTTTGTGAATGGAACCTTAAAACACGAGACTAAAAGAGTTTTGTAGTGTATAGGGAATTTTACCTACTTGACCGAAGTACACCAGGACAGACTTTCGTCTCCAGACACCCAACTCGAAAAGTAAAGGAAAAGACAAACTGACATGGTACCCCGTACACCCTAGAATTCAAAGACCTGGTTCCTACTTGGGTGTGGAAGAAGTGCCCTTCGTGGTGACCTGGGGGTCCCTGTAGGGTTCAACTGGTAGAATTGGTAGTATTGTACATGTCAAGTGTGGTAGGTGGAAGTCTTGTAGAACGGTTTTACTTTGAGACATGGATAATTTTTTATCGCGGGAAAGGGGCGGTCAGGGATCGTTGGTGGTGGGATGAAAGATTGAAATACTTAAACTGATTAGATCTACGGAGTACATTTCACCTTAATTTGTCGTAAACAGGGAGACACTGATAAGGTGGTGCGTATTAGAGGAGTTCCAGGTAGTACACAGTTTGGTAAGGAAAAGTTCCGACTTATTATGAGGTAACATACATATCTGGTGTAACACAAATAGGTAAGTCGGTGACTACCTATTAACTCTACTAGGGAGACAAAAAAACCGAGAGGTCAACTAAAAAATTCAGAACGTAAACTTAGTTTTAAAACTTCTTTCAAAGTTTCATAAAAAGGTATCTACTAGACCGAAATAAGATAGTAGTAACATCCATACCTATATAAGTATCCCATAACAAAACGTTCAAAACTTTCCCTTCAGTTAGTGTTTCCATCTTTTATCGATGTGTTTTGTAGGGTGACGTTCGTCAGGTACCTCTCCGGAATAGTTTCAGTGTGTCCCATTTCTCCGAGGGTCATGAGGAGAGACCCCGGTAAGACCCACAACCCCACGGGAACCGTGTGACCTCTTAAGGTTACGGTCCAACCTCGTCCGTCCTCTCTTTTCCCGAAGGGAATCTGGGACCGTAAATATTAGACTACGGGACGGTGAACTAGTGTCTGTTTTTATATTGGCACCACCGAGTCCCCATTTCTTAGGTGGATATTACGTCCTCTGTATCCTCTGCGTCCAAACTAGGAACCCAACCCTTCTAGTTGACCTCCTCCTTTACCGTCATGAGAAGGGACCTTATAGGGTACCTGTCTCCTCGGACCGCCCGATGTCAGGTACCACAACGTTTCTCAACCCGTACTGACTTGTCGATTGTGAAGGTGGAGGTAACGACATTATAGTTACTCTAGTCTTGTGTTTTTTCTCGTCACAATTTGGACTGTAAACATCTGACGTCCTAAACCCTCTAAAAAGTAGAAAATAGGGGAAGTCTCCCTTCGTAGGTGTCTCAATCACGAATCTCTTTCGTCGACTTCACATACTACTCATACACTACTCTAGAAAGTCAGTAAGTCGTTTGTAAAATTTCGTGCACCATCAAAAAACGTGAAAGTGTACCGAGAGAGAGAAACTGAAACGTTCTTGGAAGACGTCGGCCGGACAAATCAGTGTACAATACTCCAAACATGGTCCGTTCTACGACCCCCGTCGTCTCATACCCCAGAGACGTCCGTTGACTGAGGGGGTAGTGGTCGACCCGGTGGACGTCTTCACTGAAGTGGTTAAACTCAGAGTTCGAAGGTATAAAGATTTTACTTCGGTTACTATTTCAGGTAGGAGATCCCGACTATGTTCTTACCCTACTCTATTTCGCGTATTCCGTAAAACGGGTTACGGACCGTCTGTCGACGTGTTTAAGTGGTAATAATGTATACACGTAAGTAGAGACAAATGGATGTGTTGTATTTATATACGGGGTACTCCATATATAAGAACCGACAAATCAACGATTCAACACGAGCAGAGAAACGCTGGGGTACCTGACATCGGGCGGTCCGAGGAGACAGGTACCCTAAAGGGTCCGCTCTTATGACCTCACCCCATGGCAAAGGAAGAGGTCCCCTAGAAGGGTCGGGTCCCTAACTTGGACACAGAGGACACAGAGGACGTAACCACCTCCCTAAGAAATGGTGGCACGGTGAAGACAACGACGACAAGTCAGAGATTCAGTACAGGTTGGGGCACTCGGTGGACCCTTCGAGGTCCGTTCAGTCACGCACAAAGGGTCAAGACTTCAAAATTTTCCTTTACTTAACTTATAAATTAAAATTTTTCGACGTCTTTAGTCACTGAACCTCTCTACGTTCACACATAACATGCCTTTCGTTTAGGTCGTTTTACACTTGACGTCTTAGATTCACCGTCTATCTACACACAAGTGACGTATTAAGAAAGTTACTCAGAAGTACAAACCTTTAAAGGTGTTACTTTACCACCGCTCCCCGTTAGTTACCGAAAGACACCCAGTGAAAATTGATTGAAACCAACACTGTTCCCAATCCCGTCATCGGAGCTATAATTTTTATAGCTGGTCTGAACGATAAGGAGGAGACAGGACCGGCTTACGTAAAACCCCACCCCTACCGCAAAGAGTCCCTACCGCAGACTCCCCGAGTGGGTGCCGACCGTCAGTTCGTTCCGTAGAAGTTTGTTGTGGTTCGTCTTCGTCTGTAGTCGACAGTCGAAAAGATCCTCCTTGGTGGTCGGAATGGGTTTCGAGACTAACGTCGTCTTTCTTATACCCGTGACTTGACTTAGGCCTCTGTGGTGGTATCAATCCCTTCTGGGGTAGGACAACAAGACAGCAGACCTGGGACTTAGTATTCGTCACGGAGGTCGACGCACCCAGTATCTTAGTCGGGTCAGGAGCCCTGACGTCCAGGACGACCTTTTCTACCGTCACCGTACGACCGGTCTGTATCGACCCTTTTCAACACCGTACAAAAGTAACGACGACGACGGTCTAAAGTCTCTAGTCAACTCGACGGTAGACCTACCAAAAAAGGCACGTTACGGAGGAACATCGGCATACTTAAGAGAAGACTGATGTTGGGCTCCCTCCTTTGAGGTCGTCAAGACACACGGAACAACGGACCCCCTCCCTCACGGTAGTCGAGGGGAGGACGGGAGAGAGAGAGGGATTTCTAGAGTCTCCCCGGGTGTACCGGACCGTTGTTTTCGTGTTCGTCTAAGTGGCACGACCGATCAGCCTCGAACTAATCTTCGTTGGATTTCCGAAAGTACCAATCTGTCGTAGTGGTTAAGTTATGTGTACTTAAACTCGTTTGAGGTCCTCTGTCATCTCCTGTCTCCTCGGACCGCAAAACGTCAGGTCCCCCAACGTTTCTCAACCTGTGTTGAATCACGGACTTGTTGTTGTTGTTTGCGAGAGTATCCCCTGCCCAACCTATTTAATACTGAGTCGGGATGTTATCTTTAGGTACGTCAAAAAAGTTTCTTCGCTTCCGCACGAAACCCATAACTGTTCCTTATGAAAGGTTCGATGTGACTCGTAATCTTTATTTTTATTTTCCTATGTCTTGTCATCCATATCATATACGTCAATTTTTGTATATGGAGGTGCTTACTTGAATACCGACAGACATGTGTGACGATATAAATTTTATCTATTAGTTGTTCCTGGACGACATCTTGTGTACCGTCGGACCTACCCTCCCCTCAAATTCCCTCTTACCTAAGTACATATACTACCGACTCAGGGTAACGACAAGTTGATTTTGATAGTGTTGTAACAATTAACCGATAGTCAAGTCAAGTCAAGTCAGCGAGTCAGCACAGGCTGAGTAACGCTGGGGTACTTGACGTCGTGCGGTCCGGAGGGACAGCTAGTGGTTGAGGACCTCAAGTGAGTCTGAGTGCAGGTAGCTCAGGCACTACGGTAGGTCGGTAGAGTAGGAGACAGCAGGGGAAGAAGAGGACGGGGGTTAGGGAGGGTCGTAGTTTCAGAAAAGGTTACTCAGTTGAGAAGTGTACTCCACCGGTTTCATGACCTCAAAGTCGAAATCGTAGTCAGGAAGGTTTCTTTAGGGTCCCAACTAGAGGAAGTCTTACCTGACCAATCTAGAGGACCGTCAGGTTCCCTGAGAGTTCTCAGAAGAGGTTGTGGTGTCAAGTTTTCGTAGTTAAGAAACTGTGAGTCGAAAGAAGTGTCAGGTTGAGAGTGTAGGTATGTACTGATGACCTTTTTGGTATCGGAACTGATCTGCCTGGAATCAGCCGTTTCATTACAGAGACGAAAACTTATACGATAGATCCAACCAATATTGACAAGAAGGTTCCTCATTCGCAGAAAATTAAACTACCGACGTTAGTGGTAGACCTCACTAAAACCTCGGGGGTTTTTATTTCAGACTGTGACAAAGATGACAAAGAGGTAGATAAGGGGTACCTCAGTACCCTGACCTACGGTGCTAGAAACAAAAGACTTACAACTCGAAATTCGGTTGAAAAATTGAGAGGAGAAAGTGAACGTAGTTCTCCGAAAAATCAAGGAGAAGTGAAAGACGGTATTCCCACCACAGTAGACGTATAGACTCCAATAACTATAAAGAGGACCGTTAGAACTAAGGTCGAACACGAAGAAGGTCGGATCGCAAAGAATACTACATGAGACGTATCTTCAATTTATTCGTCCTACTGTTATATGTTGGACCTGCATGAGGAAAAGGATAAACCTTGGTCAGACAACAAGGTACAGGTTAAGATTGACAACGAAGGACCGGACGTATGTCTAAAGAGTTCTCCGTCCAATCCACCAGACCCTAAGGGTAGAGAAAGTCTTAAAAGGTGTCAAATAACACTGGGTGTGTCAGTTTCCGAAACCGTCGCCTACAACCGTTAAACTAGAGACCAAGGAGACGGAAAAGATTTTGTTCGAACTTGTAGTCCTTCAAGTGCCAAGTGTATAACGACTTCAGATCGAACCTCTTAAAACTCGTAATGAAATGATCGCACACTCTACTCACGTTAACACACCATCAAACTCGTAAGAAACCGTAACGGAAAGAAACCCTAACCTTACTTTTAACTGTAAAAGGTCAAGACACCGGTGACGACTCAAAAGGTTTAAACGACCGTATAACTCACGTCGTGAAAGTGTCGTAGTAGAAAGTCCTAAACTTTATCGAGATGACCTTAAGGTAGTAGAGGTGATCGAAACAAGCATCACTACGAAATGGGGTTATGTTTTGTTTTTCAAATCAAATATATATATATACATATCAATATATCAATATATACGGTCTTATAGAAACCGACCTTCCTGTTCTTTCAAACCGTATCGCAAACTCCTGTCCCCGTCCCAATTTTACTTCTTAGTATAAGTAATGAATGTTATACGAAAGACACAACTGAAGAATAATACACATATAAAAGATAATTTTTCTTTTGAATGGATCTTTTTCATCTTTGTTTTCATCTGAGAGTTCCGTCGTCTTGCTATCGTAAGTCAGACGAGTTCGAGGGAAAAGAAGACACTTAGGGTCCGTTACTTAAGTTGTAACCCAGACCTCCCCGTCTCTGGTCCAGGGTAGTGTCACTTCTGGATGTCCCCTCTGGGGCCCTCGTACGTCGGATTGTTAAGACCCCGGGGGTGGGGGTGGGGTAGACGCGGGGTCCCGTCCGAGGGAACCCGTAAACATCGAGAAGACTAAGGGTACGTTGACCGGACCACTCTCTTCTCCTTCTCTTCCTCCCGTTTGGTCGGTCCGACCTTAAACCTGACCTTCCACACCGGTACAGTCTAGTGGCTCCGCAAAGAGCGGAGACCGCTCTAAGGGTCCCCATTCGTTGAGAGTGAGGGCTCCCGAGACTGAGGGCCCCTGTGTAGTGGGGTCTGAACCTACTGTTCGAAGGACCCGTAGGGTAGGAACGAGACGGTGACTGACCGACACCGTGAACCGTGTACTATTTAAAAAACTCCGAGTCACAAAAGTAAGTTTTTCATCCTCCCCCTGGAGGGACCACCAGGTCACTGACTCTGACACACGAGGATTAAGTCCTCTGGGTCCAAGTAAGGGACCACTTCCTTGATCTAGGGTGTACGACGTTGGTTTTGGGTCACGTCGGTTTATTTATTTATTTATTTCAAACCCAAAAAAAAAAAAAAAAATTCACCTCCCTCACACTCCTATACCTCTCTTTTTACGTTTAGTACTATAGTATCTCAGTAACAATTTTAATTTGAAAGGATTTTTTTTTTTCGAAAGATATTTACGACAAATCGACTCATTGTGGTATAGGAGACCTCGGTCTGCCGACCCCAAATTTAGTGTCGATATGACCGGTTGTTTATCTATCTATCTATCTGTCTATCCATCCATCCATCTAACTATCTATGTATTTGGTTGAACCCTGAAGGGACTATCAGGTCCCCAATTCTAAGACACAAAGGGAACGTCCCCTGTGTCCAAGCTCGGGACTCGTCCCTTGATTCTAGAACGTACGAAACACCACATGGGATTTATATATTTAGTATCGACACGGTAAAAGGTCAAAACACTGAAATCTTTTTAGTAAAGTAGAGAAATGGAGTCAAATGAGTAGACATTTTACCCTCCTTACTATCGTGGATATATATCGTATTCCGAAAAGACTCTATATATATATATATATATACATATATATATATATATATATGTTTATTCGATTGTGAACATTTTACGAATCATATCACGGACGATATTTCAATAAAAATTCGATCTTTCACAGAATTGGGTTGGAAAATAAAAATTATTACTCCTTGACACCCGGTTTCTCCTTGACCGGGTTCTCCCCTGGGAACTAATCACTGCTTCGGTCCTCATTTTGAGTTAGAGGGTCGAGGGTCTGATCTTATAAAATATGACAATTGAAATCCGGTTTTTAAAAAGAATGTAAGCCCATATTTTAATCTTTCTTCACTCCTCTTAAAAAAAAAATTATTAACATAAACGGATAAAAACCGACACGTCTCAGAAGCAACGACACACCCCTAGAGAGATCAGCACCGCTCGTCCCCGATGAGAGAACGACGTTTCACGTCCGACATCTCACAAACCCGAAGTCGTCGACGTCGTACACCCGAGTCGTGAGGCCGAGATCTTGTGTCGGAGTTATCAACACGTGTCCGAATCAACGAGGTACCGTGCACCCTAGAAGGACCTGGACTCCTAGCTTAGGTTCAGAGGACGTAAATGTCCGTCTAAGGAATGACGACTCGGTGCTCCCTTCGGACTTTTAAGACAAAATCTAGTCCATTTTCCTATAACCCAGGTTTAAGTCACACACTGTCGTCGGTTCAAAGAACCCGAGAGACTTGGAGGAGAAGGAAACCTTGTCCGAGTTTTATTATTGTACTTGGAGTATCTCCACAACACCATTCACTCGCAGATGTACACTTTACGGACCGTGTATCGTAAAGAGTTTTTATGTATAATTATGGTTGATTGTTGTCTACTACCACAACAATCCGGTCCTCGGGGTGTGGACACTGGTCTACCGAAAATAAGGAGTAAGAAGGTCCCATACGTTTGTTCTGTTTACGAATTGGAGAATTCAATCGAATTCTACTGAGAATTGGAATCTCTAAGTAACACCATCGTTAGTAACAATTTTGAGATACTGTACACTGATACTTTGTCGTATCATTTACTCCTACCAAAGATTCGACCCATTATTATAAAGACTAGTTTTCGTCGACACCGTAGAAGTCCTTTTATGTTTAATTGTAGTGTCGCTCGTTGTTGGAGTGTAGGTGATCCTACTGAGACTACTATTTACACACACACACACACACACACACACACACACACACACGCGCGCGCGTACGAGTCAACGCAGACTGAAAAACACTGGGGTACCTCATATGGGACGGTCCGAGGAGACAGGTTCCCTAAAGGGTCCGTTCTCATGACCTCACCCAACGGTATAGGATGACACCGCTCCACCCCCCCCCCCCACAACCGCACCACCCCGGCGCCCAGAAGGAATGGGTCTCTAGTCTGGAGAGCTTAAAGAACGTAACCGTCCGTCTAAGAAATGGAGACACGG
This sequence comes from Capra ibex, assembly GCA_006410555.1. Lineage (NCBI taxonomy): Eukaryota > Metazoa > Chordata > Mammalia > Artiodactyla > Bovidae > Capra > Capra ibex. Next base: position 13,470,185 of record SJYO01014747.1, read on the forward strand.
TGGACCTTGGTAGTATATGACGACCATCCTTACGTCTTACGATTTTAATATAACCTTTTGTAAAACCATCAAAGAATGTTTCAATTGGTATTAGAATGTACAACCAATGGATAATGATACATCGTTCAATGGGACTTTAAATCACCGAACTTTATCGTAATTTAAATTTCTTTTAAGAGTACCAAAGACACCCAGTCTCTAACTCTGTCCCTCGTTGACCGTGGTGCTACAGACCCGTGTCGACCTTCTGACTTCCGACCCCGTCCTCGGGGACCCCTGACCCTCTACTCCAACCACAACCGACCCCCGAAGAGACACCGAAGGTGAAGACGTGTTGTGACAGACCCAAGGGTTCCTTTCGTCTTCTCTCTCGTTTTCCCTCCTAGGACTTTTGTCCCCTAGGATGGAATACGTGAATAAAAATAAAAAAGATGCAATACGTAAAATATAGGAATGTTGTCGAAGTTAGACTATTCGTTAGAACATTATATTGTTCACTTAAAAAGTTTTACGCACACAATCGGACGACGACGACGACGATTCAACGAAGTTAGTACAGGCTGAGACGCGCTGGGGTATCTGCCGTCGGGTGGTCCGAGGGGGCAGGGACCCTAAGAGGTCCGTTCTTGTGACCTCACCCAACGGTAAAGCAAGAGGTTACGTACTTTCACTTTTCACTTTGACTTCAGTGACTCAGCACAGGTTGAGAGTCACTGGGGCACCTGACGTCGGATGGTCCGAGGAGGCACACAATCGGATGCCCTACCAATTAAAATACATAGTTGAACCGATCCGATGACACAGCCCTATACCCCAGTCTGTAATAAGACCTACCAAGACACTCCTATCAAAACCCACTCTAATTGTAAATTTAGCCACTTGAAACTCATTTCGTCTAACAGGATAATGACACTTACCCGGAGTGGGTTAGTCAACTTCCGGACTTGTCTTGTTTCCACCTGGACGGGACTTGTTCTCCCTTAAGACGGTCGACTGCGCAAAATTGACGTTGTGACCGAGAAGGACCCACGGACCGGACAGTAAAGTGGGACGTCTAAAACCTGAACTGGAGGTATTAGGACCTCTTCTTTTACCGTCGGGTGAGGTCATGAGAACGGGCCTTTTAGGGTACCTGCCTCCTCGGACCAGCCGATGTCAGGTACCCCAGTGTTTCTCAGGTACTCGGTCAAGGGTTAGTTAGTCAGAGGCCACGCGCCCGTCGCCACCGGGTTCTTCCGTCTCGACGTCAACCTGGGCCGCTGCCGCCCGGCGGCGCGTCGACGACCTCGGTCCAGGGCCCGGCGGCCCAGTCCGCCGCCACCAGCCTGGCGTCCCAGGCCGACTTGCACCCGTCGTGGAATGAGGCACTGGTGGTCCGTCTGGGATCCGGACCTCGGGTCCAGAAAAGAGACGGCGGAGACGACGGTCCTCCTGGGCCCCGACCTGAGGCTGTTCCTGCTCTGCCCGCCGGTTAGACTGACTGTCCCTGGGATGGATGAACCCAGATCAGGATTTGATGGGGGCAGTGCCCTTCGAGTAGCAATCCTTCCTCAACCGTCTTTTCCGCCGACCTCCTTCACCTCAAAATGTTGTCACGGAGAGAGAACGCTGACCAAAGTTCCTCCCCTATGGTGTTCCTTTTGACTCGAAGGGTCCCGGGCCGCTTCGTGCACATGTCTCAGGACATTACGGTTCTCCTCCGCGAGTCCGCCTACCACAGGTGATACAGGCTGCCAACCTTTAAGGTTGTCGATTAGTCGTACGACGACGACGACGACGATTCAGCCAAGTCAGCACAGACTGAGACACGCTGGGGTATCTGTCACCGGATGGTCCGAGGGGGCAGGGACCCTAAGAGGTCCGTACTTGTGACCTCACCCAACGGTAAAGGAAGAGGTCACGTACTTTCACTTTTCACTTTCACTTCAACGAGTCAGCAGAGGCTGAGAATCACTGGGGTACCTGACGTCGGATGGACCGAGGAGGAAGGTACCCTAAAAGGTCCGTTCTCATGACCTCACTCCAGGGTAACGGAATGCCCTTGCTCCTAGTCCGTCTTAAGGAGACACAACAGAGGTCTCTTGATTTATTAAGTTGGTTACCGTAACAGTAGGTTGGCTCCCTCTTCCGCTTCCAAGAGTCCTGTCTCCTAGAGTCTACATTTGAGGCCTCAGGAGTCACTACACTCGCGCTGGGTGGGCTCGTGGAGACACTTCAAGTCAGAGTGAGGACATGTCATTGACTCGAAGACGTTTCGGTGCGACTCGGACCGGGGGGGTCGCCTCTTAACAAGACCAGTTTTGGTTTCCTTGGGGTGGGGGTCGGTGTCCTTGGGTTTCTGTCTACGGCGAAGGCAGACGTGTTATGGAAAAATTCTTTGAACGAAAACAAAAGAATCGGTCACAACATTCCATAGAAATGTTCTCGCCGACCCGACCCAAGGATCTACCTCAAATAGATCCCTACCCCCACCCCCTTCTCCTTCCGGATCCACGAATCTCTCCGACATGAAGACCCTTCCGGCTCGTGTGCGGTCTCCCAACAGGACTCGACACGGTGCAAAAGTGGACTCACACGGGACAACCTGCACCCGTCGGCGAATCAGTGTGATGTAAAGGGAGGGTATGTGCGGTCTGATTGCGTTGTCTACGTCTCCTTAGACCAAATCCGAACAACTTAACTCCAAAGGCACTTCCTATCTCAGTGGTCTCATGGGGTATAAGGATACTTGTTTCGGAGACTCCCCTCCTACCCCACAGGGACTAACACAAACCTCTGACTCCCAGCGTAGCGGCCTCCGGTGGCCGCCGAGGGTACAAGTCGAACGGAGTAAACAGAGGTTCTCGACCCGGGGGGACTATTGAGTGGGGTTCTTCTCCAAGTTCCCTCCGCCAAGGACGTCCCTCCGTCTGTGGGTCTGACCACCCGCAACATCCACAACCATATTGACGAAGAAGTCGGAAAAGAACGGGAGGCAACCAGGTAGAAGGAAGGAACTGAAAAATTTGACCCCGGGTCCTATTTCACTAGAACCTGGGAGACTACCGAACCCCACCTCTGTCGACAAACGAGACTTTCAACGGTTTACACCATCCGACATCATAGTTTTCACCGGAGATAAAAACACCAGTAAAGAACTTTTACGAAACTGGGTTTCACACTATAAACACAAAGAACCAAAGACTGGAGCCGTCACCACTACTCGGGTGTGGTAAGCGGCGTCACACACACGTGAACGGCCCGCCCGACTCAGCAGGGAGGGGACTGGGCCTGGGAGTGGTGGTGCAGGAAGACACCCACAGCTCCGCAGCTCCTAGGTTGTGACAAGGCGAGTCTCCCCGGTTCGGAGTCTCGAGCATTGACCTGAACGAGGGACTCGAAAGCTTAGAACCACTCGTCAGCACCTTGTGTTTCTCCGGTCCCTTACGTCCGAAAAGAGGCCGACTGAAAGGATCACACCGTCCACCAGGTCTCTTCCCCTCCACGGGCACCCCTTACGAAACAGGTATTTTCTGGGGCGTTCGGGTGCCGAGGAAGATTCGACTCCAAGGGAAACGGGGAGTGGTGGTCGAGTCGACGAGTGGCGTACCCAGACCCCAGTCCCAAAAACTTTCACTGATAGCTGACACGGTTCACAGGAAAGTCGGACACTGGATCTGTCCTTGGAGTGTAACGGGAGTGTACAGACACACATCTCATCCCCTCTTCACACACAGGCCCCGAGGACGACTGAGTGGCACAGATGTGGAGTTGCACTTGTACTTGCAGCCACGGTGCCTGCAGACCGGACACGGGTCCTAAAAATGTCCATATTTCACAATCGCCTTGACGATGGATGTTATTTGTCAATGGGGACGTCTTACCACCTCCCACAGGTAGGACTGTAGAAATCCCCCTCCTTTTTTTTTTTTTTCTAAACTTGTACAGTTCCTTTTCGACGACAGCTGACTCGTTCTGTCCCCTACTACCCTCTCCTTGAGACCGGTTTCCCTTATTCGTGTAAGTCTCACTTTCCTCCCTTCGGAACCGCAGACCCCGGAGTTCGGGTTCGTCTGGACGAAAGGACCCCGAGCAGATTTTTGTCGGAGACCAGGGTTCGGTCGTTCGTCCTCGCTCCTCCGACCTCCCGTCGCCCCCGGGCCGGGGAGACCTACACGGTAGAGGGAGTAGCACGAAGAGTGCCCAGGTGGCACCTCAGACACGTTTCTGGCGGTCGGGGAGCGACTTGGGAGACTCCTTGGTCGGCTGACGGAAAGTGGTTCTAGGGAGGAGGCCCGTTCGGTCACTGGCGAAGTCGACGAGTCACGAGGTCCTTAGACTCTCACTAAGCAAAGAATTCCAAAGACCCTTTCGTAAAATGGGTTCGGGAAACACTTGGTTCAACCACATAAAAAGGGACTTTCGTCAGAGAGAGACCCTCTCAGGCCGACCGGTGAAGTCTCTCTCCGGACCGGTAACCGACCCCCTCGCCCCAGTGTACTGGTCACTGGGGGTGAGAGGTCGACGGGTCCGGACGGTGCACTCGCTGTGGCCGGTCCGTCCCGGGTCGGAGGAGATCTCACTGAAGCAAAGACGTCAAAATTGACTTGAGTCCCCACAGGCAGAGTCCCCACAGGCACTCCGTACCTCCTCCTTCTCTCTCTCCGACCCTCCTTCCCGACTCTTCAGTGGGTGTGGGAGGTCCAACCGGAATCTCGGTCCGGGAATCCCTGGTACGGACAGTGAACACCCACAGGAAACCACGGGAAACACAGAAACTTATTTCAGACTTTGCGACACTGGGAAAAAGGGGGGAGAACAGTTATTCTGTACTTTGTTTGTTTTTATGGTCAGAGAGAGAGAGGTAAGTGTGAGTATGTGTGTGGGCTAACCAAGGCAAAGAGATCTCTTACGACTGATTATGTTGGACCGAGAGAACATAGTTGGGTTTTGTGCTCGAAGAACTGGTCGTCAAAGACGGGACCTAGGTACATTTAAGTCCCTAAATGTACCCTAAAAGTACATTTTATAAAGGACACGATGAAGGATTATCATCTGTCACACGGGGACTATGTGTTGTAACTGTATCACCGACTTTTTGGAGTGTCGTTCCACCGTCAAGAGCCACCAAAACCTCCTCCAGCACTTGCTCTTGGTTGCTTGCACCGAGTAGCCATTAGACAACGTTTCTACGACACGAGGAGTCACGTCCTCATTTAGAACGTAATGACCTCTTACACTTAGCTCACTTTGTCCCAAGACAGTCAAATATTTTGAATTAATGCAAAAATTGAGGTATGTAACAGGTCATTTCCGTAGACTTTTATGGATTGAAGGTCCCACTCAGTTGTCATTTAATTAACGTTCTTCCATGGTCGAAGGGACCACCGAGTCTGCCATTTCTTAGACGGACGTTACGTCCTCTAAGCCCAAGCTAGGGACTCAGTCCTTCTAGGGGGCCTACTTCCTTTACCGTTGGGTGAGGTCGTAAGAACGGACCTCTTAGGGTACCTGTCTCCTTGGACCGTCCGGTGTCAAGTACCGCGGACATCTCAACCTACGGTGACTCGCTACTTGTGTGTGTGTGTGTTTGGTGTATATTACACAAGTCTTTAATAGATGTAAAATTAATTAGAGAATTGACACCTCTAAAAACACAGTCAAGTCGTAGTTTAAACGAGTCGTTTGGGGTCCAATTAAGATTTGAAAGTCGTATTCTTGTAGGGGGTTTCTTCTCTTTTAGCTCACCCCTCTTTTTAGTCAGGTCACCGAATTCAAAAAGTCGGAACCCCTCAATTCTTTTTGTGAAGTCGTACTCCTGTTTTCGAGGGAACAAATTCGCGAAGGGGTCGACGTGAAGTTGATTTATATAGGGTCGTCTCACAAAAGTAAAGGGGTGGGAGAGGACCTCGGTCAGTGTACCACTCTTTGTCGAGCTCCGGGGGTCCTGACTGCGACGTCTCCGTCACGGAACCAATGGCGATCCTGAAGGAGGGTCGTGCCGGGGGAACGGGCGGGGGAGAAGGGGCCTCCGGTGCCCCATCCATCCCCCCACCCCCCCTCCTCGGGTCCCACCTCTCCTCCGGACGTCCCCAATTGAGTCGCCGGACAGACCTTAAGTCCGTGGTGGACCCGACTGTCGTACTTACTGAGTAACAAAGGGGAGACTTGTCAGACTCCTCACGAAGGAAGAGCCACAGTTATTGACTCCGTCTCACTTTACCAAAAAAGCGGGGGGAAAGGGGGATTGGGCAAAAGATTTTGACTCGCATCTTGACCTTTACACGCCCTTGCCATCGGTTCCAATGACGAAACTCAAACAGAAGTCCCCAGTTTCCTACATTTAAATGACAGGTGCTTGTTCTTTCCCCGGGTCTCGGTCCCCAGGAGACTGAATGTCGAACACACTGTCAGAATGTTTTACTTCGTTTGAATCAAATTTGAAGATCGGACGGATTCGGACACCGGACACACAATCTAGAATGTAATGGGCACTAAGCATATATACCTTTAAGACTGGGTAGGAAAGGACACCGCTTTAAATTCTGAACATCAGAAGGTGAGGACCAAGATCTTTTCCCATCTTAAGTAGTGTGGAGTGGAGTGTAAAAGTACATGCCTCGGGGAGGAACTACAGACACTCAAAAGAGGAACCCTTTGACCCAGTCATCTAAAAGGACCCGACACCCTAGAAGACGGAAGTACTCTGTAGAGTCAGGTTTTCGAACTCTCTGTCTGGTGTGTAAATTCCGCTTTCTTTGTATTCAAACTAGGGAACCAACCCTTCTACGGGACTTCCTTCTTTACCTTTGTGTTAATTCATAAGAACGGACCCTTTAGGGTACCTGTCTCCTCGGACCACCCGATGTCAGGTACCCCAGCGTCTTAGTCTGTTCTAGCTTGTGTGTGTGTAGTGAGCGGGGGCGTTCACACAGTATCCATTGTTCAAGACTTGAGAACAACGAAACCGGAGAAAGAAGATGAATGGATGTAAGAACTCACAAATTTCCTTTGATAAGTTTTGACCTTGTACACCCTTTTTTTTTTTTTTTTCTTTACGTCTTTCCTGTCCTCTCTTCAGGACACATCTGAGTGCTGACCCAAGACTGAGCTTGACCCTCCACTCGTACGTCGTCTCACAAAAGGAGTAGTTTATTTCATTGTCAGGACTTATCTAAATTTCAGTACCTGGTTTCATAAACGTTATGGGAGAAAAACTTCGTTTGCTTTTGGACGTTTCTAATTCATAAATTCATAAGAGACAAGAACATCTATTCTGTGTTGATAACGTCGAACGAATCTCTTTACCGTCATTAGTTCCGAAGTCAAAGAGTGTTCATTTACATCAAGAGACTTACTCAGACAAAATATAGTGTATGTTAATTAGATAAATGGTTATTCGAAGGAAGGGATGATCTCCAACACACCAGGAACGTGCACGCAGACACGATCCAGTGAAGTCAGTATAGGTTGAGAAACACTACGATACCTAACATCGGGTGGTGCTGGGAGACCTCACCGACAGTAAAGGAGACGGTCCCCTCGAAGGACTGAGTCCCTAGTTTGGGTATAGAGAACATAGAAAACGTGACCGTCTGGCCAAGAAGTGGTGATCATGGTGGACCCTTCGGGAACACCAAGAACATGGTTGTGGTACACGTAGACACACAATCAGTGAGTCAGTACAGACTGAGAAGCGTCAGGGTACGTGACGTCGGCTGGTCCGAGGAGCCAGGTACCTACCCTAAAGGGTCCGTTCTTATGACCGCACCTATCGGTAAGGGAAGAGGTCCCCTAGAAGAACGGGGTCTCTATCTTGGACCCAGGGGACGCACCGTCCGTCTAAGAAATGGAAGACTCGGTGGTTCCTTCTCAGTGGTCAGAGTAAAGTTGTCTCTGACCTTAAATTTGAACCCCTGTCGAAGATTCGAGACTCTCTCCTCTGTAGAGGTAAAAGAGTAACCATGTCGGTAGAAGGCTTGGGATGACTCAGAGAAGCACTTTTGTGACCGGAGTCCTGAGATTGAACTAAAATTCAGGAAAGATCACCCACCACCCCAGTAACAAAAAAGAGTTCACGTTTTCTTTTCGTTAAACGTATCAACAAAAAAGAGGAGAACGTATCTTGAGAAATCGTACTCAAATTATCTAGATTTTAATGGACTACATGGAAAGGGAACTCTTGAAGTGACATAAAGGCACTGAACAAACATTCACACGTATTTTCCTTTTGACTGCCGCCACCCATCCCCTCTGCAAATTTCCGTCTCATACAGTCTCCTCCAAAATGTTAATCGACTCCTTTCTTCTCTTGGTGTTTCATTCCCTCTTTCCCTTTCTATGTGGGTTGCCTCACGTCTCAAGGTCTCTTATCGTTCACTTTATTTTTCCGGAAGAATTTACTTGTTACGTTTCTTTCTCTCCTTTTGTTGTCTTACCCTTTCTGATGTCTAGAGAAGTTCTTTTGACTTCTATAATTCCTTTGTAAAGTACGTTCCTACCCGTTTTATTTCCTGTCTTTATCATTCCTGGATTGACTTTGTTTTCTCTAATCCTTCTCCACCGTTCTTGTGTGTCTTCTTGTTACGTATCTTCCAGAATTACTGGGTCTATTCCCACACCAGTGAGTGGATCTCGGCCTTTAGGACTTCACACTCCAGTTCATCCGGAATTCCTTCGTAATGATGTTTATTTCGATCATCTCCACTACCTTAAGATCGACTCGATAAATTTTAGGATTTTCTACTACGATAATTTCACGACATGAGTTATATAGTCGTTTAAACCTTTTGAACCGTCACCGGTATCCTGACCATTTTCAGTCAAAAGTAAGGTTTCTTTCCGTTACAGTTTCTTACAAGTCAAATGTTAACCCGAGTAAAGTGTACGGTGGTTCCAATACGAGTTTTAAGAAGTTCGATCCGAAGTTGTCACTCACTTGGTTCTTGAAGGTCTATATGTTCGACCCAAAGCTTCTCCGTCTTCTTGGTCTCTAGTTTAACGGTTGTAAGTAACCTAGTATCTCTTTCGTTCTCTTAAGGTCTTTTTGTAAATGAAGACGAAGTAACTGATGCTATTTCGGAAACTGACACACCTAGTGTTGTTTGACCTTTTAAGAAGTTCTCTACCCTTATGGTCTGGTGAAGTGGACAGAGGACTCTTTGGACATACAACTAGTACTTGTTTGTCTTTACCTGTGTCTTGTTGACTGACCAAGTTTTAACTCTTCCCTCATACTGTTCTGACATATAACAATGGAACGAATAAACTGAAATATACGACTCATGTAGTACGTTTTACGGTCCGACCTACTTAGTGTTCGACTTTAGTTGTAACGAGCGTCTTCATAGTTGTTGAGTCTATACGTCTACTATGGTGAGATTACCGTCTTTGATTTCGGAGAACTACTCACACTTTCTCCTCTCACTTTTTCGACCGAACTTTAGGCTGTAATTTTTTTAATTCTAGTACCGTAAACCAGGGTAGTGAAGTACCGATTGTCTTCCCCCTTTCCACTTTCGTCACTGTCTAAAGGAAAGGAACCCGAGGTTTTAATTGACGCCTGCCACTGACGTCGGTACTTTAATTTTTGTGAACGAGGAACCTTCCTTTCGATACTGGTTGGATCTGTCGTATAATTTTCGTCTCTGTAGTGAAACGACTGTTTCCAGACATATCAGTTTCGATACTAGAAAGGTCATTAGTACATACCTACACTCTCGACCTGGTATTTCTTCTGACTCGTGACTTCTTAACTACGAAAGTTTAACACTACGACCTCTTCAGTGACCTCTAAGGGAACCTGACGTTTCTCTAGTTTGGTCAGTTAGGATTTCCTTTAGTCGGAACTTATAAGTAACCTTCCTGACTTTGACTTCGACGTTATGAAACCGATGGACTACGTTTCTCGACTGGGTGACCTTTTCTGGAACTACGACCTTTTCTACCTTTCGTTTTCCTCTTCCGCTACCGTCTTTTACTGTACCAATCTGTCATAGTGGTTGAGTTACCTGTACTTACACTCGTTTAAGGTCCTCTGTCACCTCCTACCTCCTCGTATGATAACCGTACGATGTCAGAAGCCCTAACGTTTCTCAGCCTGTACTGTCGCTGACTCGTTGTTACCGTGTTAATTGACACTCGAAAAGGATTGACTCGGATGGGGTTGACTACCGGGATAATTAAGAATAATTGACGTTGAACGTCGTACACCCTAGAATTAAGGGTCCGGTTCCTGACTTGGCCACGGGTACCGTCACTTTCGTGTCTAAGGACTGGCGACCTGGTGGTCCCTTAGGGGACGGAAGTATTAAGATGTATAAACCTTTCCTGATTATTTATTCCGGTCCGTTTGTCATTAAATTACTGAGATTTTGGGGTCCGTTCTTCTTCCCCGGTCTACTCACCTGATATATAAAGTACTACAGTCTCGTCTAGGCCTCGTCTCCCTTGTGAAACACAACTGAGGTGTAGTAGTGAGGTGTGAGTCATAATATCCTGTAAGGTCTACATGTCTTTTTTAAAGGTCAGGTGATTTCGTCTGTCCTAAGAACAAGTTTATTCCACTGAGATTCGATACTCTTAAATAAAAATTTTATAAATAAATCAATTAATGAATAAACTGAATCAGTGGTCCAGAATCAACCCCGGACACCCTAGAGCAAGGGACTGGTCCCTGACTTAGGTCCGAGGGACGTAATCCTCACGTCTCAGAATCGGGGACCTGGTGGTCCCTTTAGGGATTCGATACTCTTAAATCCTCCTTTATTATTAAAGTTTGGAAAGGAACTTTTGTCTTCGAGGTAATTTGTTTTGAGACCCTAAGTTTTGTCAATATTGAAGAACTTATACTTAAAAGAACCATCCAAAAAACTTACAAAAGAACCATATAAAGTACGTTTTGTCTTACTTGTTATAGGAAGATGAAACAGGTACGTAGTCATGAAGGACAGAGTGATCACAACTCTCTCTTTTACATCATAAATAAAAAAATAAATGTTATAATATACGAAGTCTACTTGTCACTAAGTGTTAAGAATTTCCAATATAAGGTAAATATCGATAATATTCTATAACCAATAAAAGGGACACGACTTGTTATATAGGAACATCGGATAAGTAAAATATGTACCATCAAACATGGAGAATTAGGGAATGGGACTAGTACGGGAAGGGGACGTGGGGAGAGGAGGGATCAAACAAAAGATTTAAACAAAGAACAATATGAGTGATTGAAGAAAAATCTAAGGTGTATATTCACTATAGTATGTCATAAACAGAAAGAGAACAAAGTGAGTCGTATCACGGGAGGTTTAGATACAGGAATGTTTACCGTTTTAAAGTAAAAGAATATCAACTCGTTATAACGTAACATATTTATATGGTGTAGAAGAAATAGATCAGTAACCAACTACCTGTGTCTACAACAAGGGTATAAAAACAATAACATTTGTCACGACGACACTTTTAACCCCACGTACATAGAAAACCTTCCAACATAAATAAGTCTACGAGTAAAACTATATTAGTGACTGTCGTTGTCCTGATTGGTAAAGAAGTAAAATACAAAATTTTTATCAAAAGTCAAGATACGTAGTTTGTGACAGATAGTATATATTCCACGACACACCTTTTAACGAACGTATCTGACTTGAACAAAACCAACACACGTAAGATACGGACAACTCAGTAATTCCTGTTCCCCGTGTCTCGACTTGAAAGGAGTGACCAAAAACTATTCCATCAACGATATCCTTAGACTCACAGTACACGTGTGGGTTGGTTTTCCGTTGTGTACAATTTTTTCGACAAGTCCCACTATAACTTTCTAACCGATTTCCACCATCAAACCCTTCAACCAAATTCATCGACCTGAATTTTTCACACCTTAAAATTGGTAAACGTCAATTACCGAACAAAAAGAAAGGAGTTTGTCGAAAACTCATAGATAAGAGTCCCAGTTTTTGAGTTAATAGATATCCTTGGTTCTTCTATTACATTTATTTGTTTCGTCCATTTAAACTCTTTTTACCTCTGTCTGTGTAAAATACACGGAATCTTTGTGTTTTCGTTGAGAAGTAAAGGTTCTTTACTTACTCGAGAGAGGGTGATAAGAACTTTCTACGAAATCGGAACAAGAGAGAAAACCATGACTCTCAATTGGCGTTGTTTTTATAATCACGTGTGATTTATCTTTACTATGGAGTGTGCCTCGGAGTTTCTCCTTCGTTGTCCCTCACCGTTTCCGACGTTATTTCACTTCGCGACCACAGACCAGTTTCCCCGGGTAGAGACGCGATCCACGGACGACGGTGCACCTTTGTCCAAACCCCCACCCCGGACCCCCGTATCTAGTAAGTTCTCTTCAGTTTCTGGGACTAGACATACATTTACGTCTAAAATTTTACACTGGACTGTAAAATTTTTTGTTTAAACTCTTTTCTCGGTTTGTTTTAATTAAACCACCCGACTCACTCCGGACATCCAGTACAATCTCTAGAGTCTGAATAAGTAGATCCATAAGACGACACTCCACGACCCTTATGTTTCTAGATTTTTTGTCTTTTCGTTTTTTGAGACGAGAGTACTTCGAATACCTATTTATGTAATATATACTCATGACACACACACACACGACACTGTCCCCTTTAATGGTTCTCAAGACCCTCGGGTCCCTTTAATTTAGTCTCCTTCCACTCACCCATCCCTTCTCCCGGTCCCTTCTTAAGGTCTTCCACTCAGACGACGACGACGATTCAGCGAAGTCAGCACAGACTGAGACGCACTGGGGTCTCTGCCGTCGGGTGGTCCGAGGGGGGTAGGGACCCTAAGAGGTCCGTTTTTGTGACCTCACCCAACGGTAAAGGAAGAGGTCACGTACTTTCACTTTTCACTTTCACTTCAGCGAGTCAGCACAGGCTGAGAATCGCTGGGGTACCTGACGTCGGGTGGTCCGAGGAGACAGGCACCCTAAAAGGTCCGTTCTCATGACCTCACCCAACGGTAACGGAAGAGGCTCTGCCACTCAGATCCACTCAATATAACGATCGATCTTTGCCACCTCCTTCCACCGCCAGGTCCAACTCCACAATGGTGTACGATTCCACACCCCCGGTGTTCGTCAGTCTCGGAAAACAATTTCTTCGATTCTATGTTCACACTCTAAGTCCTCTGGCTCATCATTTTTCTCCAGGAGGGACAGTCCGTTGACGTTCTCCTGGTTTCTAGGGTATAACTTGAGTTTTCCTGTAGTTTAGGTCAACAGGCCAACCGTCAAGAACCTGTTCAGGAGGACTGACGATGTCGTACGTTTAAGTGAGTCGCAGACGATCCTTAATCGACAGTAAAGTTTCTTTGGTCCTACACTCTAAAACTTAATCTTATCTTTTGAGTCAGGAGTTGCAAACCATTTATGACAAGAGGACTAAAGGACGATAAACCGATAATACAGACACCCTTCCTACCTGGACATCAGTTTTAGACTTACGTTCGACTTAGCGACTAACCTTCTTGACCGGACTCAACAGGGACATAGGTCACAGTCCCAGTTGTGTTTAGATTTAATTTATGCTTTAGAGGGATCAGGACTTTCCCTTTCTCTGGAGAGAGGGGGTTGGGACAAAGAAAGGGATAAATGTAATCTTTAAGATACCAACATTTAAGGAAGAGACCGGGAAATTCTTAATGTGTTTGGAAAAATTTTCGATTTATTCGGAGAAACGGTCGAAATGTTGTGTCCTTACGGAAAGAGTTTCTGGACCCTCGATAGAGAAACTTTACCTTAGTAGTTCTTTCTATTGTAGGGATAAAGGAGAGACACCTTTTTGCTGAGAGGGACCCTCTCGTCCTCAGATTGAAGTCTTCCAGGGACAAAGGTTCGAAGACTGAATGGAGGACATTTGTACATTCTTCAGAAAAGAAACCTGTTTGATTGACTAACGATGTCTATCGTCGATAGTTAATGGTTCCACTTAAATCCTACTTGATATCCACTGTTTACCATGACAGTTTGGGAGGATGATCAATGACATATAGAACTCTTGTCTATCATAATTATTATCCCATATAGGCGAAGTGACACATTTTCACTTTAAGGAAAGGTAGAAACGTCAGAGAGTCACCTAATGGACACTACGTGTAGTATAAAACCAAATTACGAATAAGTCATCATTTTGTCGAAAGAAGGAGAAGACGAAAACACCCCACAAAAACCCCCCAACCGTCTAAAACAAAAATTAATATAAAGGAGTTGTGGACGGTGGTTCCAACCAACTCAAACCCAGAAAGGTCGAGTCCTATACCCATTCGTAGATTTACGGGACTATATTTACACTTTTCAGACAAGTACTGTTTCGTCTTGTCTAAAGTCTCTTTATCTAAAAGTGTGAGGAGAGACTCTCGCGGTGTTAATCTTCTATGACACATGAGATCCGTCATAAGTGTCTGTCGGGGTGTCGTGTTACCGTCCGATCGTGTCCGAGAGGAATCTTTCAGCCCCAAACTGAGAGGGAAGGTAGAGACGAAGTCCGTGAATTGGAGGACCACTGAATCAAAGAGTGGACTTTTACTCTCTGTTTTACCCCTTTAGCCGAAGTATCTTGTCACAAAAGGTCTCATATTTTCCGAGGTATCAAAATCTTAATAAAGTTCCAAACAATATCCGTCTTTGTGAAAACCCTATGTTTCAGTTCACAATCAGCAAGTCAGCACAGGGTGAGACACGCTGAGAAGTTGACATCGGGCGGTCCCAGGAGACAGGTACCCTAAGAGGTCCGTTCTTACGACCTCACCCAACGGTAAGGCAAGAGGTCCCCTAGAAGGGTCCAGAGGAAGTAACGTCCGTTTAAGATATGGTAGACACCGGGGTCCCTTCGTTACCCCTTTTGTGCCATTGAATAGAGGTCTCCTTAAATGTTAGAATATTATCATGGTAATCAAACTTATATGTAATTGAAGAGTTCTTTCTCTTTTTATCTTTTTTGTAAAAATTTCCCTTCCACTGTGTCGGTCTCCGATAATGGGACTAACTCGAGGAACATTAATATACCAGAGACACCAATTCGATCAAATTTTTCTGAAGGAGGACTCGATCAAATTGTCCTTTTTGCTCTTAAAAATATTTTTCTTCGCTTACATAGTGACTGAAAGTTCGGTTTTCGCCATGGTGCAGAGAATCAGGTACTGAATTGTGTGTGGGACTCCGTGAGGGACTAAAAAAAAGGGTAGGTCTGCTGGATTGATGTTCCTAAAAAAATTGCAATATTTTCATTTATTTATAACCGATAACCGTGTCTTGTGACAATTTCGGTCGGTAATGCTGAGAACGAAAGACGATTCGAGTTCCCACAAGTTGACCGAAACATGGACCGAGAAATTCTGTCCTGAGTCTCCGGTAGAACCTTTGTTTTCCTGAAACCCGAGGCTCCCACCTCCTCCACCAAAGGTTCGTTGTCCTCCGGGCGCGGTGCGTCGGCGTAAAGCGGCGCGGGTCGGCGGATGGCGCACCCGCCCCGGTCACCCCGCCACCTTTTAATGGCGCGAAGGAGAATTTCCGCGGGCCTGCAACGAACCTTGGGACAGCGACTAGAGGCAACATTCGATGTTACACTTCACCCCCCCAGAGGTAAAATAGAAGGATCTGCATCATTTTAAGTCAAGTGTTAAAGGTCCGGTCATGATCAAATATGAATCCGTTCATTTCAGCCTTACTTGTCCGTAAAAGAATTAGTTCAATTCTTTTCTTTTGATTTTTAGAATATATAGCTTGAGACCACGTCTTTCCCGACGATTGTGTGTCCTTACTCTGCTTCTTTGTTGAAGCATTTATCAGTGTAACTGACAGTTGGTCAAATTTTTACTGACCCAAGACTTCCTTTTGAGCAAAACATGTTTGCCTAACTGTTTAACATTGATAATTTTTGATGGTTTTGGGTCTTCTTTGCACATTCTTCGTTGTCCTATCCAAATCGCCGGTAGTCCTTTAAATAGGAGAGAAACATCTAGCCAAAAATGTCATATTTTCTATTAGTCACTCTAAAAAAAAAGACGGAGAATCAGCAGTTTCTTGAAAGAGGCACAATATTCGAGAAGGCTAAAAGTCCAATTCGCTATCAAATAGCGACCGAATGAAAATACTTTCTTATTTATTGTTAAGACTAAAAATATTGCACTTGTAGACTCTATGTCAGACACCGAGTCTTTGCTAAGGGGAATGTTCGTTATAAAAGATCTTCGGTAGGTTAACCCACTTTATCTCTACAACCAGAGGGGTCTTCATTTCGAGAACTGTGTAATTGAGAAAAGTCAACTAAAGTCTGCCAAACGAGCCACCAGAAGCCCCAACACTCTCATGGGTGGAAGATGAGAACAGGAGTGCGAGACTGACGCCTGTCATCGCACCCTCAGCCCCACCTAAGAGTCCTTCCACATCCACTACAAGGTCTGAATGGTGCCGGGACCGTCTCACTAAACGGTGAAGGTTGTCTGGATAAGAGAGACGAAGCGCCGGGACAATTCGGTAGAGAAGTGAGGACAGGGGAAAAATTGTGCAGAAAAAAAATTAGGGAGTGAAAGGTCAGCGTTGAAAGATCATTAAAAACTACTAGGAAAGAACAAAAAGTCTTGCGTCTCGACACTGCAACCTCAAGATTCGTCCACACGACGCACGCAAATCTGTGTGTCCTGCCACAAATCGAACATTAAAAGTTCAAACCTACAATTTTTTCCCGATATGAACACTGTAAGAGAAAGGTATTGGTGTCTCTTTTGATTAATTAATGCACATTGGCTTTCGACACAGCACATCTCAACCGTGGGTACAACTTCGACGTCCCCTTATACTAAATGACATTTCCCTTAACACGAAAACTCTGTCTTTATCCACGTCGACGCAAACCACGAAATTAAAAAAAGTGACGGTCTTATAAATGGTTACGGTTCTTTGACTTTAGCCCTTTACGGGGGTAAAGTCTAATCTACTTCGAAGATTAAAAATTTTATCCGAAAAGCACCTTTCGGATCAGACATTGTTATGAATCACCAACGACCCGACCAATCACGTCCTCGGTTGCGACCCATCACACCGATGGGGGAATTGAGACGTCCCTTCACCATAAAATGTCTGGTTTTTCGAGACGTCCCAAAGATTACCGGGTCTCGGAAGGGATTGGCGGGCTGCCTCAGGCCCCCTTAGCGGACAATAAATTTTAAATGACGCCTTATCTCTCCTTTTGTTGTTGTTTTTCTCTCTCACTCGGTCGCTCTCTGAAGTCTACATTTCAGTAGACCTAAAAGGGAGAGTCCAGGTTAAGATTTCACCGATTTTCCGATTTAAGTATATGTAATCTTAGATTGAGATTACCAATTTTATATTATTTTCAAAACCTTCTTCTGTTTCACAAATTTATACGTAATTTAAAATCATTCGTCTCAACCATCTAAAACCAACGAATGTAAATTATTTCTACTATTCTGACGTATCAAACATTGTAAAAGATTCTTAATGACTCAATCTTACGTCCTTCTGTTCCAAATCCTTAAACCAAAAACTCCATCCCGACGGTCTGTTTTATGTCCTCTTGTAAATCAGTGTAAATTTAAAGACTATCTGTTACTTATAAAAAAAAAAATCATGTAAACCTTAGGTAAAGGTAATTTTAGAAACAACAAAGACCCTTTAAGTTTAAATTAACTCACTGAACATAATAATCAACAATTCAGATCGTTAAGCCGAAATTCCCGGAATTTCTCCCGTGTACATTAATCTAAATAGGTGGACCTAATGAGATTACGTTGTCCAAGACGGAGTTCCCCGGTCCGACTCTACACTTACATTGCGTTGTCGTATGTTCATATAGCGGGACTTATTCAACATCTACCAGTGGTGTACGACGGGAAGTTTTATGGTCCACGCAAATGACAACGGAACAAGTAAGCGGGTTGATTGTCATAACTAACTCACGGACGGAACACGGTCCGTATTTAAGACCCTTCTCATTCTATTTGTTCCACTTTTAGAGACAGAAACTTTTTAGGATATAAAAACCGTCTACCTGATTGTACATTTTATTGACGTCATTTATGGTCCCTAATGTTCAAACTAGTCTCTGAGTACCCTTGTAATTCAAATAACTGATTCTGTCCTCTTTTTGTCCTTCCGAAGTTTCTCCTTCACTAAATTTACTTCCGTTGATTTACTCTTCATCCTTTCCTGTAAGCAATTCCCTTGATGTATACATCTCCGTTCCTCACACTTCTGTAACAGGTAATTTTTTTCTTTTTGTTTTATGGTTGGTCTGTCCTATTTGATTGTTGTTGATTTTTTTGACTTTTCAATCCACATCGTTCTCGATGTTCCTAAAGGACCACAGAGTCACCATTTCTTAGGTGGACGTTACGTCCTCTACGTCCAACCTAGGGATCCAGTCCTTCTAGGGGACCTCCTCCTCTACCGTTGGGTGAGGTCATAAGATCGGACCCTTTAGGGTACCTGTCTCCGGGGACCGACCAATGTCAGGTACTCAGGGGTTTCTCAACTTGTGTTGACTCGTTGATTTGTTGTCCCTCGATGTTCTCCCAAACGACCCTTACGGGTTATTATTTCCTACCCGGTCTAATATGCGATCTGTCTTGAGTCTAAGAGAACACCTGTTGGTCTTGTCCTAGTCCCGTCACCACCCTCTCTGACTATCCTCTGCAAAAATTAAGTAAGAAAGTTTTNTCCTACCCGGTCTAATATGCGATCTGTCTTGAGTCTAAGAGAACACCTGTTGGTCTTGTCCTAGTCCCGTCACCACCCTCTCTGACTATCCTCTGCAAAAATTAAGTAAGAAAGTTTTTTTTTTTTTTTTGCACACACACACATGGTAGAACACGACCTAAGAATCTTGTATTTTTTCTCATAGTTAAAATGAAAGATCTATCTACGAGACCCAAAACTCCCTTTGGTCAGCACCTGTCAATGTAAGTTATGTTGCCCTAAATTTCAATGTAAGTTTTGTGTTCCGTTGACTCTTTCATCCTTCCTCCACCTTTAAAGGACCCTTCCCACCCTCTCCCAGCCCTTCAGAAGGGTTTTACTTCTCTACGACCTCAATCCCATATATATAAAAATTAAATTTCTTTAAATTATGAAATACGTTTATCAATTCTGTAAAAGGGTTTTCTCGTTTTTCATATGTCACTTTTCCTTTAGAGTAGATCTAGGAACTGACTAGTAGTCCCCAGTGGTGGTGGTAGGGTAATTACATTTATATTTACATAGTGAGGAAGGAGAAGTCGGTTTGCCTCCGTAAAAGATGATCCGAAAAATATTGAACTAAAAAAGTAAATTGTTACAAAACCTTTGGTCATGTATACCTTGACGAGCAAATAAATAAGAATTATCGGGATAAAGTAACATCCCTATTTATTTTTTAAAATATGATCGCAAGGTAACCTGTACATTCTAAAATGTCAGAACGATAGAAAGACATATAAAGAAAAAACAGGTACACACTCTAATAGTATTCTATGTAAGGATCTTCATCTTAAGGACCTAGACATTCAACCACGTAAATTTAAGACTATTAAAAACGTTTTTAAAGGGAGGTTTCTTCAATATGGTTAAATATGACTATAGTAGGCCTATCATTCCAAACTCAAAACTACTTACTCCTCCGTAAATGCTCCGTCTATTCTCTCGTTTCTCGCACAAATTTCCCTTCTACCCTGTTCCTTATCGGTCGTCGAGTCCCTAGATCCGACCTCCCCACCTCTGGGTTCTCCTCAGTTGATTGGTTTCCTCTTACTCCTTGACTCGTGTCCATTTTTCGTCTAATTCCTTCATCTTCACAATTGTGGTGGTGGGTAGGTGACTCTCTAATAAACACAGTCCGTTATACGATTCGTCCCGAAGGGTCTACCGTGTTACCATTTCTTAGATGGACGGTTACATCCTCTGTGTTCTCTACGTCCAACTAGGGACCTAACCCTTCTAGGGGACCTCATCTTTTACCGTTGACGAGGTCATAAGGACAGACTTTTTAAAGTACCTGTCTCCTCGGACTCCGATGTCAGGTACCCGCAGAGTTTCTCAGTCTGTACTAACTGACTTACGCACGTACGTGCGTGCACGCGCGTGTGTGTGTGTTACACGATTCGTAATGTATGACAGGTGAGATGGTAGGAGTGTTGTCTCTCTATAGGGGTTATAGAACCCACTCTATGACTCCGGGTCTCTACAATTGGACGGTCCCTAGTGTCTCAATCATTTACTGTATAGATCTTTGGTTTAGACTAAAGGAGACTGAGAGTTGGGGGTCAAAGATTAACGACGAGGTTCCCTGGAAGTTTCCTACTCCCGTCCCGTCCCGCAATCCCCATTAACAATACCCCTTCTTCCCCGTTGATCGTTCTGATTTTCCATGACTACGACTCTGGAGTTCCAGGGACTAGGACAACCTTGCACGGGTGTTGAACGGTTGTGTCGTCGGTCCTGTAAGATCCTGTCCTCTGTTGGCTCTAAGGGAGAAACTAAAGGCCATCACGACTCAATTCCCCATTTAAACGTTCTTGAAAAGAAGAGGACGACTCTTACCTTAGAACTACAAAAGTTTCCGAGACTTTTATATTTTATTAAAAAGAAGAGCGGGTTGAAGAAGTAAATATAGTCATCTAAAAATTTGAAGTCGAGAATCCTCTGTTCAAAGATTCACAATATCGAAAGTTTTCGACAAGTTTCAGTTACAGGGAGTTTAATTCTTGATTTTACTTTGTATGAGTAGGTAAATGACTGAACCCATAGTCGATACTTTAGATTTACTATTTAGATCTCGACAAAACTCTCCTACTGTTACTTACTTAGAAACTATTATATATATAAAATTACGTGTTACGACTACATCGATAATTTTTTTTTAGAAAAGTACGAATGACGAGAAATAGATATGCCAATCTGACAAATCATTGACCGGAGTTTACGACATAAAGGTCTCTGTTCGGAGTCGTGACCCCATGACAGTGATTTTCGTTCAGATAATGTCTTATTATTACTAATGATATATGTCATCGAGAACTTGGGGGTTTGGGAAAACTTATAAGAATTTACTACAAGAGGTAAAATTACTTTACATAGAATAAAGTTCATATAATTAATCTTCCTGAAGTAAATTTCTACCGTGTCTACACTTCTTAGGTTACTCCTCTGTGTTTTCTACGTCCGGACCCAGACCTTTCTAGGGGACCTCATCCTTTACCGTTGGGAGAGATCATAGAACGGACCCTTTAAGGTACCTGTCTCCTCGGACCACCCGATGTCAGATACCCCAGCGTTTCTCAACCTGTACTGACTCTCCGATTGTGTATCACAACAAAATAATAAAAAAAGAAGTATCACAACAAAATTTCATATCCACCGTCTCTGAACACGAAGGTCACGTCCTCTGGGTCCAAACTAGGGGTTAGTCACTTGATTCTAGGGTGTACGACACCGGTTTTGTTTTGTTTTTTGATATCCACCAATAGTCTTGATTGTAATGGGGTCCTTTCCCCCCCTCAGTGTAAAAAGACTCCACTAAAATTCTACAGGTGCCTTACCGACGACGATGACGAGGTAGTAAGTACACAACGACGACAAAAAAGTAAAATGAAGAGACACAAACGATTTAGTAAAAGTCTCTCTTCTAAGACCGTTTGTCTCAAATTAAAACCTCCTTATCCGATACTTTACCAAGGGACCATTCCGCAGAGGTTCATGGTAATGTGAGTACATCTCGTCTTTGTCTTAATTAACCAGTAGAACGAAACTTGTCTCGACAGAGAGGACAGGACACCTACCTAGCAGAATCATCGTATGAGTGTTATTTTGTTAACTTTGACCACTTAATTTACTACTATCTACTAAATCTCTGTGAAAATGGGACGTTTTTTGGGTGGGGGTTTCAAGTAAATATGATCTGTTAAAACCTCTCGATGTTTCAAAAAAAAAAAATTAATAAAATTGACTTCTCATTAACGAAATGATAACACAACCAAAGATGGTTTGTAGTTGTACGTAGAGGTTTGCAGTTGAACTTACGACTACCCAAATGGATACAGAGAAGGGTGGAGGGAGGGGTAGGGTGCGGAGATCCAAGAATGTAAAAGTAAGGGACTTAGTATGTCGTTTAAGGGTAACCGATAGATCAAATGTATACCGTCACTACAAAAGTACAATGAGAGAGGTATACATGGGGCGGGGGAAGGAGGGGGGGTTTCGACGCAAGTATTCAGACAATCTCTCGATGTTTCAAAAATATGAACGACGTGCAACCTTTCTTTTACAGTTGTTAATCCAAAAAAACATGATATAGATATGCGTCCTTTTTTTGAACGATTTTCCTTTTCTCCAAAGACATAACAATTATAAACTGTCACTTTCCCAAGGAAAATTTATAAATTGAATTCCAATTTATGGGTAGAGACTGTCAAGAATCTGTGTAGAAGTATAGTTTTCATTATATGTTTCGTGTCGTTACATTGAGTTCATATGAAGTTAAAAAATTTTTAACTCTTTTTATATGATTCTTATATACTAAATATTAAATTTTTGAATCTTTTCACTGCCATTTGTTTCATTTCATTCTCCCTAGAGTGGAGTCGACCTTACGACTACGTCAGTAAACTTCCCGGTTCTACTTAGTGGTACCTGAGTTGTTAAACCACTCAGTTTATACATAGTTAGGTGGAATTTTTCAAGTCTAAGTAACACTCGACATAAGATGTCGTTATATCCTTCTCGAAGAACATGTTTTCATGAGTACGGTCTCAAGAAATATTCTCGTTTTTTACTGTTTAAACCACAAGTCATCATTCTCTTTCCGACCCACAATTAACACCATATAACTTGACTGTCATATAGTACGTCCGAGATCTTTAGTGTTTCTAAGAATGAACTGGAATCTTTTGTATTGTGGTGTTCACCGATTACCGATGGGTGAGGTCATAAAAACGGACCTCTTAGGGTCCCTGTCTCTTCGGACCTCCCGATGTCAGGTGTCCCAACTTTTCTCAGACTGTGCTGACTCACTGTTTTACGTTTTGTAGTCAATGTTTGATCCACATCACGAGAAAATCCTGTTCATTTCTGTTCGACAAATTATCACCAAGAAGGAACTATAACCGTAAGACTCACTAAAAAAGAAACATAAGTAGACATAATAAATATAACACAGTTTGTATTAAATTCATTATATTTGATTTTTGCATAGACTTTTTCAGTTCACTTCTTCCATGGTTCCACATGTTTATATTAGGGGGGTTTGTTTGAAGGCACAGATGTTCTTGTTCAATAGAGACTTAACGATCCGATGTCCAAGAAAATTAAAGGAAATTTTTTTTTTAGTTTAAACGATAATACTTTATAAATTTTTAAATTTTATGTAAAAGAGGAAAATTGTCCTTCCGTCACGATCACTTTAAGACCTCCGTTTGTTGACTTCCGGGCTCCTACGTTTAAGAACACGAGGACTCATTGTCCCCGTAAACGTCTTTTTCAACGGGTTCAAACACAGACATTGATGTTTTCCTCTTTCTCCTCCGTCGGAGGAAATCAACTTGTTTCCTTCCTAAACGAGCCTTCTTAAACGTAAGAAAAGGGTCCGAGTCCCTTCCCTGCCAAGATTGGGGAGGTCCATTTTTCTAGGAAATTTTTGAAGAAGGTCGGGGAAGACGGTTCACGACCTGTTCCGGCTTCACTGTAGAGACTTCCGCGCCAATGTTTTGTCCTCACCCACTTCCCTCTAAGAGAGTTTAGAGACCCAAATTTTTTGTTTGCTTTAGGCGTAAATTCGGAATTTTATGTGATTCGACAAAAAAATTAGGGGGGGTGGGGGCAAAGGGGCGGGCTGGGGTAATATGACAAAGATCAGATAGTGCATTGTCGTTGCGTCAAAACTAGTGTCGGGTTCAAAAATTCAGGGGTGGTCTGACTCCTTTGACACTCCCGTAGAAGTATCTCTTTAATCACAGGAAGACGAAACAGTCACATGGTCCCGGGAAAAATGTAAGTCTTTTAAAAGAAACTTGAGGGTTTGGAAACCCTCCGCTCAAGGTAATAAATTTTTGTTTTTGTCAGCGAAGGAAAGTTGAACAGCTGTCAGAGTATTTAATCGTTCTTAGACTTGGAATTGAGAGTTTTTGCTCTAAATAAAGTTTTTGTTCCTGACTGCAGAGAGGAAATAAGATTTATATGGTGGTGTTCGGCTTACCGTCACAATTGATAAAAATGGGTGTGAACCAGACGACGCAGTTTGAGTTCATTTTGCTTTGACCTACTTCCTTCTTTTGCCTCAGCCTGGCAACCGGTCCGTCTCCATCTTTCTGAGGCATAAGGTAAAGATCTAGGAACCTGTTGATTCCCCTTTGACGCCCGGAAATACCTTTCCGGTGGGTTACGAGCAACTAAAACGAAATAAAGGACGTGGAACATTAAACGTTGGTAGGTGTGGATGTAAAAAATGAAGACTTTTTGTGCATGTTCCACTGTACATTGTCTTGAAGCTTGAGACGGTGTGTGACCGCTAGGGTCTTGTCGAGGACACACATGTTCAGTTTGAGGGTGGTGCTGACCTGTCCCAGCCCTTAGATGAATTTTCAGGTCTAATAGATCCCAAAAAAAAAAAAACGGAGGTAGTCTTCCCTTCGTCACGATTCGGAGACTTGTTTCCGTCCTTTGCCATTGGCTTTTACCATCGTTTCTCTTCCGCAAAAGTGAGTTGATCCTGAGGGACCGAGCTACACGGCGTGAATTAGTCTCCTGCTTTTGCGGGCCTCTTTCCGCAAAGACGGCAGGAACAACCGTCCCTCGCTGTTTGCTCCCCTGTTTACCTTTGCCCGGCGCTTACTATTCGACCGGCCGCCCAAGTACTCTTGCGCGCCGCCACTGAGACCAGCTCGACCGCGTCTCACACGCGACCCGGGTGCGGGGGCAGATGCAGGCCAGCCCGCTGGAGTCTGCGAGCTTATCTCCCTGGTCCGTGGTGAAGCGGGTGGGGTGGGGCGCTTGCGGCGGGAAATGCCCTGGGTACCAGAGTCCCATAGGGTCGCCTGGGGCGGGGGACGGCGGCGGTAGAACGACAAACGGAGGGAGGGCCGGCCGGTGCACCGTGAAAGAGAGTCGCCTTCGGCTCCGTGGCGGGGTTGAAGGCCGGTCTGGCCAAGGTCGGCCGGCGCCGGGCGTCTGCGCGCCGACGGGGGACCGCCGGCCAACGCGCGGCGCGGCACGGCGGGGCGGGCTGGGCCGGGAGCGGTAAGGGAAGGGCCGGGCAGCGTGCATACACGCGGCGCCGCGCAGGGCCCCCGTCCCGAGGGCGACGTGGGGCGGGCCCCGCCCGGGCAGGGGGTCCCCGAAAGCGCACCCAGGGCCCGTAGAAAGGTGCGTCAAATTTGACATTCGACCACGCCGGCGTCGGTGCTCCAAAACCGTGCGCCACAGGACCCAAAGTCCTGAAACTTTGGCCTTGGAGGGTGGAGCGAAAAGGCTTCGCCGAAGACGGGAGGCAGCCGCGTCTCAGGGTCGCCCCAGGCGGGGCTCGCGCACGTGGCGGGGCGCCCAAGGGCCTGCGCCCTACCCCTCGGTGCACGCCCGATCCCGCGGGGCTAAGGCCACGAGGGCCGACAGAAGTGAAATGGAGGGGGGCCGGGGTCCAACGAAAGTGCAATGCCAAGAACTCGCAAACAGAACTGTTTCCGAGGACGTAGACGACATAGAATTGGACGAGTTGTCGGAAACTCTACTCTTAACATAATTTTTCTTTTATCTCTTAACTTCGGGTCCCTCTCATTAAACCAGGTCTTCGTCTTGGACGCAACATTAGACCCGGCAGAATCAAGGGTGATTCGGAAATCTACCAGTCTACCGAGACTTGTCATCATAGATGTCGTTGACACCCGAATCGACCTTTCCGTTTACAGATGGTCTGGACGACTTAACCTTTGGGGCTCTCCCACTGCTAGACATTAATTGTTCGTGAATCACTAAGACTCCATGGGATTTTTATGGAAGGGAGCATCGGAAAAATTCCCATTCCTTTCTTAGACACTAAAAATCACGCTTGAGGCACGGTCCCAATCCGTAAAAGGATTAATACACTACATAAGGAGGGGTGCGGCAAAATGTCCTCTGACTTGGTCGTTTGAACACATTTTACAACTTGTAAACACGTTTTACCATATTCGAATGTACACGATGACCTAAACGAACATGAAACATACGTATTTTATAGGGATCCTCCTCTAGTTCTTCAACAACTATCACGGAATGTAGGTTCCTTTCCTCCGCCAAACGGTCTTCCTGACTCAACCCTTCTCAACAACCAAAAAAAAAAGAAGACATTCAGAAACATTTAAAACTTACAGACGGTGTAACGAATACTTTTTAATTAGTCATCAACTACATTTTTTCTTGATCTTTAAAATAAACTCGGTTGGACTCCCAATGTTGGACCTTCTGTAAGTCTTTCGACCCTCCTGACAAGGTGGACAATCTCCAACCTCGTGTCAATGCATTCAAAAACTCCGTTTTCCTATTAAACAGTTTACTGCATAGTAATAACTGGCAAACGTTTGAGATTTAGACACACATGTTTCACTCAGTACCCAGCACCCAGTCATACCGGGAAATGGTCTAATTCTTTCTACCAATAGAGTATCCCTTAATACTGGAAAATACTCTACTTCTTCCTTACAATACAAGATTCCTACAGACCAATTACGTTCACTTGCAGTATATGACTATGTGAAGTTCCCTCCTCCGGGTTCGCCCGTCTCCTTTTTTTTTGAATGTAAATTTAAAAGAACAGAACGAAATTCCATACTTAAAATAAAGTAGTTATACTCAGATATAGAATGAGGTTTTATTTACCTTTTAACCATAAGTTAAGTCTTATCATAATCTCACCATAAGTCTTATCATAATCTCACCTTTGGTCATAGACGTAAGTCTAGACTCACTTAAGGTCACTAGATAACTACTGTGGACCACGTGAAATTTGTTTGAAGACATATTTAAACTCCACCACAATACAATAATTATTACTCCATAATCAATCTTTAAATCAAAGATAAAAATAGGAAACTTTTTACTGGGGCACATTGACCAGGTATGTAGGTACTGTGTAACCACGCACTTTAACAAGAATAAAACTAATGATTATTGTCGATATGTTATTGGGATTTTGCCTGGATCTGAGACTCCTTATAACTTCATAGTAATTAACTGTTAACGGTTCTCTAACCTCGAGAAAATCATCGTTACCGTTTCGCGAGAATAAGGGTTCTGATCAGTGACTCTTCTTAAAATAGCCATATAAAATATAGATAATCCAAGGTGAATGTTAATTAAAACGTATTTATTACGAAAAATGAAAAAGCACTTAGACATACATTTGATATACTTTTTGTAGGACCCCAACCTTCTAACTAGTAAATAAGACGATTACAAAAAATTTTAACCTCCTACCAACCAAATGTCACAACACAAACAGAGACGGTGTGTCGTTGTACTTAGTCGGGATTCATACACATACCCGGGAGGGAGAAGCCGGCGGGGGCGGGGTGGCCTGGGGTGGGCAGATCCAACAGTGTCTCTCCATCTTTATGTCGAACTACTGTCAAGTCTCCTCCTTCTACAATCACAAACTCGACAAGGAGGCGCGTACGAGTCAACGCAGGCTGACAAACGTAGGGGTACCTGCCATCGGGTGGTCCGAGGAGACAGGTACCCTAAGAGGTCCGTTGTTATGACCTGACCCAACGGTAAAGGATGAGGTCCCCCAGAAGGACTGGGTCCCTTCCTTGGACACAGAGAACGTCGAGGACGTAACCGTCCGTCTAAGAAATGGTGACACAGTGGACCTTTCGGTCCACGGATCTTGACATAGCAACCTTCCCGAACATTTCTACACACTCATCTGTGAACGGGGATCGTCACCGTAAACCAGGGACTTTAATCCTTTAACCGAGAGACATCACTAAGAGATGTCTCTTCCGTTACCGTGGGGTGAGGTCATGAGAACGGACCTTTTAGGGTACCTGCCTCCTCGGTCCATCCGACGTCAGGTACCCCAGCGATTCTCAAACCGTGATGACTCGTTGAAGTGAAAGTGAAAAGTGAAAGTACGTAACCTCTTCCTTTACCGTTGGGTGAGGTCACAAGAACGGACCTCTTAGGGTCCCTACCCCCTTGGATCACCCGACGACAGATACCCCAGCGTGTCTCAACCTGTGCTGACTTCGCTGAATCGTCGTCGTCACTAAGAGGTTCACGAAGGGTCCACTACGATCTAGGACGGACTCTTACGTCCTCTGGATTCTCTGTGTCCAAACTAGGGACCCACCCCTTCTCGGGGACCTCTTCCCGTACCCACACACACGTCACTATGAGATTTTTGATATAACAGGTCGAGGATCCGGACGTTGAAAAAAGGCTCTCCTCTGACGTCAAAGGGCATTTGGGTACCGACCCTCGACGTCACTGTACGACCCTAGCGGGCCACCCCTACTTCCACGTGAAAGTCACTGTAGTACAACCGTCGAACTTAAACCACTGTCACGTTACTAAATAAGTGGTCTTTATCCACCTGTGATGTTTAGGTTCCGAAAACGACCTCTTGACGAATAATTTGTACATAATTTGTACATAGTCGTGTGGTGTCGGGCGGTGGCGTGATAGCGACGACCCTCTTCCATCCATGGGGATCTCACCCATGGATCGGGGCGAGTCCAACGGGTCCCAATGTCACACGGACCTGAGTCGTCAGGGAATCACCAGAACCCCGGTCACAAAGTTATCGGTATCAGAGAATTTGGTTTGATCTTTGTTTCCCACCTAGTGCTCCAAAAGACCCAGTCAGGTCATAACGTCTTCAGTAAAGGACCCTGCTTCCTCTTTGACTTGTCAGACCCGTCGGAAGACTGGGAGGACTCCTTCGAACGTAGGAATTGTTTTCCCTTGAACGTGCCTTGTTTTCCCTTCGCCCCCCACCCCCACCCCCACCACTGTACCAGAAGGACTACCCTCACAGACACAAAGACCTCAACTCATGAGGTTTTTAACACACACAAATCTGGAAAAAACCTTCACCTCATAATATCTATCCTCCCAGAGACGGACCTCCCGATATAGATTTCAGTCCCTTCCTCCACCTACCTTCTTCTCCCCTAAAAGATGTTATCTCCTTCGGTAAACAAGTAAGTAAGTAAGTTGTTTGGTTATCATTCACCGGTAGAGTCACAAAAAGTGTAGATCCAATCTTAGCGTACCCTAAGATTTGAATTTTTAAACGAAGTCAGATACGACTACCACAAACCCACACACGCTCCGACTTACTATCGCGAGGAGTTTTCTGTAGGACTAGGAACCTTAGACACTGACAATGAAGCAGAACAAATTTTGTTATTTTCTGAAACGTCTATACTAATTCAATTCCTAGGACTCTACTCCCCACCTCTAAATTAGAAGGGGTCTTCGTCTCCCTTTCCTCACCCTGTCGAAAAGGAAAAAAAAAAAAAATTTAATAAATGAAAATTAACCTCCTATCAATCCTTTACCGTTGGGTGAGGTCATGAGAACGGACCTCTTAGGGTACCTCCCCTCCTCGGACCATCCGATGTCAGGTACCCCAGCGTTTCTCAGTCTGTGCTGACTCGCTGAAGTGAAGTGATGAAATGTTATAACATAACTAAAGAAGGTATGGAGTCTTTTAAGGATACAGGGGAGGGAGGCCTTTGAGGGAGGGTCGGGTAGGGTGGGGAATCCGACAGTGCCTCGTGTCCTAAACTCGGTTAAGGGTGACCGATAGATAAAATGTATGTCATTATATATACAAAGTCATGACGAGAGAACCAGACAGGGTGGGAGAAGGGGGTGATACAGGTGTTTAGAAAAGAAATACAGACACAGTCTAAAAGGAAAACTCAGAAGTCTTTCTCGGGTCGAGACGGTTGTGAACTTAAAACCTCAAGATCGGAGACCTTGACTCTTTCTTGTTTAAAGACAACAACATTCGGGGGGTCAGACACCATTTAACAGTAGTGTCGACATCCTTTGATTATGTCTCATCTTCTGACCAAAACTTCATCGTAAAATGTATGCTAAATCGTTTCTAGGTACGATCTCTATTCCCAGCGATGACTATTTGTAGTGTCTTCAAGTAGGGAACTGACAGGGACGACGCATGTTTAGTCCTGGGGAACGTGTCATCCAGACCCAGAATCCTTCGACATAAAACTTTGTTTTTCCTTTATTTGGAAGGATACTAAGAACGTGTAAACGTGCAGGAAGGTAGACGATACATGGTCTACAATACTATCTGTAATCTCTATGTTTCTCCTACTTATCGGCGTAGCGGACAGGAGTCCCTCGGATGTCAGATCGTTCCCTTTCTACGTCCTTATCCTAGTAAAGTCATCTCTGAGAATTCACAGTTCATTATTATTTAGAAACAGCTCGGCAAAGAACCACGATTCACGGGAGAGAGACACGGTAGAGAGGATTAGGAGGTCGAGATCCTCCTTCCATAAGTATAGGGGAATCTTTTCCCTCAGAATCTTCCACTTCGTCGAACAAATTAGCGTGGGTAGACCACTCACCTTTTCGTCCTAACGATCCCGTTGCGACCCTCCCGATAAGGTCCACACCCGATGACGTACCAGTTCCCGTTCTTGTACTGGTGTCTCAGGTCGACCCTTGACTCCCGACATCCGATTGCACCAACCTTCCACCTCGCTACCTTCCCCCGCTTTGTCTACTCCATCCTTTCTGTTCACCCTTGGACGTGGAAGTTTGATCCCGTCCGATGAAGAGTCGGCTCCACGGTCCGTGGGGGAGGGACGGGGCACATCGGACCTCCTTCCTTGGGACCTTGGAATTCTCGAACCGGTCTCGTCACACCCTACTTACATGTGAACGTCCTCTGGAGAACAGAAGGAGGTAAATAGGGGGAGGGGTGGGGGGTGTCGTCCGAATACCGAATCCCATCCATACGGACGTCCTTCCCTTCAGGAAAGTCGACAGAACAGGAATTTGGGTTCTTAACACGTTTTGAAAGTTGATCAGTAGTCGTTAAAAGTCTATAAAGTTTTACTTTTTTTTACTTGTTTGGTCGTTTCAGGCAGAATGTCTCGTTTAGACTTTTCTTTTAACGTGACAGTCCGTTGGAAACAGGGGATCCCACCTTCCCGTTCACCCTGATATTTACCCTTCCCTGATTCTAAGGTCATTTCTCTTGACACACGACCATGAAACGTATAGGAAATGAGGTGTTCCGTTCGGACAAAATTACAAATAAATAAATTAATGAAAACGGTGTGACGTGCCGTACACCCTAGAATCCAGGGACTGGTCCCTACCTTGGGTCCGGGGGACGTAACCCTTGTACCTCAAGGAGAAAAAATACAAAGCTAAGAGAACTGTAGAAGGGATAAAGACAAGGTCAGAGACAATCTAAAGATTTCGGAGGGAGTCGTATAGGTAGAAAGGCACAAGTCAACGACCTAAAGACACGGGTCCGACAACCAGAGTAGGCCCACCGGAAGAAAAGGACAGAAGTACGGGACCACCAGACCAGAGTAGGGTCGGGTTGGCTGAATTGAACTAAGACAGAAACTTGAGATCTGAGTGTCACAGGAAACGGAAGATCTTAAAGACGAACCTATAGAGTTTTGGGGGCGTTCCAGTCGTACAGACTTTCACGTGAGTCCTGACAGAGACGATGGGTCGATGGTAAACTCTGGGGAAGAGGGACGTAAAAGGGAAGGTGGACGACCGGACAGACTCGGTCTGTGACCCACCCGTAGAGACCGTGGGAGGAAAGGACGTATTTGAGATCGGAAACTCAAGAGGAAAGGGACGGAGAGTTAGGAAAGAGAAGTAGAGGTACAGGGATGGGACTAGGTTCTGTTTAGGAAGAAGGGACCTAAGGTCACCATCAAGAGTTTGACGAGAGGTCCGCAGGTGAACCGAGGGAGAAGTCGACTTAGGGGCTCCGTCTGGGTCAAGTGAACAGTCTTACGTTTAGACTGTACACGCACGAGTCAGTGAGTCAGCACAGGTCGAGAAACGTTGGGGTACCTGACATTGGACGGTCCGAGGAGACAGGTACCCTAAAAGAGCGGTTCTTACGACCTCACCTAACGGTAAAGGAAGAGGTCCTCTAGAAGGGCTGGGTCCCTAACTTGGACCCAGAGGACGTCAAGTCCGTCTAAGAAATGGACGACTCAGTTCATGTCTATGTTGCGCCAGTGAGTCGAGAGAGGAGAGGACCCGAAATTTTGGGTAGTCACCCAACGACGACGAGAAACGTCTTGTTCCGGGACGTACCGGACGAAAGGCGGTCAGTGAGGTCATACCCGTCGAGGGTAGGACGGCGGGACGAGAAACCCGAGGTCGGTTCACCGGATTGGTGCCGGGACGAGTAATCCTCAGCAACTGTCCGGGTGGGGAGACGGACTCGTGACGGAAGGGTGGGGAGTGGATGGTTGACGACAAGAAGGACCCTAGAGCCGAGGAGGCAGAAAAGGAGGTAGGAAAAGAATCCCTGCGAAAGGGGTGGGGTCCGAACAAGAAGGGGTCATGCGAGAGTGTCGTGACTGACACACATTCATTATCCACTCGATAAAATAAAATACACTACGAGACGGACATAGGAGTGAACTCTGGTAGTCCACGTATCTGTCCCGGCTACAGGAGGAATTGGCTAGGGACGTCGGATGGACACCGCGGTCCGTGTCTCGTCCGTGACTTATGTGTGCAGCTTTCTTACTCGCACAGTCGTGGCTGGCCGTCCTGGCCGCAATTATTGGTTAATGAACCGCGGCAACTACGGTAGATCACCACTGACCACCATGAGACGGCAGCCGGGCAAGAGACAGACCTGCCGGGAACTGTCACGAGGGCTTCCCTTAGTTTTGTACTTATTATCTAAGATCGACTCTTGAACGGAGTAAAGGGCATAGCATCACCCGTGAGTCCTGTGACGGACGGACTAAGGAGTCGTCTCCCGCACATTCGACGGAAGGGTTCCAGAGTCCGATTCCTCCTCTGGACCTTAAGTTGTGGTCCGACCTCTCCGACGCAAAAAGACGACACGGGTGACGACACAAAGACAGTAAATAATGTGTCTTGCATGCGCGTTCTTTTGACGTCAGCAACGTCACCGACGTCTCCCTGACTTGCTTCGAGGGAAGTCACCGTCTTCTACCTAAAACATCGGTCTCTCCGAAGATCCCCCGAGGACACCAAGTTATTGTGCAGACTTAAGTGTCTGTTTGCGACACTTATTGACCAAGACGACGCCGGTCGCTCCCGAGAGTAAAATTTCCGGGATCCTGTTGAACTATATGTCATAAAGACCTACCAAGTGTCCAGAAAGAACTGTATAGAAAGGATCCGAAAAACTGAAACACCGGACCCGTTGACACCGGAAGTTCTGAGATGTTTCAAAGTGCCGAAAATCCTCATTCCAAAAAAAAAAAAAAAAAAAAAAAAATGTAGAAGTATTTGACGGAAACTCTAGACACCATTTGTCTAGATGGAGGTTACAAAAAACTTTGTTCTATCTTGTATACATTTCACGTATTTTGTCATCAAGAAACGAAATACAAGAACTGTTCAAATACGTTCATTTAAACCTCCTCACCCATTTAAACTCTTGTAAAAGATAGATAACTCATTTGACACGTGAATGACTCCTCGGTTTCCTCAATCACTTCCTCGGCTTCTTTCACTTTCAACGAGTCAGCGTAGACTGAGAAACACTGGGGTACCTGGGGTCACAGGTACCTTAAGAGGTCCGGTCTTATGACCTCACTCATCGCAAAGGGAAAAGATTCCCTAGAAGAGTTGGGTCCCTAGCTTGGGTCCAGAGGGTGTAACGACCACCTAAGAAATGGTCGACTCGGTGTTCCCTTCGGGTTTCCTCGGTTTCATTATTGATTTTTACTAGATGACATGTCGTGTCCCGTAAGATGAGTCACCAGACATTCCCGGACGTACCCTTTTCTTGACTTTTTTCTCACCGATCCCTGAAGCGACCACCAAGTCACCAATTCTGAAGGTCAGTCCACTACACCCAAACTAGGGACCAGACTCTTGATTCTATCTAGGACGTGCGGTGCGTCGCACCCTTTGATCCCAGGGGGGTGCATCACTGACCGCACCGGTTTTTTTATCTTACCTATATTAACTAGGTCAAACGACGTGTAGACTTTGATTGTGTTGTAACATTTCGTTGATATGAGGTTATAATTTTAAATTCTTTCTTTACCCCCTTTTTTCCTCAGTCTCATAATTGAAATTAGTCGTCCAGCCCACCTCCTCATTCTTTGCACGACAAATTTTCTGTGGACACGACTTAATGCAATATCCCCAAATTCGAACTTGCACATAGTCGTAGCGGAGCGAACGACCCCGGGGTCGGGACTAAAGACTAAGGACACCCGAACTCTTAAACGTAAAGATTGGTCGAGGGTCCCCTACGACTACACCGGTGAGGTCCCTGACGTGACACTGTCGATCTCATCACACGATAGTAGTCTCGTCACACAATGGTAATCTCGTCATACGATATTAGTCCCGTCACACAATAGTAGCCTTGTCACACGATAGTAATCTCGTCACACAATGGTAATCTCGTCACACAATGGTAATCTCGTCACACAATAGTAATCTCGTCACACGATAGTAGTCTCGTCACACGATAGCAATCTCGTCACACAATGGTAATCTCGTCACACAATATTAGTCTCGTCAAACAATATTAGTCTCGTCACACGATAGTAATCTCGTCACACAATGGTAATCTCGTCACACAATGGCAATCTCGTCACACAATAGCAATCTCGTCACACAATAGTAATCTCGTCACACGATAGTAGTCTCGTCACACGATAGTAATCTCGTCACACGATAGCAGTCTCGTCACACAATAGCAGTCTCGTCACACGATAGTAGTCTCGTCACACAATAGTAGTCTCGTCACACGATAATAATCTCGTCACACGATAGCAGTCTCGTCACACGATAGTAGTCTCGTCACACGATAGTCTCGTCACACAATAACAATCTCGTCACACGATAGTAGTCTCGTCACACGATAGTAGTCTCGTCACACGATAGTAATCTCGTCACACGATAGTAATCTCGTCACACAATAACAATCTCGTCACACGATAGCAGTCTCGCGACACGACAGTAATCTCGTCACACGATAGTAATCTCGTCACACGATAGCAGTCTCGTCACACGATAGCAGTCTCGCGACACGACAGTAATCTCGTCACACAATCTCGTCACACGATAGCAGTCTCGTCACACGATAGCAGTCTCGCGACACGACAGTAATCTCGTCACACGATAGCAGTCTCGTCACACGATAATAATCTCGTCACACGATAGCAGTCTCGTCACACAATAGTAGTCTCGTCACACGATAATAATCTCGTCACACGATAGCAGTCTCGTCACACGATAGTAGTCTCGTCACACGATAGTCTCGTCACACAATAACAATCTCGTCACACGATAGTAGTCTCGTCACACGATAGTAATCTCGTCACACGATAGTAATCTCGTCACACAATAACAATCTCGTCACACGATAGCAGTCTCGCGACACGACAGTAATCTCGTCACACGATAGCAGTCTCGCGACACGACAGTAATCTCGTCACACAATCTCGTCACACAATAACAATCTCGTCACACGATAGCAGTCTCGCGACACGACAGTAATCTCGTCACACGATAGCAGTCTCGCGACACGACAGTAATCTCGTCACACGATAGCAGTCTCGTCACACGATAGCAGTCTCGCGACACGACAGTAGTCTCGTCACACGATAGCAGTCTCGCGACACGACAGTAGTCTCGTCACACGATAGCAGTCTCGCGACACGACAGTAGTCTCGTCACACGATAGCAGTCTCGCGACACGATAGTAATCTCGTCACACAATCTCGTCACACGATAGCAGTCTCGTCACACGGTAGCAGTCTCGCGACACGACAGTAATCTCGTCACACAATCTCGTCACACGATAGCAGTCTCGTCACACGATAGCAGTCTCGCGACACGACAGTAATCTCGTCACACAATCTCGTCACACGATAGCAGTCTCGCGACACGACAGTAATCTCGTCACACAACGACAACAAATCAACGAGTCAGTGCAGGCTGAGAAACGCTGGGGTACCTGATATCGGGCAGTCTGTTCTTCCTCAAGTCGTTCGTGTCTGTACTGTACTCCTGTAAGGTCCGTCTTTCAAGTCCTACAGTCTTTAGTTTTTGGACGTGATCACTTCTCTTACCTCTCTCTTCGGTCTGTATTTCTGCGGTCCATGGTACGACTCTTCTCCTGCGAAATAAGACATTCTTATTCATTTGTGAGACTTCCCAAATACGTCTAGTAGTTGGAGTGGACACATAATACTCCCGAGACCGAAGACACATCTCTGACCTGAACTCCCTCGGTTCGCCCTCCGGTCTGGGTCTCCTCTACCCGCGTGTTGGAACCCCTCTTTACTACTGCGTCCATCAGGTCACCAACTCTTAGACGGAAGTCCCCCTGAGTCGAAACTAGGGACCAGCCCCTTGATTCTAGGGTGTTCGGAATCTGGTTGATCTGGGAGCTCAGCGTTACTTCTGGGACACGTCGGTTTTTAATCAATCAATTAATTAATTTACAAGTTGAGGATTTTTTTTTTTTTTTTCCTTTCTTACTACTGTTGGAGGTGTTTTCCAGAATTTACGCGTGTAGTTGTCCCCCGTCCGTGTCTGTAAGGGTCTTGGCGGTGCACTCAGTTATGGTGACCCGGTCTCCTGGAGGGCTCCGGTGGCCACTCTCTCGGAGTTGACCGGTGTCGTCTCCAATAGTCCCCTCGGTCGGGTCCCGGTGACTGACGACGGTCCAGCCTCGGTACCTCTGACTTCGACCTTTCCTTAGGGAGACAGGACGAAGGGAGGTTTTTCCCATCTCCTCGTCACTCCGAACCCCTTAGGACTGGACAGGTTTCTGTCTCCCGTCCTTTCTCGTCATTTAATCCCACATTCAGTGGTGAGGCCACCCGAAGGGACCACCGCGTCGTCATTTCTTAGACAGACGGTTACGTCCTCTGCACCCAAGCTAGGCACCCAGCCCTTCTAGGGGACCTCTTCCTTGACCGTTGGACGAGGTCACAAGAAGGACCTCTTGGGGTGCCTGTCTCCTCGGACCGTCCGATGTCAGGTACCCCAACGTTCCCAACCTGTGCTGAATCGTTGATTTGGTAAAGATTTTTCTGAAATAGGAAAGCAAACAAAAACCGAGACGACCCAGAAGCAACGACACCCCCTACAAGAGATCGAAATAACCCTTCTCCATGGGTACACCGCTCGTCTTCCCACTCCCTTGGGTCCTCCTGACGAGACGGTGCACCGAGTGTCAGAACCTAAAATACCACCACCCTAAGTAAAGACACAACAGAGACCGGGTAGCAAGATTGGGGCCCAGGAAGGACCACCATGTACGTAGCTCTTCCTACCTAGGTTACTCTTCCTAAGACCCTCCGACCACGCCGTGTACCCGACCACAGAGGACAGAGGAAAACTGGAAAGGACTTAAGAAGGGTAACCACCCCCGAACAATCAAAGTACAAGTAGTGGTCGTGGAGGACCATTTTATTGAGTACGTCTACCAATGTCACCACGGTCCCACCCGTCAAAGTCGGTCACCAAAGGGGTTGTGAAGGAAATTGACATAATTACTGTCCGACATTTTTACCTAAGTGAAGATTTTCTCATGTATCACATCCTTGGCTTACTATATCACGTCCTTCCCCATCACTACACAAACTTACAGTCACTACACCTGTTTCTCACTGGCGGACAGTATAGTCATTCGTCTCCTTCAACAACGGTAGTTTGGTAGTCGGTGACGTCGACGGAGCTACCACATGGGGACTCCCCTAAGTCCTACCTCTTTTTGTCTTATGCCGGGACCTATCGACTCCACGCAATAGTTTCCTGATTGAAGTGATTCGGGCTCGAGAACGTAGAAGGGTATATATTTCACGATTTAAGTAACTGAACTCTAACAAGAAATTAATCGTCATTAGAAACTATAAACAGATGGGCTCAAAAAACAAACAAGTAATCGTTTTAAAAAAATAAACAAAAACCGGCCCGACCCAGAAGTAACGACCCTTCCGAAAGGAGATAAACGCCACTCACCCCCGAGGGAACATCAACCCCCCGTGCCCGAAGAGAAACACCACCGAAGAGAACAACGTCTCGTGTCTCGTGTCCGAGAGCCCGCACACCCGGGTCATCAACACCGCGCACCTGGATCGACGAGACTCCGTACACCCCAGTAAAGTCTAGTCCCCAGCCTGAGCACACAGAATGCAACCGTCCACCCAAGAAATGGTGACTCTTCCCTTCGGGGTAAACGAACGAGGAAACAAAACGTTTTCGAGGAGATATAAGACCGAGGAGGGAATGGAGAAACCTTGTCAGGGAGTCGACGACACACGTAGGGTCTTAATTCAGGGATGATTCAGGTGGTTTATTTCGTATCAAGAGTTGAAAATCTAACACGTTAACAAAAGTCAGTTGTTACTTATATTACATAGGTGAGTTTAGTCCCCCAATATCCAGACGTACCCCAATTCTCAGTGACCCTCGAACAGTCTCTGTGAACCCTAGAAACCGTTGGTCCTGGGTCGGTGAAGGATGACGATAAATCGGATATCTACGTCTTCGTGGACAAGAAAGGTGATTCTGTGTACTTGAAACACTTTGAACCAAAGTGCAAAGTTTGTGTTTCTTTTGACAGTAGGGTCGGGGACTCACTCCATCAATTTCACCTTCCTCGAGACTCTACACCACTACTGGGACCCAGGTAGTGAAAGATCCCCTCTGTGAGACGTGTCGTCCTTGAACTCTAAAAAAAGGTCACATTTCACCCCGACTAACATATCCCGATACCTAGCTCGTTACGAAGGGTCCACCGAGTCACCATTTCTTAGACGGACGGTCACGTTCTCTGCACGCCAAGATAGGGACCTAGTCCTTCTGGGGGACCTCCTCCTTTACCGTTGGGTACGGTCATACGAACGGACCCTTTAGGGTACCTCTCTCCTCCGACCACCCGATGTCAGGTACCCCAGTGTTTCTCAACCTGGACTG
Organism: Capra ibex; assembly: GCA_006410555.1. Classification (NCBI taxonomy): domain Eukaryota; kingdom Metazoa; phylum Chordata; class Mammalia; order Artiodactyla; family Bovidae; genus Capra; species Capra ibex. Next base: position 13,509,342 of record SJYO01014747.1, read on the forward strand.
ACTCGCTGACTCGTACGTACGCCCCCAAATTGTTTCAAGACAACTTTGGTTCTCGGACAACGCAGACGAGGACACTGAACACCACCCACCCCTCCTTTCCTCCCTTCTCTTTCCTGACGGGAAGAACCCAGCCTTGCACCACCCAGAGACCGGGAGGTCGCCGAACTACCGACGACACGTCCACCGAGGGGTAGAGACTTGACACGATTAGTTTGTCAAGTGTTCCAAACGGGCGGAACTACCTTCCTATACATTTAGACTGAGTTAAGGGTCACAGAGAATTGTCAAGCTAACTTTAACGTAGAGTAAATTCGAGTAAGTATTGGCAGTAACGACCTTTATCGCCGTTTACACCTCCTCGGGTAGTGTTCCGGATTATTAATGGAGTGTTACTTTTGGGTTGACATCCTTGTAGCGGTAACGGTACTGTTGGTGCTCCCTTCGGACCAACGGGTGCCAATGGATACAATGGTCTACAGTCACCACGGACTCAGAATCGAAACTTACTCGGAGTCCTCGTATTACCCCTTTCCGTCATACTCGACATACTCACGAAATCTTACTTTCTTAGAGCGACCTGGGTACCCCTAGAAAATTACAGGAAAATAAAAAACCAAAATCGGGGTTACCCAAGTACTTCTCAGATAGAGTAACGTCCTTGTAACTCAACACTAGAACCTCAGTCTCTCAAGATTTTACTGAGGAAGAGACTTTCCGGAAAGACAAAAGTAAATTTATCGGAAACAAATTAATTTTTTATTCCCGAAGAGACCACCGAGTCACCATTTCTTAGACGGACGGTCACGTCCTCTGTACCCAAGCTAGGGACCAGGTCCTTCTAGGGTGTATGGCGTCTTGTCGATTCGGGCACGAGGTGTTGACGACTCGGACACGAGATCTCGGACCCTCGGTCTCGATGGCTCAGGTGTGTGGTGTACACGACTTCGGGTCCTTGGAGCCCGGACAGACACGAGGCGTTGCTCTCCGGTGGTTTTGGTGTGCACGACTTCGGGTCCTTGGAGCCCCGACAGACACGAGGCGTTGCTCTCCGGTGGTTTTACCTTCAGGTACGTGGTGTTAATCTCTCATCGGGGGGAGAGGGTGTTGATCTCTTTCGTGTTCCGACGGTACTTCTGGGTCGTGTAAGTTTTTAATTTTTTAAATTTAATAAATTTTTTTAAATTTTTGTGGATTACGTTTATACACCAAATTCGGAGTTTTTACGTTTCCATATTTCCTTCGAGAGAAAGGGTAACAACGAGAGGTAGACGGGAAAAGGACACAACGGGGTCTCTAGAAACAATTACACACATGTTCAGTTACGTTCCTGATAAGGAAAGGGAAAAGAAAAAATGTGTTTTCTTATATATTATATGTGTTCTCTTATTACATAGTGTGTGTGACGAGACGTGGAAAAAAGGAAGTACTTAGAACTACAACAGAGTACAGGTAGACATCTCACGAAAGAGTCAGAAAAATTTCACGTTTCATAAGGTAATTTGCTTACACGGTTTACATAAGTCGTCGAAGACAACGGCCCGCAATTCTAACAAAGGTTCTGAAATGGTGGTGTTTCTTCCAACGTCTCTACTCGGAATTGAATTGCGGTAAGACGTGCACACCCAATAGACCTCTTATTAAAGATCTACGTCGAAACGGTCCACACATCCAAACAGTAAAATTTCACGGTAGGCATCTAGAACTCGACTAAACGTAGGGGAGTCATTTCCTACACTTCGGCAAAGAGTGTCGGAGTACCTCAAAGAGCAGTTTGAAAACCCAAACACGGTTTAACCAGACACTCTTTACCATAGAGCCGTCCCAATGTTAGACGTAAAAAGAACATACATAAATTAAAATCACAAGTCTTCCCGAAGGGAGTATCGAGTCACCCATTTAGTAGACGGACGGTAACTTGGGTCGGGCCCAAGTTAAGGACTCAACCCTTCTAGGGGACCTCTTCCTTTACCGTCGGGTGAGGTCCTAAGAACGGACCTCTTAGGGTACCTGTCTCCTCGGACCGCCCGTCATCAGGTACCTCAGCGTTCTCAACCTGTGCTGAATCGTTGATTTGGTAGTGGTGGTGGTAGACAAGTCTCCGAAACGGATAAAAAGACACCATAACAACCGGAAAAAGAATCTCCCTTGAGAATTGTATAATTCCTCTAATCGGGAAGCACTGTACTCAAAGTTTCAAAAAAAAGAACGTCAAACAGTAAAAATGTAAACTGAAAACTGTTACATCATATTATCTAGTCTCGTGTCCAAGAACGCGGAGTGACAGATCGAAGTCCGAGGCTGAGACGGGTATTTGTCCGACACACCGAAACCTGCGGACTAAGAGACACGAAGCAGAGGAAGGAGAAACTTTACCCCTAGTATCATGGCTGGCATATACCGAAAAATTAGAAATGCATAGAACTTTAACAGAACAGAGTTAGACATTTCACGAAGGTATTAGAAAAATCTCCCGTTTCATAAGGTAATATACCTACACGGTTTACGATAAGTTGGTCAAAGACACTTCTAGTTTACGAATTATATAAATTTCACAAGAATTGTTACGAAAGATGTATTGTATCATTTAAGACACAAACTATGGATAATAATAATAAATTTAAGTAGTGAAGTTCCGTCTATCAACCCCTTTGTTACCTTTGTCACTGTCTGAAATAAAACACCCCGAGGGTTTAGTGACGTCTACCATGACGTCGGTACCTTAATTTTCTGTGAACGAGGAACCTTCCTTTCGATACTGGTTGGAGCTGTCGTATAATTTTTCGTCTCTGTGACGAAACGGTTGTTTCCGGGCAGATCAGCTTCGATACCAAAAAGGTCATCAGTACATACCTACACTCTCAACCTGATATTTCTTTCGAGTTGTGACTTCTTAACTACGAAAACTTGACACCACAACCTCTTCTGAGAACTCTCAGGGAACCCGACGTTCCTCTAGTTTGGTCAAGTAGGATTTCTTTAAGTCAGGACTTATAAGTAACCCTCCCGACTACGACTTCGACTTCGAGGTCACGTTGCCGGCGGACTACGCTTCTTGACCGAGGAACCTTTTCTGGGACTACGACCCTTTCTAACTTCCCCCTTCCTCTTCCCCTACTGTCTTCCACTCTACTCTACTCTACCAACCTACCGTAGTGGCTGAACTACCTGTACTCAAACTCGTTCGAGATCCTCAACCACTACCTGTCGCTTCGGACCGTACGACGTCAGGTACCCCAGTGTTTCTCAGCCTGTACTGACTCATTTAATAAATTTAATAATAATTTACCAAGGACCTAAAACACAGTATCAATCTTTCCGGAATTCTTTCAAAGGGACACCGGATGAAACGTGAAGGACAACAAGAAGAAAAAAAAAAAACCGACACGACCCAGAATCGACACCACACCTGAAAAAGATCAATACCGCGTACCCGAATCAACGGACACACGCTAGAACCGAGGGGTGGGTCCCTAACTTGGGTACAGGGCCGTAGCCTTCCTCCTAAGAATTGGTGACCTGGTGGTCCCTTCAAGGGGAAGACAACGAGAAAAGTATATGGAAATAGTCCCTTCGTCGTATCGGCGGACCAATACTCACGATCAAAAGGCTCATTCTGTTTGGACAAAGTCACCGTCGACATCGCGACTGATCGATTCACTAGAACTCGTTCAGTACGACGGAGGGACTTACCCCCAATCAGTGTTCCGCTGTCACCCTTAACCACGACACCGACCGTGAACCACACACACGTGCGGCTTATTCACCTCCCGTGACGAAAATTATGGTACCATAGTTGATATGAAGTCGGGTCAATCAAAATGAAGAGACGGAAAGGTCAAGGGACTCCTGTCCCTAGCGTAAAGTTAAACATCGGAGTCTTCCCATGGTGTCTTCCCCGAGCTGTTTAGGATCAACCACTTACCTGTCTCTTTGGTCGAGTTTCGTGACGTCTCTAACGAATCAAATCTAGTAAGGACCGTCAAACGTCTCCTCTTTTGGCTCCGTTTCACTAACAGGTTCCAGTCTCAACTTTACCTTGCACCTCGAAAACTGAAGTCAGGTTTACCGTCGGCAACCGGACGGTGGAAGGTGTGGTACAACCGGGGTCCGATCCTTCCCGTCCCGAGTCACAGGAAGTAGCGCCTGCAGAGACGGGTAGTCTTATACAGTCCCGGGAGGGGAGGTCGAAGACTTTGTAGCAGACAGTAAGAACAAGTGTCACCTGAGTAATTTTATCTTTGTGTGTGTGTGTGTGTCTTACACACCTGAACTCAACTTAAAGGGACCCAGAACAAAGGAGGTAGAGATTTTACCTCGCAAACAAGTAAACAAGTGAACAAGTAACTCGTTTATAACTATCTCGGAGGCGTCTGAGAAGGACCTCGATACCATCTGTGACGAAGATGTCTCTACCTGTCTCACTCTCGACACATGTGTCGCTCGAGTCTCTGCACGGCTCGTTGACGGACCCACAACGTTCTTGTTACGGCCCGAGAAGAAATCTAACGAGTCCGGAGATATCCTGGTACCCGCACCCCGAAACCTCTTGTGTCGGTGCAGTACCAAACAAACCGTACCCCGTCTCAATTTCTTTGAAGTTTCTCCCACACTGTAAACTCGACAGAAAACTTCCTGTGGATCCACATGGCTCAAATAATTGGAACCTCAACAAATATCTAAAAAGAACCGACTACTGCGGGAAATATACTGTCCGAGACGACCCTCGTCCATGTCTCCAACCCGTCCTTGAGACCAGAAACAAGAAGAGAGTACACAACCACGAAGGAGATCGGTTCAAGGATATTGGGGGTGAAGTTGAGACGGGGTGACACGTCAACGGTCTTAACTGGTTATTTTTATGTTCTGAGGTCCGTATAACCTTAAAGTCTATTTCTTAGAACCGTCCCCTATAGGAATGTGATTTTTACATAAACAGTAAACAGGTTTTTACGGTGAAATTGACCCCCTGAACATAAAATAGGTCGTTTGGAGGGGATCATCACGTACGTTGTTTTTTACCGACCTCAGGAAAAAAAGGGATCGTTTAACGAAAGAACCTATCTCTTTTAAGTCCCACCAAGATCGAGACTACAGAAGGAGTCGTGGGTTTCAAACAGTCACCTTTCGTTTTTTGGGGTATTTGACCAAATTACCGTCTTCCACCGTACCTGTGTGTATGAAGGATCGAGAAAGACGTCTCTCCCGGACTTTCTCACCGTGGGGTCATTGTTTCGTGAGAGTTTCGGACGTAGAATCAAAGAGTTAGGGTAAGGGATTATTTTCCCTGATCCCAGGGAACCTTTATGGTAACTAAGATCCTAACACCATCCCTTTAATATTCTACTAGGACCTCGTAAAACATTACTGTCTTTCATTTTTTCACCGGTTTTCCTTGTCTTCCTTTGGCTTTAGTTTTTCACCTACCTCTAGGCAGGTGTCCTGAAGTCAAAAGAGGGAGACAACCGACCGACCGCCACTCGTGACCTCCTGTCAAACAGACGAAATGTCGTTCGGGACTCTCATTAGTCTCAGGGGGTGAAACCCTGACATTCATTTTGACCCCCCGTCGGCTGGTTCGGTGAGCGATAGGATATTATGTCTCACAAGTCCACCCCCCTGTACCCATTCAGATACCGACTAAGTACAACTGCAAACTATCTGTGGTTGTGTTATGACATTCCGTTAATAGGAAGTTGATTTGTTTTTATTTATTTTTCGGATATTATCTCCGAAAGGGACTCTTCTCCTCTTCTTTCTGGTCATAAAATATACTCGACAATTGAGAAAGAGGGGATTTTACATAATTATGAAGTCGTTTATATAGGGTTTAAAAGTTTTGTCGGTACGGGGACACTATCTTGGAAGATCTTTTACGTTATATAAAGTTCCTTCAGTAAACTTATGTTGTTTTTTGACGAGTTTCTATATATATATAAAGTGACAATAATTATTACACTTTTTTATCCCTGACTAAATTTCATTTGTCACCTAAAACGTATCGGTATTTTGATTACAAGTAATTTTACGTTTCCAGTATACCTCTATACAAATATAATGCTTTACTCCACCTTGATTTGACCAAAGTGATAACGTATCAGACTCGTTGGATCTTTTAAACCTCTCTCATATATATGTGGTTGTACGATTGATATCAATAATATTATTATGGTGACCCATTTTTCTTAAAAGTAAATAAAACTTTATTTTAAAAAAAAAGGATCTAATCGAGTCTTTTCGTATTCCTTCTCTTTCGTGTACCCACTTTTTCGTGTAAAAGAAGAATCAAAACCCAAAAGGTTTTTTTTTCCTTAAACCATTAAATCTCAGTTCTTCATGACCTTTCCTTAAGGGACCACCAATCTCGTCCTCCAGGGAGACGGTCACGTCCCCGGTACCAAAGTCAGGGTAGGTCCTTCTAGAGTGTCCGACATCTCGTTGACTCGGACACCGGTGTTGACGACTCGGGAGGGTCCTTATCCTGGGTCACGTCGGTTTTGTTCTTCATACCTTTTGTTTTCACAGGGGGAAGGTTGAAGAGGGAGGAGAGGAATCCTTGTGGCAGGTTCGGAAATTAAGAAGGGTGGGGAGGAGTGTTATAGTACGAATCCAGTGGTAAAGAACCAAATAACTAAAATCTGTAATAGACAATCGAAGGACTATACCATCTACTTTTAAATCCAGAGAATATGGGTATATCACCTATTTATCACCGGAGGATTTTGAGTACAGGTGACCTTTGAATCTTACCACAAGTGAAATGAACCTATCACTTTCTTTCTTTCACTTCAGCGAGTCAGCACAGGCTGAGAAACGTTGGGGTACCCGACGTCGGATGGTCCGAGGAGGCAGGTACCCTAAGAGGTCCGTTCTTATGTTCTCAACCCAACGGTAAAGGAAGAGGTCCCCTAGAAGGGCTGGGTCCCTAGCTTGGGTCCAGAGGGTGTAACGTCCGTTTGCGAAATTGGAGACTCAACGGTATGATTCTCAAAAAAGTTTACATTAACTCAAATTCCTAAACCTCTAATCTAATAGTACCTAAATTCCACCCCGTATTTAGGTCCCTAACCATAACATTCTTCTCCTCCTTTATATGTGTCTCTGTGTGTCTTTTCCGGTCCGAAAACACCTCGTCTCTGCTCGATTGTGTCGGGGTGGGTTCCTGACGGTTCTCAAAGACCCTAGGTGGTCTTTGACGTTCTCTTCGTACCTTGTGTAAGAGAATCTGGAGACGGTTGTGGAACTGAAGTCTGAAACCCGGAGGTCTTGACACTCTCTCATGTAATTTCAGGGGGTCCAGCACCGACAAACAATGGTCGTCGGGATCCTGCGACTAGGTTGCCGTAGAGACAGGTAATTGGGGTATCACACCTGTGATACTGAAGATCGACAAAACAGAAAAGTTTGAAGGGTCACTACTCGTGTGTACTGTGAATACTTCTCTCTTTCATTTGAAACGATCCTTTCTCCCACTCCTGCACGTCTACGTTTCGGTCTACCTCTCGTCCTGGTGAGTCGCAGGCTGGCACACGAGTCCGGACTCTGCGCGCGCCCACGCGCGAGTCCTACTCTCTGTCCTCGGTCGACACAGTTGTTCTACCGAGACGTAAGGTCTTTCCAGAATGGGTCCTTCTTTCGTGACATTCGGTAAGTCATAAAGTGACAAACGAAACCTTCAGGGATTTTTGGTGAAATAAGTTTGTTCCCGAACACGTAAGCCCGTGTATCGGGGTAAGAGTCTTCTTGACCGCCGAGTGGACCCGTTTTGGTGGTGATCGGTTTGTCGACGAATGATTGTCTGTGAACGAGATCCCGGGAACGGAAGGACGTCGGTGGTCAGGACTTGATATTGAGGTACTTGAGACGAGTCGGAAGTAAATTTTTTTAATAAATGAATAAATGAATAAACCGACGTGGTCGAGAATCAACATCCTGTCTGGGCCCTGGAAACTAGAAACAATGTCGTACACCTTAAAAAGAAAAAAGAATCAACGTCGTACGCCCTAGAAATAAACGTCGTACACCCTAGATCGAGGGACTGGCCCCAGCTTGGGTCCGGGGGACGCAACCCTCACGTCAGAATCGGTGACCTGGTAGTCCTTTCAGGGAGACGAGCCAGAACTTGGTTAACTCGAGTCTGTGGTTTTGTTACAAGCATAGACGGGACCAGAGGGGCAAGACTCTGGGAGGACCCCAGCCAGTCCGACCTCTCCGACAGATACTGACACCAGTCCTTCTCCAGTGCCGACACACTACGGTTCGACAAGACCACCAGGAAGACCCTCCAGCCGTCAGTGGTCGTACATACACAAACTCAAACATATAACACACGAACAAACACACTCTCAACAGACACTCTCCTTTATCCACACTCACACACAATCCGGTAAAAACAATGATAAATAGGTGATACAACACAAACTGAAAAACGTTGGGGTACCTGACGTCGTGCGGTCCGAGGAGACAGGTACCCTAAAAGTTCCGTTCTTATGGGGCCCACCGAGTCACCATTTCTTAGGTGGACGGTTCGTCCTCTGACTCGAAGCTAGGGACACAGCACTTCTAGGGAACTTCTTCCTTTACCGTTGGGTGAGATCATAAGAACGGACTTCTTAGGGTACCTGTCTCCGCCCGATGTCAGACCCCCCAACATCTCAACCTGGACTGGCTCGATGACTTGTTGTCGTTGATGTTTACGACCTCATCCAACGGTAAAGGAAGAGGTCCCCTAGAAAAGGTGGGTCCCCAGCTTGGGTGGAGGGGACGTAACCGTCCATCTAAGAAATGACGACTCGGTGGTCCCTTCGGGCGAACAATCAGATATTTCGTGTCGTTAAATACTTTCCAAAAAGAGAGGGTTTCAGTCACCCCAGGATCTCCTTAAAATCTCTCTCTCTCCTACTGTACAAATTCAGTCACAAAGCCTTTCCGGACACTAGAGTCCAACCTCTCTTGAGGGTCCCGGTGCCTTTTTCGAAATCTTCTACCAGTGTGTCAAGTTCGTGACTACACCTGTGGTGACGGTTCGTCGCCACTCTACCGAACTCTTCTACCTGCGCGTAAGAAACGACGAGAGGGCAGTTGTCCCTCTCGGAGAAAGGGACGAGAAACTTAGACACGACCGAACCCCTGAGTAAAGCCGGCTGACTACCGTTACTTTCACCAGGACACAGCGAAGCCTCTGCTCCGGAAGTCTCTGACCGAGGACGGGAGCAACCGTGCGAAAGAAAACTTCGGAGTAAGTCTTACAGCGGAAAACTTAGTCTGACATTTTTCAGGCTTATGGAACTCTGGTCGTACGACACTCCTTCGGGTTCGATCGGCACACTTTTCTCTCCCCGGTGCACTTTTTTGCGCCTCCTCACTCCGGAACTTTTGAGGCGAGGTCAAGTCTGGGTCGACTTAAGTCGACTCACCTACTGGGACCCTCTACGACACACCTCGTCTTTCCGGTGGTCGCCTCGGGAGAGACTCAAGGGTTGAGTGTCTTAGATCTCGTCCGTCTCGCGAACAAAATACGGTCAATTCAGTACCCCATCAATAAATAAACCGACGTGTCCCAGAAGTGCCACCACAAACCCGAAGAGTAACGTCACCGAAGTAAACCCCTCGTGTCCGAGATTCACACACCTGGAGTCATCAACACCATAACGCCCGAATCAACGAGGAACCGTACACCCTAGAAGGACCTGGTCCCTAACTTGGATACAGGGAAGATAACCGTCGGCCTAAGAATTGGTGACCTGGTGGTCCCTTCAGGTTATGTCATCAAAAAATACGTTGTGAACCGTTGGATCTGTTTGTCTATTGTAAAGAACTAACAAGGCATGTCGTATCACAGTCGGTTATCACAATTCTACAGGTTATAGGTACTAAACGACACGTCTAAGTTATACTAGGGTCGGTGAATCTAAAATTAGAAGTACTAATCGTAATCAATAAAAGAACTTTCAACAACAAGTCAACGACGATTCAGCACACGCTGAGAAACACTGGGGTACTTGACGTCATGAGGTCCGAAGGGACAGGTAGTGGTTGAGGACCTCGAACGTGTTTGAGTACAGGTAACTGAACCACTACGGTAGGTTGGTAGAGTAGGAGACATCGGGGAAGAGGAGGACGGAAATTAGAAAGGGTTGTAGTCCGAGAAAAGGTTACTCAGCCGAGAAGCGTAGTCCGAGAAGTGTATGAAGAACTTTCCTTATAGATAGTATAAGGATTGAAAAGAAAAATAAGTATTCATTAATGACTTAGTTTTTAAAGATACAGTTTATTCTACGCTCGGTTTTTCTTAGATTTAAACATGGGATTTAATGGGTGTCTACGATAGAAAGTTATTGAGAAAACCTCCTTTCTTCCATATCTTGATTCGGAGGGGAGAAATTAAGAGCTCCCCGGTCTCCCCCTGCGACTTCTACTCCCCTGCCTACACTCCCTCTCCTTCCCACCTTGATTTCCTTAAAACCTACGTCCGTCTCCCCTTAGTCTCTTCCGTTAACTCTCCCTCGTGGTCTCTTCTCTACCACACCTCTTCGGACTCCGAGGACGAGAACCAGACCCGAAGGAAACGTCCGAGACTCAGAGTCTCTTCCTACGACTGAAACCTAGACTTGACTGAGGACCGGACTTCACACAAAGAGTGAAGGAAGGAAGTCTTAGGAGTAGGTTACCGGTAGGTCGATGGCTGGGGGTCTCTCAAAGGCACCTTTTGGACCCAAACCTACTTCTGAATTGATGATAATAAAAAACCTCCACTCTCCAACCATCGTCCCTTTCTCTCCGATGAAGATTAGATGACTTAACTAATCAACTTTTTATAAAAGAAGGATCCTAAAGTCCTCGGACCCTATTAGGTGGGGAATTACTCCTCAAGGTGGGCGATACTTAACTATACGTTTAGATACGTTTATTGTACGTTGAGGAGGACCCGAAGACCTCTGTCCAGAAACAAAAGTTGTCCTAATGAAATGACCCGGTTAAGTTACCCCCATCTTTTTCGGGAAACGTTTACCCTAAAAGTATAATTATTCTCGACGGTACCTGACTTATAGACTGTGAACTACATAGATAGCTAAATTTTCGGAGGGCGTGTCTTGACCCGTTGGAGGTCCGTCGCGAAGCCTCACCCTCGGGTCGAGACAGATGGCTCGGTTTCTCACACTCTCGGCACTAGAAGGTCTTACGAGACGGAGGCGGTAACCAGACTCCGTAAAGTGGGTTTCTCGGTTCAAGTTTTCGACTTTACAATCGTGCTCAAAGAGTTAAAGTTGAGATCTTTTGAATATCTCATTCACATACCATTCTCTCAAATTTTTGTCGTGAAAGAAAAAGGCTACTATTTTATTGATAACTGTCCGTGTATTTTTACCTCCAATCCATGTGTAAGACTCCAACCCCTGGACCCAAACTCGATTCCAGGTGGTGAAAGATTGTCACTCTTTCCCCGGTTCACTGGAAAACAAAAAAATTTGTCATTAGGAAAAAAAGAATTTGTATATATATTGAATAAAACCGACGCGACCCAGAAGTAACGACGTCCACCCGGAAAAGACATCAACGTCTCTCGGCCGATGAGAGAGATCAACACCACACGGCCGAAGAGTAGCGTCACCGAAGAGAAACACAAAAAAATTTAAAGATAACTAAATAGTAAATAAATATAAAAACCGACGCGACCCAGAAACAGCGACATACACCCGAAGGAGACCAACGTCGAACACCCCAGACGAAAGATCAACCCCTCGAGCCCAAAGAGTGACGCCGCGGAAAAGAACACCTCGGCCCTGAGCTCCCGCGTCCGTCCGAGTCGTCACCGCCACGTGCCCGAGTCGACGAGACGCCGTGCACCCCAGAAGGGCCTCGCCCCTAGTCTAGGTGCGGGGGACGCAACCGTCCGTCTGAGAATTGGTCGGCTGGTGGCCCCTCAGGGACCGGAGAGAACGACGCCTCGAGCCCTCAGATCCCCGCCCGAAGTCATGAACGCCGTGAACCCGAGCCATCAACGCCCAACGCCCCGGTTCGCTGAAAATTGGAGAAAGACACAGAGTGAAAGACAGAGATCAGACCTCTATTGAGCGTCCCAACTACATTCCTAGTTGACTCAACTAAGTACATTTCGGGAACTCCGGAAACTATAAGTGTGACATGGTAGATATCGGTTACTCCTGGGAAATCAAACCGAAAACACAGGGAAACTTTACTGGGGTAAAAAGAACCTCTCCGAGGGACGAAAGACGTGTCGACAGGGACTGTACAGGAAGGCGTCTGGATCTTGACCCTTGCAGACGCACTAGAGACCAATGGAAACACCCCTTACCGATAATCTACGGTGTCAGACTCTCCATGGCATAAGATATGATGACAAGTCCGAGAAAGTAACAAGGATTGGGAAAAGTCACCGTTTCATTTTTACTTATTACACAATTATGACTGTGAATGCCATGTTTGTCTAGTAGGACTCCGAAAATGCACTGAAGAATCCAAAATGGGAACCCGGACAAAGGGTACCTCACTTTTACAACTAAAGCTTAGAGTAATTATATTAATATTTTAGGTGTTTGGATATCACTCTAACTATTTTTTTTTTCCTCTTTCTCGAGTTTAATGATCTTAGTCCTTTCTTTCTTCTGTACAATGCTCACTAGAATGTCTTTATTTTTCACTTAGACTTTCCTCCATGATACTTGTTAACATAGGGATATTTAATCTATTTGATCTACTTAACCCACTCCCCCGTTTCCACTGGGTGAGGTCATGAGAACGGACCTTTTAGGGTACCTGCCTCCTCGGACCATCCGACATCAGGTACCCCATCGCTTCTCAGTCTGTGTTGACTCACTGAAGTTAAAGTGAAAAGTGAAAAGTGAAAGTACGTAACCTCTTCCTTTACCGTTGGGTGAGGTCACAAGAACGGACCTCTTAGGGTCCGTGTCCCCTCGGACCTCCCGAAGTCAGATACCCCAGCGTGTCTCAGCCTGTGCCGACTTCGCTGAATCGTTGTCGTCGTCGTCTACTTAACCCTTTTAAGAATCATTCTAATTTTTGGTGATTTTGACTGTTCTTCATCTTTTAGACTTTATATGGATATTAGACTTATATGGATATTGTTCACTTCTCTAATTATTAGTCTCTTGAAGGGTGTTTCTCTCCGGGTCCGTAACTTCCGAAGTTTCCGAAGTGACCACTTGAAAAAAAAGTTCAGTGAGTTAACACAGGTTAAGAAACACTGGGGTACCCGACATCGGGTGGTCCGAGGAGACAGGTACCTTAAGAGGTCCGGTCTTATGACCTCACCCATCGGAAAGGGAAGACGTCCCCTAGAAGGGTTAGGTCCCTGACTTGGGTCCAGAGGACGTAACGTCCGTCTACGAAATGGTAGACTCGGTGGTCCCTTCGGGCAAAGTGACTCACCTTTGGTAAGGGTTCCCGTATTCCCTTTTAATAAGTCTAAGAAAGATACTAAGGTTTTACTCTACTTCTGTAGTATTCTGTTCTGTTCCTTACCGATGGGTGAGGTTATAAGAACGGACCTCTTAGGGCACTTGGTTCCTCGGTCCCCCGATGTCAGGTACCCAACGTTTCTCAGCCTGTGCTGACTTTACTAATTTTTATGACATGTCGTGTCTCTTGAAATAAAATAAAATTTTACTAAAGAAATTTATGAAAAGATCAAATTCATATATCTATCGTACCAACAACATTTTTTAAATTTTTTTAATATCTTAACGTCAACAATTACATCTTTCAGGTTTAACCGGTGTTAGGTTGGGGATCGATAAAGTTTAGGACTTTCTACTACGACACTTTCACGACGTGAGTTATACGGTCGTTTAAACCTTTTGAGTCGTCACCGGTGTCCTGACCTTTTCCAGTTAAAAGTAAGGTTAGGGTTTCTTTCCGTTACGGTTTCTTACGAGTCTGATGGTGTGTTGACATGAGTAGAGTGTGTGATCATTTCATTACAAGTTTTAAGAGGTTCGGTCCGAAACCGTTATGTACTTGACACTTGAAGGTCTACAAGTTCGACCAAAGTCTTTTCCGTCTCCTTGGTCTCTAGTTTAACGGTTGTAGGCGACCTAGTACCTTTTTGTTTTCAAGGTCTTTTTGTAGATGAAAACGAAATAACTGATACGGTTTCGGAAACACACCTAGTGTTATTTGACTCCTTTCAAGACTCTCTCTGCCCTTATGGTCTGGTGCACTGGACGGAGAACTCTTTGGATATACGTCCAGTCCTTCGTTGTCAATCTTGACCTGTACCTTGTTGTCTGAGCAAGGTTTATCCCTTTCCTCATGCAATTCCGACATATAACAGTGGGACGAATAAATTGAAGATACGTCTCATGTAGTACTCTTTGCGACCTGACCTTCTTCGTGTTCGACCTTAGTTCTAACGGCCCTCTTTATAGTTATTGGAGTCTATACGTCTACTATGGTGGGAATACCGTCTTTCACTTCTCCTTGATTTTTCGGAGAACTACGTTCACTTTCTCCTCTCAATTTTTCAACGGAATTTCGAGTTATAAGTCTTTTGTTTCTAGTACCGTAGACCAGGGTAGTGAAGGACCCTTTATCTACCCCTTTGTCACCTTTGTCACAGTCTGAAATAAACCCGAGGTTTTAGTGACGTCTACCACTGACGTCGGTACTTTAATTTTCTGTGAATGAGGAACCTTCTTTTCAATACTGGTTGGATCTATCGTATAACTTTTCGTCTCCGTAATGAAACGGTTGTTTCCAAACAGATCAATTCCGATACCAAAAAGGTCATCAGTACATACCTACACTCTCAACCTGACACTTCTTTCGACTCCCGGTTTCTTAACTACGAAAACTTGACACCACAACCTCTTCTGAGAACTCTCAGGGAACCTGACGTTCCTCTAGGCTGGTCAGGTAAGATTTCCTCTAGTCAGGACCTACAAGAAACCTTCCTTACTACGATTTCGACTTTGAGGTCATGAAACCGGTGGAGTACGTTTCTCAACTGAGTAACCTCTTTAGAGACAACGACCCTTCCTAACCCCCGTCCTCTTCTTCCCCTGCTGTCTCCTACTCTACCGACCTACCGTAGTGGTTGAGTTACCTGTACTCAAACCCATATGAGGTCCTCGACCACTACCTGTCCCTCCGGACCGCACGACACTAAGTACCCCAGTGTTTCTCAGCCTGTGATGACTCGCTGACTTGACTTGACTCTCTATTAGAAACAATGACCAGACTGTATATAAGATGGTCTAAAAAGAAGGAAGTGAGTTACTCTTTTTAGTAAAGAGTTCAATGAAATGTTACTTTAATCGATAGTACACTAAGGAATAATCGCGATCCAAAAACACTTCTAATAAGTCACTAAGAAACGTGACACAGAGTCAGGAGACTCTTCAAATCGGTAAAAATCTTTCAGTACCCCTTTCTGTCATTCAATTTACAAAGTTCCTTAGTTTAGTCTATCACATACAAAACGTCCCACTTCTTATATCGTCACCTCCTCCTAGCCTAGGTCTTACCTTTGTGAACTCATTTCGTGCGTCCCGGTTCGGAACGGGGTTTGAGGTCTAAGGTAGGTTATCCTGTATTAGATTACCCTACCACTCAGACCACGGGTCGTCTCCGTTCCTTCTAGGATGTATTGTAACCTGATAAAGAAGTTCGAAGGACAGAGGCACGTCTAAGATTCGGAGAGTGAGAAGGGAGGGTAGGATCCTCGTCCGACACCTAAACTACGTATGTCGTAGACAGAATACGACAAGTTGACATTTAATTTTTTCTTTTTCTATTAAAATTACGTGTTGGGGAAGGAACACATTAACTTAGTAATGTCTTTATTAAAATATGGTGTTTAAGAGACAAAAGTTCAAGAATTAAAACTGAAAAGAAAGTCGACCGGAATCATATAAATATATATATATATGAACCGGAATCAACCGGTTCATTAAAAAAGTGTTTCGTTGTACGTCCCATACAAAAGATTAGGAATCTGTAGACTCTTATTGAAAGACAACGGAAATGTGTACTTTTTGGAAAATGGATCCAACTTTTTACAAACGTTGGAACGACGAGTTTTAACTCCGCTATTATGACTGAACAGAAAACCCTGAAGGACGATAACGACGTCCTTTCACTTTCACTTCAGTGAGTCAGCACAGGCTGAGAAACGCTGAGCACCTGACATCGGGCGGTCCGAGGAGACAGGTACTCTAAGAGGTCCGTTCTTATGACCTCACCCGACGGTAAAGGAAGAGGTCCCCTAGAAGGGTTGGGTCCCTAACTTGGGTCCAGAGGGTGTAACGTCCGTCTGCGAAATTGGAGACGTGGTGGTCCCTTGAGACCCGTTACACTCAAAATAAGGAAACATTCACTGGATCCTAAATACGACCTCACAAAGAAAAAAACCGAAAATAAATAACAAAATTTTAATTAATTTAGAAAAAATTAAAAACCGACGTGACTCAGAAACAACGAGACTCGTCTGAAGAGAGATCAACACCGCTCGTCCCCGGCCGAGAGATCGACGGCACGAACCCGAAGGGTAACGCCACGAAAGAGAACAACGTCTCGCGCTCGAGGTCCCGAGCACCCGCAGTCCTCAACACCGAGCTCCCGAGAGCTTGCTCACTAGTTATCGACACCGTGTGTCTGAATCAACGGACACCGTACACCCCAGAAGGACCTGGTCTCTAACTTGAGGACAGGGGGCGTAACCGTCCACCTAAGAATCGGTGATCTGGTGGTCCCTTCAGAAGGAAACAGAAAATTTAGATGACCCTATATAAATCTACATACTAGATCTATAAGGGACAAAGGGGAGATCTAGGTCAGAGGCAAAGGGGGTCGGACGAAACCGGGACCCTAAAAACGTGCACCTTGGTCGACTGAGGGTACGGGGACTCGAAGACGAACCAACCCGGTGACCTTCCACACCCTTTTCTAGTCCCCGTCCTCCCACGACCGTAAAGAAGATGTCGGGAGAGACCCAAGACTATGGGGTAGGGGAGCGGAGAAATCTGGGTCCTTACCAGTACTGCTAATTTAAGAGGTGAGGGAAAATAACTAATAAGACCCTTGAACCACTTATGAGAGTTTGACACCGAACACACTAAAGACAACTGGCTAAAAGTCCTAGTACTACTAAGGAAGACAATATCGGTCAGATGTGCCTTTGCTAAGTCACCAAGGACAAAAGAGTTAAAGTCTAAAACGTAAAAAGTCAAGATCTTAAAAGTAAACCAACGAAAAATCTAAAAGGTAAAGAAACGAGTATAAAATTAAACAGGTAAGTAGCACTAGTATAACAAGAAATTCAGAAACTTGTATAAATACACATGATCCAACGAAATCAACATAGGCTGAATAACGCTGGGACACCTGACATCGGGCGGTCCGAGGAGACAGACACCTTGACAGGTCCGTTCTTATGACCTCGTCCAACGGTAAGAGAGGAGGTCTCTTAGAGGGACTGGGTCCCTAGTTTGAACACAGAGAAGACAGGGAGTGTAACCGTCCGTCCAAGAAATGACAATCACGGTGGACCCTCCCCTAGTTTGGAAGCAGGACCGTCACTTTGACGGTTTAGGGTTGGTGACTTGGTGGTCCCTCGCTAATACCATCGATTAAATTTCAAGAACAGATGATTAGGGTTGAAGACTCAGTAGAACCTTAATCAAAGAATAAATCTAAATTAATCTAGAGAATAAAAATAATAAATAGAATAATAATATAGAGTAAAAAAAACAAAAGTGGACAGATTATTAAAAAGAATAACTACGACCTGAAACACCTCCTACATGACATCTCTTAGAGTTGAGACAGAACGTGGAAACTTCTTGCAACCCAAAACAAAATCTTCTGTCACTTTAATGAAACAATAACAACAAGTCAGTGAGTCAACATAGGCTGAGAAACACTGGGGTACCTGACGTCGTGCGGTCGGTCCGAAGGGACAGGTAGTGGTTGAGGGCCTCAAGTGAGTTTGAGTACAGGTAACTCAGTCACTACGGTAGGTTGATAGAGTAGGAGACGGCAGGTGAAGAGGAGGACGGAAGTTACAAAGGGTCGTAGACTCAGAAAAGGTTCCTCGGTTGAGAAACGTAGTCTACCGGTTCCATAACCTCGAAGGGAAGTCGTAGTGAGGAAGATTACTTAAAAGTCCTAACTAAAGGAAATCCTACCTGACCAACCTAGAGGAACGTCAGGTTCCCTGAGAGTTCTCAGAAGAGATTGTGGTGTCAAGTTTTCGTAATTAAGAAACCACGAGTCGGAAGAAATACCAAGTTGAGTGTAAGTATATACTGACGAACTTTTTGGTAACGAAACTGATCTACCTGTAAACAATCGTTTCATTACAGAGACGAAAACTTATACGACAGATCTAACCAGTATTGAAAAGAAGATTCCTCGTTCGTAGAAAATTAAAGTACTGACGTCAGTGGTAGACGTCACTAAAACCTCGGGTTCTTTTATTTCAGACAGTGACAAAGGTAACAAAGGTGTAGATAAACAGTACTTCCCTACCCCGGTCTACGGTAGTAGAATTCAAAAAACTTACGACAAAATTCAGTCGAAAAAGTGAGAGGACCAAGTGGAAGCAGTTCTCCGAGAAATCAAGGAGAAGTGAAAGACGGTATTCCCACCACAGTAGACGTATAGACTCCAATAACTAGAAAGACAACCGTCAGAACTAAGGTCAATCACGAAGTAGGTCGGACCGTTAATGAAATTCTCGTTGACTTGACTTGACTTGACTTAGAAAACCTCCCAACTAAAACGTGAACAATCCCCTCCAGACAAAATTAAAATGGTGACGCAAAGTTCACTTATGGAAACAGGACCCTCCACCAGAAATAAGGATGCACACCAGAAGTACTTTAAAGCTACTTTTGGAGAAGATAGAACCCTCCTGCACAAAAGGGACATCACCCGTACACGACTTTGGAGTCGAGTCGAGAAATCAAGAAGGTCGACAAAGGAGGACCCGAGAAAAATCAGAACGGGATGTGTACACGCCAGGACCCCAGTCAGGTATTAAACTTTTCCCAAAGTTACCTCTCAAACTCAAATGCAGGAGACACCGAAGGAGGTCAAACACCTTAAGACACTCAAGAAGGTAAGTGATTGGTCAACGAAAACGTCGGGAACTTGAAGAAGGCACTAAGGTGCCTGGTTGTTTAGAGGTCCGAGCCGGACTGAGACAGACGGTACGGTCTGTCTGACCCCTCACTCGTTTCCGTCCTCGGTATACGTGCACCTGGAGTAGAGTACACTAAGGGAAAAAAGGTTTACAATTTAGAAAAAGAAAGGGACAAACAAAGACCAGTAAGGTTTGCACAGAAGTTTGTTGACATAAATAATTGTCGGTCTCGCATATGAACACTGGTAGTCCTCCTTATCAGATTTTAGTACGACTCAATGGTACGATAATGGGTCGGTGATCATAAAGAACGGACATAAAATTTTATACGAAAGAACATGGGAACGAGGATATCGGACAGAGTGGAGTCAATTCAGTAGGGCAATCTTGTAATTCAGACTACTACGATAAGAAAAGGAATATTCGGTTTGTGACCGTCGGGCAGAGGGAGTCTTATTTCGGGGTCAGGAACGTCAGTCAACGTGACGGGAGTAACATAGGGGGTGGGCTGAGACAGAATAGGAAGACTGAACCACAGGGGTACTAAAAGGTAAAATTAGTGAGACAAGAACGGTTTGACTAGGAGAAGGACAAGGAACGTGAACGGAACCCCGGTAAATGTAAAGCAAGAGAGAAGGACCTTATCCGAGGGGGGCGGGGCCGGGGGTTAAATTTGAACATTTAGGGTTGTGAGGATGGATGAGAGTGTCAGAAAATTTTTTTATAAATAAAAAGACCGACGTGGTCCAGGATGAACCTCGTGCACCAGTCGTAAAAGGACTGGTCCGTAGTTTGGGTCCGGGGGACGTACCCCTCGTGTCAGAATTGGTGACCTGGTAGTCCCTTCGGGAAGTGTCAGAAAAGTGGTAGAGGGGATTAAATGAAATAGAAGTAACACGAACGTCAGTTGAATTATTAATTGACAGATGGAAGTGCTCCTACATTCAAGGTACGTCCGTCCCTAAAAACCACAAAACAAGTGTAGACATAAGGACCCTGGACCGTATCTACTTACGATTCACTTAAAAAGAGGTGACCCTGAGTATGTCCGAGTCGAGGAATTATGACTGTTGTACAGATCCCATCAAGGGCCGATAATCCATTGACCGTACAAAATAGCACCTGATAAAGAGAAATAAGGGTATCTCAGAAGGGATGTCGGGAAAGGAATTTTACGACTAGAGGACCCTGTGTGTGACACCTTACACTATTTTACAGTCACTTAATCCACAGACTCCTCAAACCCAATAATAATGATAAAAAAAAATTTAGTCTTTATTGGAATTCTTTTAAACGATGGAAAATTTAAACAAGCAATAGTATATTTTATATCGTCCAAGATCACAAAAATCACAATTATCCTATCTCTATTCTTTTTCCTCTCTTACGAAATTAGTAACTGTATTATGTAAAATACGGATGGATCTAATGCGTAACAACTGGAAATTCAACTAAATCCGAATTACTCTACCACAGTAATACAAACTTCTGAATTATATTAATAAAATAATACAAAATTTTTTAATAAGAGACTCGAACACGTATAAAATATGGAGTATTTCCGGGTACACATAACGAAAGAGTAACTTATATAAAAATTCGACAAAAGACTAAACTCCAAACGTCTTCAGACTAGAGAACTTCCTACCAAAATGAGTTTACAAATTAAAAGGGTCCGTAAGATGTTGAAAACAAAAAGTCACAAAAAGTTACCTCTGAACATAAAGGTTTTCTTTAATTTGAAATACAAGACTTTTACCTAAGAAATCTATGCCCCTAAAGAGAGCCCTAGGTCACCAATTCTAAGGTGGAACGTCATGTCCCCTGGACCCAAGATAGGGACCAACCCCTTGATTCTAGGACAGACAACCCGTCTCGTCGAAGGGGGAGGGTTATTTATTTATTATTTTTTTCCCCAAACGTTGTCCGTAGAAATAGTAGGACCCGTGTTTAACTTATTACTTACCTCTCGAGTCGTCTGTGAGTCGCCGCGCGGGAGATCACAAGCTGGAACTTATACGTCTAATTAAAGACTTGTTATAACGCAAGTGGGAACACCGTCTTTGCCTTCTTGATTTCTCGGAGAACTACTCTCACTTTCTCCTCTCACTTTTTCAACCGAATTTCGGGTTGTAAGTCTTTTGATTCTAGTACCGTAGACCAGGGTAGGGGAGTACCGTTTATCTACCCCTTTGTCACCTTTGTCACTGTCTGAAATAAAAGAACCCGAGGTTTTAGTGACGTCTACCACTGACGTCGGTACTTTAATTTTCCGTAAATGAGGAACCTTCTTTTCAATACTGGTTGGATCTGTCGTATAATTTTTCGTCTCTGTATTTTTTTTTTTTCGTCTCTGTAATGAAACGGTTGTTTACAGGTAGATCAGTTCCGACACCAAAAAGGTCATCGGTACATACCTACACTCTCAACCTGACACTTCTTTCGACTCACGGTTTCTTAACTATGAAAACTTGACACCACAACCTCTTAGAACTCTCAGGGAACCTGACGTTCCTCTAGGTTAGTCAGGTAGGATTTCCTTTAGTCAGGACTTATAAGTGACCTTCCTGACTACGATTTCGACTTTGAGGTTATGAAACCGGTGGACTACACTTCTCGACTGAGGAACCTTTTCGGGGACTACGGCCCTTTCTAACTTCCGCCCTCCTCTTCCCCTGCTGTCTCCTACTCTAACAACCTACCGTAGTGGCTGAGTTACCTATACTCAAAGTCGTTCGAGACCCTCAACCACCACCTGTCCCTCCGGACCACACGACGTCAGGTACCCCAGCGTTTCTCAACCTGTGATGACTCGCTGACTTGACTTGACTTGACTTGACTGACGCAGGGTCCCTCGGGGTCCCAGAGGTCGTCTTCGGTCCTTTAGTCCTCCCTCCCTACTCCTCCGACTTATCGACCCGAGACCGGAGTAGGGGAGTCGGTGTCTTCGACGTCAAATATGTAAAAGAAGTAGACCCCTATGACGAATCGACAATGTACTGTTTTATCAACAAAACCACGAAGTTTTTATTTGTAAATTTTTGTTATCTCACATTCGTGCACTTTAAGTTCTTCACTAACATGACATGGACAAGTAAATATAGCAGCCTAAAATCCTAAAGTCGTCATAAAGGTGTATATTTTGTATATTTACGACCTTGATTGTGGTTTATCGATCAATTGGATACCACCTTAAGTTACAGACATATAAAAGTAATTTTTTTTTTAAGTTGTTCGTTTTACGTACTGGGATCTCTAGTAGTATCCTTCACTTCATTCAGTCTGTTTCTGTTTATTACTATAGTGAATAGACACATTAGGTATTTCACTATGTCTACTGGAATAAAAATCTTGTCTTTGTTTAGGTGTTTGTATCTTTTGTTCAACTACTAATGAGTTCCCCTTTCACCTCCCCATTTAATCCTCATATCCTAATAGTCTATGTGTAAACACATATATTTTATTTATTCGTTCCTGCATGACCTTGTCGGTGTTCCAGGAGATCCTAAACGTCTCGGTGGGTCGAAGTCACACCTGGTTTATAGCAAAAGGACCGTCACTTCCCTGTCGCCATGTGTCTCCAACCACCCCGAATCACTAATCGTCGTCTTCCACTCAGTAAATTTTACAACTAAATGTTACAACACAATTAAAGATGACGTGTCGTTCCCCTAAGGCAATATGTATATACGTATATAAGAAAAAGCATAAAAAAAGGGTATTGCCACGTAGTGTCCTATAACTTATATCAAGGGACACGATATGTCCCATATACACGACTCAGTGAGACAGGGTAGACTGAGAAACGCTGGGGTGTCTGACATCGGGCGGTCCGAGGAGACAGGTACCCTAAAGGGTCTCTTCTTATGACCCGACCCAACGGTGAAGGAAGAGGTCCCCGAGGAAGGGTGGGTCCCTAACTTGGACAAAAGACGAGCCACCCGGTGGTCCCTTCGGGCACGATGGGTTGTCCGGACACACAGGTAGGTAAGATATGTCTCATCAAACGTAGACGATTAGGGTTTGAGGACTAACTAGGAGGGGGCGGTGGCGGGAACCTTGGAGGTCAGACAACAGACACTCAGGCAAAGACAAAGTATCCACCCGAGTAACCACAGTCGCAAGTCCAAGGTGCACACTCACTACAGTGCACCCCAAGCAGAAAGAAAAAGACTGAAGGAAGTGAGTCACACTAGTAGAGATCAACGTAGTCACACGACATCTACCGTAGCACAGAAAGGAAAAATACCGAGTCATGATAAAGCAAAGAGGTTTCTTCTGTGTGTCTACCGGTTGTGCGTGTACTTTTCTACGAGTCGTAGTGATGAATACTCTTTTACTTTTAGTTTCGATGGTACTCCCTGGTGGAGTATGGTCAGTCTCTCCATCGTAGAAGTGAGTGTGCAGATCAGACTAAGATCTACTACTGACCTGGAGAGGGTGTCTCGTTCACTGAAGAGGCATGCTAACGAAACCAAGTAAAAAATACTGACGTGACTCAGAAGAAAAGATACACCCGAAGAAATCAACGTCGTTCGTCCCGACGAGAAGGAACGTCACCGAAAAGAACAACGTCTCACGTCCGAGATCCATGTGCCCGTAGTCATCAACGTCGGGCACCCGAGTCGTCGCCCCCGTGTACCCAGATCAGTGAGGTTCCGTACACCCTAGGAGGACCCGGTCCCGAGTTCGGACACAAGGGACGGGACCGTCCACCTAAGAAGTGGGGACCTGGTGGTCCCTTCGGGAGATACTCCAGAGAACTTATCTGATCAAACCCGAAGGAATATCGTGCCGCCGACCCAAGGGTCTCACTCGTAGGGTCCTCCATCCTTCATCTACAGACCTCCCGGACCTGTGTCAATATAACAGTAAAAACGAGATAAGATAACCGGCTCCTGATTGTATCGGGTCTAAGTCGTAACTACAGTTGAGTACTAACCTCCTTACCACCTCTTAAACCCCCGAGACAAAATTTTGACGACGTGACGGGATCTACTATCTCCCCCAGTGTAGAGTACAGGCAAGAGTAGTTGACAGACTGAAATCCGCTCAAGAAACACCATCTTTGATGAAAACGAACAGTCATAGATAGAGACGAGAGAAGGAGGACCCTTATGGTCATGTCATAAAGGGTCGGGTAACGTACAACCACCCCGTTTCCCTAATCAAAATCGACCACCTCACTCTCGTCTTCATGGTACACAGAGGAACGCAGCTCCATCCATTCTCTGTACCCAAAAGAGTGAGAGAGGAGGAGCGGATGGTCGATCTACGCCTCTTCGGTCTCCACTTGTACTCATGTCCTCGACCACCTCAGTGTCATACCTTCCTCGGACCCAGGAACTTGTTACAGAGCACTTAGGGAGTAGGGTACGGGAGACGGGTGTTATTGTACCTCCTCTCCCTTCGGAAGTAGTACAATTTAGTGACTTCACAACCCCAATAAACACTGTCGTCAGTCGGATGAGATTATGTAATTGGTTGGAGAGACTTGGACGAAGGAATAGACTTTTCAACGCATAATAGTTATCGATACTACTCATGGAAGTATTCCTAATTCACTCTATTACATTACGTGTCGTGAACCGTGTATCCTTCAAGAGTTACTCCCGAGTCTACCATTTCCTAGACGGGTGTTAAGTTCTCTGGACCCAAACTAGGAGCCAAGTCCTTCTAGGGGACCTCTTCCTTTACCGCAGGATAAGGTCATAAGAACAGACCTCTTAGGGTACGTGTTAGGCACTCCAACGTTTCTCAGTCTATACTGACTCGTTGATTGTGAAAGGCACAGCAACGACGTTTCAATTGTACGGCCTCCGTCCGAAAACAGACCCTCCTACCGCTAGGTCCTCCTCCCTCGTCATCCGACCGGTAGTAGGAGGGTGGTAGTTCTACGGTCGAAGTAAACAACTCGGGGACGGACCCGGTCGGAGACAAAATCCCCATGAAGAGAACCCAAGTCCAGTCAGGGGGTTCCGGCCACAACAATTGGAACCCCAGTGCTACTCCAGAAACCCCGGGTCTCGACGACAGTTTCGACAGGTCTCAGTGTGTCTCTGAGCCCGACCGGTATTGTGTAATAACTGATCTCTGTACAATTGAACAGAAAACAACAACGACGGTAAGTCAGCGATACAACACAAGTTGAGAAACGTTGGGGTACCTGACGTCGCGCGGTCCGAGGAGACAGGAAGTGATAGAGGACCTCAAACGGGTCCAAGTACAGGTGACTCAGTTACCACGGTAGGTTGGCAGAGAAGGGGACAGAGGGGGAAGAGGAGGACGAGAGTTAGAAAGGGACGTAGTCCCAGAGTTTTGCAATAACTGGCCTCACGAAGTCAGTTATTTAGTGTCCGGTGTTCGTAGTCAAAGACGGTTTTTAGGACACCAGTCAGTTCTCAATTGACGTCGAGAAGACTGGAGGTTCGGGCTAAGGAAAATGACGTCCCTACTGTTTACACTGTACTTGTATTTTCTTTTCTTTTTTTGCTCCGGAGACAGACGCAAGGAGGAGCGACCCCTTCACAACAAAAAAAGGAAACCTCTGAAAAAAATGAAGTGTAACATTCCCAAATGAAAATATGTAATTTATATATAACCGATACCGAACCGACGATTACACTTTCCGGGGTCGAAGGAAGGGAGAGGGCCCCAGGACAGGAAACCGGAGAGAAAAGACAAACTTGAGGTGTCCGTACCCCTTCAGCCAGTCACCTTTTTCCAGACCTAGAGCTCTTGTTTTAGGTTCACACACTCCGAGGGACGTCGAATCCCAGAGGACACTCGTTTCGTCTACAAAATTTCGGGAGAGTCACTGTGGCCATTGGGCTCCACCCTAACATTGAGGTTTCGCCACGAAAAAAAGGACACACCAAACGGTCTTTGTTGAAATAAAATAAAGAAAACCGGAGTGACACGTCGTACACCCTAAAGTTAAGGGGTTCGTCCCTAACTTGGAAACAGGGGACGTAACGTTCCGTCTAATTTTTTTTTTAATAAATAAAATTAACCTCCGATTAATGAAGTGCCATAACACGACCAAAAACGGTCTGTAGCTGTACTTAGTCCGCGTGTACACAGGGGGCAAGAGTCAGGGGGGTGGAGGGAGCGGTAGGATAGGATCCAACAGGGTCTCGTGACCGAAACTCACGGGACGAAGTACGTAACTTGAACGTGACCAGTAGACAAAGTGTATACCATTATATATGTAAAGTTACGATAAGAGAGTTTAGTAGGGTGGGAACGGAAGAAGGTGTCTCAGGTTTTCAGACAATAAATGTAGACACAGAGAAAACGACAGAACGTGCATCCTAACAGCAATGGCAGAAACATTTAAGGTACATATACGTAATTATATGACATAACCATAAAGAGAAAGACTGAAAGAAGTAAGACATATTATCCGAGGACCAAGTAGGTAGAGTAATCTTGACTGAGTTTACGTAAGTAAAAATATCGACTCATTATAAGGTAACACATATGCATGGCTTCAAGGAATAGGTAAGTAGACCGTTCCGCCTAAGAATTGACGACCTGGCGGTCCCTTCAGGGGTCTGCGTAGGAAGCAAAGAGCTAACGGAACACCTCACTCCCGTCGAAACAGACGTTAAGGTCGTCTTATTCTTTCCGAGTCCTTGGACGGCTCCCCGTCCGCGAATGGTAGGACTACAATCTAGAACGATCTACTTCGTCAAAATGATCTAATTGGTTACTACCTAAAGAGAAGGAAGGAGAAGGAGGGGAGACTCCTTAGTCCAAGCCAAAATCGTCGTATTGGGTGACGTATCTGGACATCCAGACATCCCAGTCTCAGTCGGTAATTCCTCACAGGGACCCGACGGAAACGAAATACACTTGTGCTGTCAGGATAGTAGACCACTTCTCACACACCTCGACTCCGTGGTCCATTTCTACTCCCAAATATTATAGGAAATGAACGTGACAAGGAAAAGACCGAGACTATTTTGAAATAAAAAATTTTATATAAGTATCTATTCGAAATAAGGTTGCAAAGGTATTTTCTCAACTACAGCTTGTCCTTTTCCAAAAAGGTTTCCCAATTTTAAATAGTTTGATGTCTTGAACCAGGAAGGGAAATCAAACTTAAATCGACCGACTGCGTAACAATAACCATGGGCGGGAGTGATTAGTAAAAGTAGTGTGTGTTATAGATTTGCAGAAGTCCACCGTGAAGGATAAAGGTACCTTCAGAGAATTTGACGAAAGTCAATGTTCTCTTCCCGTTCCTAAAATAACCGAGTACGAGATGAGGTGACCTCCGTTTCTATGTAGGGAGTCAAGAGAACAAATTTGACACCGACAACCGTTTCTCAGGTTTACTTCTCAAATTACGGTTGTGTGTTTCTTGTATCATATTAGATACATATTGTCATTGAAACGAAGTTCAAAAAGAGTAATTCTTAATAAAAATAATAGAGAGGTGTTCCTTCAATATTTTTATGGACATTTTTGTAACTTTTCCGGGAAATTTTAGGACCTTACTTTTTAAGACTTCATATTTAAAACTATGTAGAAGATACGAAACGTTTATTTCTTATTTTATTTAAGATGTTCAACCTTAAAGACTTACTAAAACCGTCCTTAAATGGTCTTCCTCGGTCTTGTAGTTTGGAATTGTTAAAAGACAAAAGTAGGGTTAACTCAAAAACTTTTCGACACATTAGACAACTGTTCATATCAGGTGTATGTTTGAACGAAGACGGCAATTACTACTTCAGTCAGACTTCCCGTCTCTAAACGTGCGACCTACGAGGTCCGTGAAGGTACGTTGACTGACCAGAAGAGAAGAAAAAAAGGTAGTACAAAATTTATTTTCATTTATATATATACCATCTTTTAAATTAACCATGTTCTTCTAAATTTCATTAGTCCTTTATAAGAAAAGCGGGTATTGGATCTTTTAGACTACAGAAGGTTTAGTAGTCAGTGTACTTATTAGACGTTTCACTTCAGTTGGAATCGCAGAAAAGTAGACTTTTAACAAGAGTCCTAAAGACCTTACACAACTAAGAGAGTATATAATGGAGACAGTGTCTCCTTTCGGTACGTCAGAAGAATTTTTTTTTTTTTTTGTTGATGCTTTCGTTGAGCGAGCGAGACGAGTCTCTCTCGTTCAGGTCCGTTCTGGAACATGAGGCACCTAGACCAGGACAGATGTCCGTCTCTGAGACCATAATTGATCTCTGAGTCCCGCCCACCGGTCTCGAGTCGGGTCGGGAAGGACTTACGGAGCCTAGGAGCGCGGTCGACGTGTAGGAAGCCCTTCTCGCTGCGCCGGCCGCACATTCCGCTCCTCTATCCGTAGGACCTTCTTTACTTGATCTTTGCAAGACTTTTTGTTTGTTTGTTTGTTTGTTTTGCAAGGGGGCGGAGAACATCCCGGTTGTCCCGGACCCGAACGGTTGCCTTCAGGTGTGGCGCTCACTTGACTTGTGTCTAAAGAGAACGGTCCGCCGTCTTCCCCCAGAAAGAATTGTCGTCCACACACCAGAAGACTTCTCGAGCCGGGAGGAAGTCCTAAGGTACAGAGCCCGCTCGTCCGCCTGCCCTCAAGCACGGATTCTTGTCCGGCCGGCCGCCCGCCACCTCGCCCCGAGCGCCCCGGGGGCGGAGGAACCACAAAACCCGAACACCGGGGTGCCGAGGATCTAGAAGACCCAGGCCCCCGTCTCCGCCCCTCCCGGCCCCGCGGGGCCGGCGCACGACAAGCTTAAGGACTATCTTGAAATTTGTAGTTTGTATGGAAGGAAAAATAAAGTGTCCATCATAGAGACAGTTTCCGTCCTACTCATTTTGGTTGAAGATGTAAATTCCAATAGAAACTTTATAAATACTCATACGAGTTCCTATTTTTCCGAAACTGACGAACGACGATTTTGTTAGTCACTTCGACTAGAAGAAGATCTTATAATAAATCGTAATGAGAACAAAACAATACAATAATATCTTATAATATGTTAAAAAGAAGTTATTTTAAGTCTTTTGATAAAACAATAACGGATCTACCCTCCCCTCAAACCTTCTCTAACCAATGTACATATACATGTCGACTCGGGGAAACGACAGGTGGACTTTGATGGTATTGTAACAATTAACCGATATGAGGTTATATTTTANCTTTATAAATACTCATACGAGTTCCTATTTTTCCGAAACTGACGAACGACGATTTTGTTAGTCACTTCGACTAGAAGAAGATCTTATAATAAATCGTAATGAGAACAAAACAATACAATAATATCTTATAATATGTTAAAAAGAAGTTATTTTAAGTCTTTTGATAAAACAATAACGGATCTACCCTTCCCTCAAACCTTCTCTAACCAATGTACATATACATGTCGACTCAGGGAAACGACAGGTGGACTTTGATGGTATTGTAACAATTAACCGATATGAGGTTATATTTTATTTTGTTAAAAAATTTTTTTTTCTTTTATTCTTTTGACAAAACAAGAAATTTTTTAGAAAAAGTTTTTTTAGAAAACAAAAAAAAAAAAATTTAGAGACATCGACAAATTTCGAAAGGGCCATCGAGTCGACCATTTCTTAAGTGGACGTCACGTCCTCTGGGGTCAAGCTAAAGACTCAAACCTTCTAGGGGACCTCTTTTCTATCCGATGGGTGAGGTCACAAGAACCCGAAGAGACCACCGAGTCTACCATTTTTTAGGTGGACGTTACACCATCTGGACACGAACTAGGGACCCAACCCTTCTAGGGGACCTCCTCCCGTACCGTCGGGTGAGGTCATAAGAACGGACCTCTGAGGGGTACCTGTCGCCTCGGACCACCCGATGTCAGGTACCCTAACGTTTCCCAGTCTGTGCCGACTCGCTGATTCGCGTCGGGTCGTCGACAAATTTTTGATTGTGTTCTACCACGGTCTCTCGACTTCACCTTTCCCTAAACACAAGTGCCTGACCTTTCTGAACTCACCTTTCCCCAAGCCCCCCCATAAAGACTCTCTACCGTAGAGCCCCACGGCACGCCGTCCCCTCGGTCGTGGGAGAAAACGGGTGTGAGCGGTGGGACCGAGAGAAGTCCTTCGGAAAGGTGTCGAAACGTGTTTGAAAAGTCGGGACCGCGGGTAAGAGTCTAGGAGTTTCGGACGCCTTCTCCGTTCGACCGGCACTCGTCTTCTACCTCTTTCTCCCTCTTCTTCCGACACTTCTCGTCTCTTCGCCGAAAGGTCCGACAAGGACTCACCCGTCGCGGACAACGTCCCGACAGGTCGTTCAGAGACGGAGGACCACCGGTGTCTGCGTCCGATCCTTCCCCTTGTCCCCGTCGGTGAGAGCCCCATCGTCTCCAGTGCAGAGGAGCACCCGGGTGAAAATTAACCAACTAATTAATCCGACGTAACTCAGAAGCAACGTCGCGTGAAGTGCACCCTAGGAAACAACACCGTGCACCGAGTCTCCTCCTACCAACCTACCGTAGCGGCTGTGTCACCTCCACTCAGACTCGTACGAGGCCCTCCACCACTCCCTGTCTCCTCGGCCCGCACGACGTCAGGTGCAACGGCGTCTCTCAGTCTGTACTAATTGACTTGTTGTCGCAGAGTCACCAACGCCGCGGACCCGTGTCAACGGGACTTCGGACACCCTAGAGTCAAGGACCTGATCCCTAACTTGGGTGCAGAGGGTGGAACATTCCACCTAAGAATTGGTGACATGGTGGTCCCTTCAGGGTCCGGGTGTAAAAATTTCATACCTCTCGAAGCAAAAAATCTTTAACATTTTATATGTGCCGTTTTGTTATAGACGTAGAAAAAGTGTTTTGGCAAAAGTAATACCACTTTGTACCTTGCACTTTAAATGGTAAATTTCATACAGCAAGCCACCATAATTCGTGTAAGTGCCACACGACTTCGGTGGTAGTGACAGAGGTCTAGAGAGAAGTAGAACATTTTGGCTTCGAGACGTGGGTAGGTGGTCGTCGAGGGATGAGGGGAGGAGGGGACGGGGACCGTAGGTGGTAAGACGAAAGACAGACCTACTTAGACTACCGAGATCCCTGGAGCACATTCACCTCAGTATGTCGGAAATAGGAAACACATAGACCGAATAAAGTGACTCGTACTACAGACGTTCCAAGTAGGTATAACGTCGTCCACAGTCTTAAAGGGAGGGAAAATTCCGACTTATTATAAGGCAACATAATTATACACATAGTGTCAAACAAATAGGTAAATAGGTAGTCACCTGTGAACCCAAAAAAGATCGAAAACCGGTCACACATATTACGACGATACGTGTACACATATGTTGATGGAAAAACTCGCGAAAGAAAGGAAAGAAAACTCCCATATGTGTCTTCACCTTAACGACCTAGTTTACTTTTACGGTACAAATTAAAAAGTCCTTTGTCGGTACGACAAAAGATGTCACCGATGTGACAAATTGTAAGAATGACGTCACGTCATTCCAAGGTTTAAGAGACGGAGGACCGGTATAAACAACCGGAAAAAAAAAAAAAAAAAAAAAAAGGAGGAATTTCTGCTTAGATCAACTTCAAGTCAATCTTTTTTTTGAGAAATGACTTAAACAATGTTACAACGAAGACAACAAATACAAGACCAGAGGAAACCGACCCTAAATCCTAGAATCGAGGAACTGGTCCCTAACTAAGGAACTGGTCCCTAACTTGTGCGTCGGTGACGTGAGACTGTCACTTCGGAATTGCCTACCTTGGTCCCTTTAGGGGGAGTGGGAGTGGAAAAAAAAAAAAAAATTCTACATAAATGAAGATCGACACGACCCAGAGTTAACGACACGTGTTCAAAAGAGACGTCAACGCCGGTCACCCTCGCGGAGAAGTAACGACACACACCGAAGAGTAACGCCAACGAAGAGAACGGCGTCTCTCACCCGAGTCACCAACGCCACGTGACCGATTCGACGAGACACTGTGGACCCTAGAAGGACCTGACCCCTAGCTTGGGTACAGGGGACGCGACCGTCCGTCTAAAGATTAGTGATCTAGTGACTCCTTCGAAGGACGGGAAGAAAAGATATTATCGGCAGGATTAACCGTACTTTACCGGAGAGTAACACCAAAACTAAACACAAAGGGTCTCTTTAACCAAAAATAAACGAATAAACTTCAGTGTCAGAAACAAGTCAGTACTCGACCACGTCACCACTTTTGTCACCCCAGGTCACACACTCGGGTCCTCGCAGGGTCACGGGGTTAAGACACTACAGTCGCTCAGGGTCGACGAGACTCGGAGTCATAGAGGTGGACTGTCTCTCCCAAGTAATATTAAGGAACGTGTGTCCAACCAACCTCCTTCTGTGTCCATCCCGTGTTCCTCGAAAGTTGTGCCAAGGACGTGCGTCATTTACAAGTCTCCTCCATCGTACTTAAGTGTTTAGGTCTAAGTGTTTAGACCAATTGAGTCAATTGGTCTTTCCACGAATTCAACTAGACCGGTGTCTGTCGGAAGGTCAAGGAAAGTAGATATAACCACACGCACGAGTCAGTGAGTCAACACAGATTGAGAAACGCTGGGGTACCTGACATCGGGTGGTCCCAGGAGCTGGGTGTCCTAAGAGGTCCGTTCTTATGACCTCACCCAACGTAAAGAAGGAGGTCCCCTAGAAGGGCTGGGTCCCTAGGTTGGGCGTAGAGGACACCAAGGACGTAACGTTCGCCTAAGAAATGGCGACTCTGTGGTCTCTTCTGGCAGGAGTTATAAACGAAAGGGAGTCTAGAACAGGAACACACTCCGTAGAAATCGTCTCTCCTCGGGGGAGACTCGGGACGTGATTGACCAAAGCTCCCAGGAAGAACTATGACCTCAGATTCGGACAGCGACCTCCAGTGACTCGGATAAAGGCTCAGAGTCCACCTTGTCAAGCCACAGTCGTCGTAGAGGGACCCTAGGACCCTCGAGAAACCTTGAGAACCTGGTGTCAGTAAGAAGGTCTACTACTGAACGCACGGGCCCGAGGGTGGGACTTCCGAGTCGACCCGTGTCTGGCTGATCGTGTACCCCTACTGTGGACCTCGAAGGTAGTCGAGTCGGGTCGAAGGGGACGCTTCTGAGGAGGGTCCCCGTCCTTCCCAGACGACTGAGGTCCTGATGCTCGACCGTCCGAAGTACTCGTCTGCTTCGCAACAGTACTGATCTTTGCACTTCCCTACGAACCTCCTTTTTACCCAGTCGAGCTTGAAGTAATTTACACAAGCGGGAAACGTCAAACCGGTCTCGCTCTTCACAAAACTTTGTCTTACGCCGTTCCAGTCCTTCAGTCCTACGAACCCTCCTCTCACCGATCCCACCCTGTACCCCGGAAAAAGAAGACTCCTCGACTACTATTTAAGTCCTACTAACCACAAACCTCGAACCGGTCCTCCAAAGACAAGTGAAACGTCCTTGTTAGGAATGTCCGTCTCTATCACATACAGGTCCCGTTAATCCCTCGTCGTCTTTGTTCTCCGGTCCGACTACGTGTCCTCGTCTCTCCGGTTCCCTTCCCGACCGAGTCCCGTGTGCCCCTGGAGTGTACCGAGGGGTCCCCGACTGGGTCCGAGGAGCCCCTCGAATCCATACACGACCCTTACCACCCGTCTAAGTCTCAGTTCTCGATTATTCGTTCCTCTCGTTTACAGTATTCTCGAGGGTTTCTCGTAGGATCAACAGAGGTACCGTTGGCGTCTGTCTCTTGGTGCCCCCATCCACCAGTAAGGCCCCAATGAGTGTCGGAAAGGGACTGTTTACGGGTTTCCCTTCGGGGGTTCGGGACCTACCACCTTGACTTGGGTAGAGTAAAACACACATCGGTCCCCGAAGGGGCCACCGAGTCACAATTTCTTAGGTGGACGGTTACGTCCTCTGCACCCAAGTTAGGGACCCAATCCTTCTAGGGACCACTTCCTTTACCGTTGAATGAGGTCATCAGAACGGACCCTTTAGGGTACCTGTCTCCTCGGACCTGACACGATGTCAGGTACCCCAGAGTTTCTCAACCCGTACTGAAACGCTGATTTACTGCTGGTTGTTGTCCGAAGAACTCTTCTGAGACCCTATTCGATGGGGAACCTCGGATCCCAAACCAAATGGTCGGACCCGTCCCGGTGACTGCCCCCTGTGTGTTACTGGTGGAGAACAAAAGTGAGTCCTTCGTCGAGTTGGTGTGAAAGGGGCCCAGTCACCGAGTAACGAGACGTCTCTTGTAATTTTCGTAGGTATTTTCTCTATAGTGTCTAAAGCAACCGGCATTTGGAGTTTCTACTTAAAGGAGTGGTGTAAAATGCTCGTACCCGAAATTTCGAAAGTGTTACCCCGACGGGAAGAGATCCTCGGTACTTGAAGGAGGACCCCACTACTAAACACTACAAGTGAGTCGGTCCTCTGCTGGAGTCTACCATGTACTACTGAGTTGTATACTTTGACTGCTTCCGGTAATAGAAAACAAAAGAAAAGGTACCCACCGTCTCCCCTCTACGATCAGGTATCTACCCTAGGAGACGCCTTCGATGTCACCCCTACTGGTCTCTACGACCAGAGGTCGTCATAGGTCTCTGGGACTCCCAATGTTTCTTGTCCCTCGTAATTGTACACGTAAAACTTCCCACTGTGAAAGGTCCACCGGGGTCACCATTTCTTAGGAGGACGGTCACGTCTTCTACGTCCAACCTAGGGACGTAGGTCTTCTAGGGGACCTCTTCCCTTACCGTTGGACGAGGTCATAAGAACAGACCTTTTAAGGCACTTGTCTCCTCCGGAACCATCCGACGTGAGGTACCCCGACGTTTCTCAGCCTATATTGGCTCGTGTGTGTGTGATACTCCCCTTTCGCCACTCTACTCGTTTTGGTATCTAGGAATCTCGATCTGGTTCAGAAACCCTAGTAAGCGGGGTCAACCAATTTAAATGTCTACCCCGTGGTTCGGAGTAGTGTAAACTCCGAAGTAAGTTCCAATAGGTCTTCGGAGTTGTGAATTTTTATTAAGAAATTAATGGTTTCGTTTCAAAGGAAGGAATTCACCCCGTCAATTTACTTTGTGTTCGGAAGTAAACACCGGATTATTATTGGGTTTTCAAAAGAGGACGGGATTTACTTCTTTGGAGTAATTGTTTACCCCGAAAACAAGCTCTCTTCGGTGTTTCGTACCGGACAAAGACGGGGGGTAGGGCGGGGGACGAATCTTCCTGTCGTCGTTAATCTCGAACACCGAATCCGCCACTTAAAAACACGGAAGAGACGTGAATGTCTCTCTAATCTCAGTAATTACTCTACGATTACTATGTCGAGAGTTTGAATTGATCTCAAGTGAGACACAAAGGACCTTCTTTATGTCTTTTGACGCGGGGGGGGGGCGGGGTGGTTGGACAACACCACTT
Source organism: Capra ibex (assembly GCA_006410555.1). Taxonomy (NCBI): domain Eukaryota; kingdom Metazoa; phylum Chordata; class Mammalia; order Artiodactyla; family Bovidae; genus Capra; species Capra ibex. The sequence goes on from SJYO01014747.1 coordinate 13,544,842, forward strand.
AAGTCCGATTGGGACCTCGTTCCCCGTCTAAACGTTTTCGACCCGACTAATTTCGGGTTAATGAAACGGTTTTGCAAAAGGGGTTCCTTACACAAGAGTCGTTCCTGTATTGGGGGTCTGTTACCCACACATATACTATACCAAACCTTTGGACCGAACGAAAGAGACGACCGGAACAAAAAGAAGTCAGTCTCGAAAGTACTGGGTTTTTTCTAGACGAACCAGTGTAAAACAAGTGTCGACCGAACCGAAGCTTGACCTAGTAAGAGGGACAACAGTAGAGTCTGTAAACAAAACTTTGTTTCCGGACCGGAAAGTAAAACACATGCCTGTCACAACACAAGAGACAAAAGAACTATCTTTGACATAGTCTAGACATGTTATGTATTTTTCGACGACCGGACACGGACCCGAAGGGACCACCGAGTCTGCCATTTCCTAGGCGGACGTTACGCCTCTGGACACAAGCTAGAGACCCAACCCTTCTAGGGGACCTCCGCCCGTACCGTAGGACGGTTGTTTCCCGACAATACTTCGGTGGGGGGTGACAACCGTCGACCCATAACCCTACGCCCGACGTTATCTCCCAATGGGGTAGGTTCCCCAGTCCCTGGACCCCACAAATACGAGGTGGAACAATCACCAACCAACTCTTGACCTCATAACTACTGAACGTACGGGCGAAGGGTAATGTCGAACCCCTCTCGGAGTCGTTTCTCTACCGCGACCGTCACCGTCAGGGCCGTGTGACCGACACCTGCCACACTCCTGCAATGTCACAGAGCAGTAGTAATATAAGAAGAGGAGAGTGACGGAAGAATGAAGGTTGGAACCGCAAATGTAAACAGGACGTTTGAAAGGAGACACAGGGTGGTGACGGGGAAGAAGTAGACAGGTAGGGAGGAGACGAGTCCCTACTGCCACGAGAATCGAACCTGCGGGAGTCTTCGTCTCGGACTCAAGTTCACCAACTAAAACTCCCCCCTTCCCGCCAGGGTCCTCCACAACACGAAAGGGTCACCGAGTCTACCACTTCTTAGACGTCCTCCACACCCAAACTAGGGGCCCAGGCCTTCTAGAGGACCCCCTCCCGTACCGTTGGGTGAGGTAATAAAAACGGACCTCTTAAGGTACGTTTCTCCTCGGACCACCCGATGTCAGGTGCCAACGTTTCTCAACCTGCACTGACTTACTCATTGTGAAGGTCAAAATCCTCCACAACCGCCCCTCAGTCTCCACTCTGTCCCTTCACTCAGTTCCCTCGTCCGACTACTCGGGTAATAGCGACACCCGTGGACCCACGTCGGGGAGCCTCCGAAGACCCTCCACCACGGTTTGTGTGACATGTGTCGGAGTGACGCAGGGTCGGGGTCCGTCCCCTCCTGTCTCTTCGACCTACGAGGTACCGTCGAGGAGAGGACGTGACCAGCTCCCGTCTCTCGGTGTCACCAGTCCCCTCCCTCCACGACCACACAAGTCCTCACACACACGACCCGGGGGCACAGACGGGGCACTGGCACTGACCCCAACCTCGACGACGACACGCGCGTTACGAAGTGTGCGAGCGGACGGAGGACAAATGCCCCCTCCTTTCGTCTCTCCTTCGTCGAACAGCCCCAGTACGTCGGACCCGTCACCGGTAAGACCGACGTCTCGACCTCGACAAAACGACCGCAGTCGCAGCTACACAGGACAGACGGGGGCCGGGTCACGTCAACCGAGAGAACCGGAACTGGAACTCCGGTAGAGATCACTCGACGAGAGGACCCCTCGTGATCCCGAAGGGAGGAACCGAGGTGACCCGACACCGACCCTGCGGAGTCCTTGTATCCCGTCCCCAGGAAGGACTCGGGTGAAAAAGACACTCCAAGAGCCCTTGACCTTCAACTCTCGGATTTCCGGGTGTCAATCGGTCCCTACCTCACCCAAGGGTCAGGGGACTAAGAATTCACGACACAAGAGGGACTCGACCCCAAACCACTAGTCCGTCAGGGTGGGTGACGACCTACTCACATGCAACCCCTGTAGAGCAACCACCTGTCATACCAATGGCAGTTTTAATGTTTACGTGTACCGACAGGTGGGTCTTTAAGGGGAAGACCCTCCAACAGTACACCAATATGAGGGTACACACACTTCGTCAGACACAAAAATCACCAGGGACGTCATGGCAGATACGATTTTTCTGACCTTTAACGGAGTCACTGGCAGGTATCCCTTGACCGATTTCGCCCAGTACTTTGCGGAACACCGGTATTCTGTCATTTCTTCACCCCTGAAAGAACTACAAGACCACCAATCCTTAGACGGAAGGTTACTTTCCCTGCGTCCAAACTAGGGACCAGTCATTTGATTTTAGGGTGTACAGAACCCCGTTGATCTCTTTCGGGTGTGTGACGTTGTTTCTGGGTCACGTCGGTTTTTTTTATTTCTTTTACTTCTCCGCATACCAGATAAATAAACAACCTCCTTTTGCGGTTCCCCGTCTTGTCACGATATTAAACACATTTCTTTTTTAATACACACATAAGCTAACGAACCTCTGGGTGGTGCCTAACGGAGATCCTTCGACCTCAGGCCACCTTTCCTTGAAAGAGACATGTGGGAAACTACAGAAAACTTACGGTGTAGTATACCTATGTAACTCTTGGATGATTTTTATTTTACATTTGTAAATCACACAAGAAAACATAATAACATAAAGTGAGACTTTCGGGTCAGAGGAATAGACATTTTAATCCNCCTTCGACCTCAGGCCACCTTTCCTTGAAAGAGACATGTGGGAAACTACAGAAAACTTACGGTGTAGTATACCTATGTAACTCTTGGATGATTTTTATTTTACATTTGTAAATCACACAAGAAAACATAATAACATAAAGTGAGACTTTCGGGTCAGAGGAATAGATATTTTAGTCCTTTTACGATAAATAAAGTCTTTCACTACTGGGAATATAAGAAGAAGAAGAAAAAAAAAAAAAAAAAATCGTGAGAAACAGGAATACAAATTAAAATCCTCGTCAACTGAACCAGACAGGGATGACGAGGTCCTCTTCGGGGTACTCCCGTCTCGGACCCATAGTGAACGAGTGGTGAGATCGAGATCCCTAGGTGTAAACCACCTACGGTTTGGTTTTACAAAACTCTCTTACTTATTGAGTCACTTTCGTGAAACGATTAATCTTGTAGGCGAAGGGGGGTGGGGGTAGAAGTTCCCTACTTTTAGGTCTAACTAAAAGAAATAAAATACCAAACTGGAGTGATATCTAAGTTTCAAACTGGTCATAAGAAAAAAAATTTTTTTTCAAAGTAACTTCGTATCCACTAAATGTTACAATATAATTAAAGACGACATATCGTCTCACTGAGTTCATACGTGTATATATGGAAGGAAAATTTTATAAAAATTTAATAAATATAATGTAAGAGAAGGTAATACTAAATAGGGTCCTATGACTTATATGAAGGGACACGGTATGTTATCCTAGAACAGAGAGTGAGTAAGATACACATTGTCAAACGTGGGTGATTGGGGTGATTGGGGTTAGCACGGGAGTGGGGACGGGAACCGTTGGTGTCGGGACAAGAGAGACAGACACTCAGACAAAGACAAATCACCCATACAAGCAAACACGGTATAAAATCTAAGGTGCATATTCACTATCGTATACTATAGATAGGAAGAGAAAGACTGAATGAAACGAATCCTGCTCTCAGAGATCCAGGTACATATAACGACGGGCACCGTACTAAAGTAAGAACAATTACCGACTCATTATAAGGTGCATGGTGTAGAAATAGGTAAATAGACAGGTACCTGTAAATCTAACAAAGGTATAGAACGCCGACGACGACGACGACGATTCGGCGAAGTCAGCACAGGTTGAGACACGCTGGGGCATTTGCCGTCGGGTGGTCCGAGGCGGTAGGGACCCTAAGAGGTCCGTTCTTGTGACCTCACCCAACGGTAAAGCAAGAGGTTACGTACTTTCACTTTTCACTTTCACTTCAGCGAGTCAGCACAGACTGAGAAGCGCTGGGGTACCTGACGTCGGGTGGTCCGAGGAGGCAGGTACCCCAAAGGGTCCGTTCTCACGACCTCACCCCACGGTAACGGAAGAGGAAGGTATAGAACCGACAACGTTTATCACGAACGACGATCAGTTGTGTCCCCACGCACGTCAAAAAGCCTAATATCAAAACAACTCTTGTACGAGAAATACAAAAACAGTAGTGAGTAAATATCGTAGTTTAACGTCCTCCGTCGGTACGTAGCACCGAGTCTGATAGGTCCAAGTCTATGGTCGAGACCACGAATAATCGACACACTGGCATCGTTTAATGAATTTGAGAGACACGAAATCAAAGACGCAATCAACTAACTCTCGACACATTCATGGATGGTGTATCCTAACGACACTCCTATGTTTTTCAAGTATATAGATTACGAATTTTGTCACGGACGTAAGATTTACACTCCACGACATTAAACGGGCCTGAAACTATGTAAAGGACAATATTTATGAGTTGACATACTAAGACCGTTTTGAAGGAGGTCCTAAACCCTTCTGGAAATTTGTTCATCCTGATGAGGAGACGAACATAGGGGAAAGTCAAGAAAGAAAGGACCTCACAATTCCACCGAACAAGAGACTTACACGAGAGTAAAAAGGTCTCTTCTGATAAGACCTTGTTTCCAAGGAGTGAGTCCCCTACAACCGGAGGTCCACCGACCCGTCCCCAATACACACACACAGCCCCTCGACAAAGAGCTGTGGAACTCAGAGACGTCTCAGGACTTAAAGGGGCTTCTTGGGGGAACCGGGGGACGGTCGGACAGGGTACTTCGGTGCGAGGACAAAGGAGGTCCATGTCGGACCCACCTTATTCTAGGGGACCTCCCCCTTTACTGTTGGGTGAGGTCATAAGAACAGACCTCTTGGGGTTCCCGTCTCTTCGGACCACTCGACGTCAGGTGCCCCAACGTGCCGCTGATTCGTACGTGTCGAACCCACCCTAGCAAGTTCCGGGTCCACCCAGGTCGGAGAGGACACACTTCGACCCTCTCAACTTCTGTCGGGTCCTTCTGTTCCTTGTCGTCATGCGGAGCCTTTTGGGAGACCAAAGACACACTCGGCCACACTTTTCCCTCCGAAAACGACGGTCGAGTGACTACTAATAACGACTTTTAGCACCGAAGTCACCGGAACTACCTCTGCGTGTTTGCTGTGCCTGTTAACCCCGGACTTGACGAACCTCGACGAGGCACCTCGAACCCCGACCCGGGTACCCCTCGAACCGACCCGAGTAGTTTCACCGAATCCTCTCGCCGAAACTCCTGTAAAAGCGTCGCAGACAGATACAAGACTACCCGGAAAGGTCACGAGAATCGGGAACTCACAGACTGGTAGGCCGGAGGAGAGACTCGGCAAAGTAGAGCGCGAACGGAATTTCGGTGACACGAAGGACCACGACGACCTTTCAGAATAAGGACGGCTCTCCGGCCTACGGACCGTCCACGACCGAGTAATCACGGTCCGTTAGAGGTGCCTCGGGCGGGACGGACAAACTTCGCAGAGGACCTCGCCCGTGTCGATGGGACCGAACCGAGTGACCTCGCGTTTGGCCACCGGCACTGTCGGCTGAGAGTGTGGTCCCGGACCCGAGTCTCCGGGTTTCANTGCGGAGCCTTTTGGGAGACCAAAGACATACTCGGCCACACTTTTCCCTCCGAAAACGACGGTCGAGTGACTACTAATAACGACTTTTAGTACCGAAGTCACCGGAACTACCTCTGCGTGTTTGCTGTGCCTGTTAACCCCGGACTTGACGAACCTCGACGAGGCACCTCGAACCCCGACCCGGGCACCCCTCGAACCGACCCGAGTAGTTTCACCGAATCCTCTCGCCGAAACTCCTGTAAAAGCGTCGCAGACAGACACAAGACTACCCGGAAAGGTCACGAGAATCGGGAACTCACAGACTGGTAGGCCGGAGGAGAGGCTCGGCAAAGTAGAGCACGAACGGAATTTCGGTGACACGAAGGACCACGACGACCTTTCAGAATAAGGACGGCTCTCCGGCCTACGGACCGTCCACGACCGAGTAATCACGGTCCGTTAGAGGTGCCTCGGGCGGGACGGACAAACTTCGCAGAGGACCTCGCCCGTGTCGATGGGACCGAACCGAGTGACCTCGCGTTTGGCCACCGGCACTGTCGGCTGAGAGTGTGGTCCCGGACCCGAGTCTCCGGGTTTCACAGTCGAAAGAAAAGTCCTTCGAGTCCTTCTAAACGAAAAGTAGAGCAAAGGACTGTGTCCTATTGTAGAGTAGTCTCATTTTGCTTCAGACGGGAACGGTACGGGGGAGGGTGGAACCGGTATACCTTTGTCGCCAAAGTTTTTGACTTCGGCCCAGACACTCGACCTCCGTCGGAACTTCCCCTCTCCTCCGTGGACCGGGGAAGTCTAGGACCCTAAATCGAGGGATAGACGACCCGGGTCCCCCGTCCTCCGTCTTCCTCACTCCGACTCAGTCCCGCACCGGCGGAGGGAAGCGACGCATCAGGGACACGAGGTTCCCGGTACCGTTTCCTTCTTTTTCGCAGGTCTCGAACTCAGAAATCGAAAAGTTTTATTCCTTTTCACGTTTGTTTGTCTGTTCGTTCGTGTGCGGGGGGGTCGGGGGAGAGACGTGTGCGGCGGGGGACTTTCGCCTTGTACTTCGTCCCTGCTGCCTACCTCCCGTCGATACAGACGAGACGACTACACAAACGGAGTGTGGCATAAAAAAAAAGGGAAGGTTCGACTCGGTTGTAAATTTGTGACTCCCTAAATTTTATTGTTAGACCTTTTATACCTCAGGGACTGACGTGAACATCAACGCTTTGGTCTACCTCGGAACCACAACGTTCCTCGCACAGTCGCAGACTGGTGGGGTGACGGACTAGGGGTCGACGAGAGGCCGGGGAAAGTGTAAGGACGAACGGTAGAGACTACCCTTTCCAGACCGTTGGTCGACAACAGTGTCGTAAAAAGACTTAATTCGAAAGACCTCGTCACACCCATACCAAAGACCATAAGAAGCTAATAAGAGGTCTAAACGGAATGAGGGTGGTGAGGGAACTCATCCAGCTAATTGGAAAACATAAGTATCATTCGGATCGCCCACTCGAAGGTGAATTTCAGACTCTGGAACCGAATTTCTTAAAACGATATACTAAAATTTGATAAACGATGTAAGCACTTACAAGACTAAACTTACTAAAACTCTTTTACCCTTTCACATTCACACTTCTACACACTTATCACCGCAAAAGGGAGTCAAATATTAACTTCAAAGTCTAAACACGATGTCGTAACCCGGCACAGTTGAATTAGTAAAGAGGGGGGAGGGTTCCTTGAAGAGATAAAGTGCATTCTACATAAATAACCGTATTACAACAAGATTGGGAAGGAATAATAGGAAAACGATTAACGTCCTAGACGTCACTAAAGGGAGAAGAGTAAAAAAAAAAAAAAAAAAGACCGTCTCGGTGTGTCAAGCCCCTTAGAATCAAGGGGTTGGTTCCTAGTTCGGATCCGGGAGCCGTCTCATCCGAGACTCCGGATTGTTGACCGAGTGGTCCCCTAGTGGAGGACAGAGAGTAAAGACTATTGATTGAATTGCCAAGAACTATATTGATAAAGAGCTGATACAGGTACATAAGAATACCCGAAGGGACGACCAAGTCAGTATCTCAGACGGACGTTACGTCCTCTGTACCCTCCGCACCCAAGGCAGGGACCCAGTCCTTCTAGGGGTCCTCCTCCCGTGCCGTTAGGTGAGGTCGTAAGAACGGACCTCTTAGGGTACCTGTCTCCTCGGACCGCCCGATGTCAGGGACCCCAGCGTTTCCCAGTCTGCACCGACTCGTTGACTTGTGTGTGTGTGCACACAGGATATAGATAGACATAGTAGTGTAACCATAACAAAAACCGACACGGCCCGTCGAGCGTCCTGGAATCAAGGGGCTGGCCCCTAACTTGGACACGGGGTACGTCACCTTCCCACCTCAGGATTGGCGACCTGGCGGTGTAGACATGGACGAATCTAAGAGGGTCGACGGAGGCAAAGAAGACTTCCCTGGGGGACCCGATATGATGTCGGTGGTGACGTCGGTTGGTTAGCGGACAGGACTCTCGCGACCCTGGAGGGGCAAAGGAGACGGTCCGTTGACCCGGTTCATCGGTATCCGGGTCTCGAAGACCTAAACTCATTTGTCGCCCGTGGTGACATCAATACTCTAGACTCTAGACATCGACGTCCTCTCCCAGTCGGGTACTCCCCTTGTGACTACCCTCTGTCTTCACCCGACCGGTCCTGGTCTTGCTCCCACTCCTCTCACTCCGTGGCTTCCGGTCTCATTCCTCCGCGGACGGGAGTCGGGTCCAGAACACGGGAGTCGGGTCCACAAAGTGGACGGAGGGGGGAAAGAGACGGGCCTGAACCGTCTCATTTCGGGGGACGAAGGAAAGAGGGTGTCGGACGAGAGTTCTCGGCCAAAGAGGGGCGTCGGGCAGAAGTAGAGGTACACGCCTCACTGGGGTGGACGGACCGCCGGATACACAGAGAGACGTCGTTGTGAGACGTCACGAAAGGGGGAGGGAGGTGAGGAAGGGAAACGGGGTGGAATTTCAGCACAGGCTGAGACACGCTGGGGTATCTGTCGTCGGGTGGTCAGAGGGGGCAGGGACCCTAAGAGGTCCGTCCTTGTGACCTCACCCAACCGTAAAGGAAGAGGTTACGAACTTTCACTTTCCACTTTCACTTCAACGAGTCAGCACAGGCTGAGAAGCGCTGGGGTACCTGACGCCGGGTGGTCCGAGGAGGCAGGTACCCTAAGAGGTCCGCTCTCACGACCTCACCCCACGGTGACGGAAGAGGTTTTCGGGTCCCTGTCGTACGGGACTTACCTCGTATTTGTAGAATGAGGAACAAAGTCCGAGACGAAGCATCTCCTATACCGATTGCACCATACCTTCAGGTTTCTGTTCTGTGATCCACTTGAAGTGCTAATTAAACTAAAAGTGGAAAATTACTCTATCACATTATCTTTTTTTTTTAGTTGAGACTAAAAAACTCTTTTTTCACGATTCAACGAAGTCAGCACAGACTGAGAAAAAACTGGGATATCTGACATCGGGTGGTCCGAGGGGGCAGGGACCCTAAGAGGTCCGTTCTTATGACCTCACCCAACGGTAAAGGAGGACGTCTCCTAGAAGGGCTGGGTCCCTAACTTGGGTACAGAAACATGTAGAGAACGTAACCGTCCACTCAAGAAATAGTGATCGTGGAACTCATTTTTCATCTCCGGGAATTACCCTACAAGTGTCCGACTTAGACGACAAAAGAAAGTAGACATCCGCCAATTTTTTTTAACTCACTGGTAAATTTTTAGTCCATTAAAGTTCTTTTTTTAGGTCTAAAAACCTTTGCATAAAACCCTGTCACCTTCTAAACCGTTGTGTCCGGTCGCAAACAGACCCCGACCCGTAGCCGACGGGGGAACTCTTCCTCGCCTGCTTGTGTGCGGTAACCCTACGTCCGGTCCTGAGGTCCCACTTGTTTATACGAAGATGTATACCGGGAAGAGAGGTACAAATACGGACCAAGGAACATCCGTGACCCAAAATTTTAGAGGTCCCATTTCCTCTAAGTCGACGTTCAGAACGACCCTGTCTTGAACGAAGAGTCTTACGAATATATGTACTACCGATTGCCGAATGTCCAACGATTTAGTAGACCGGGTCAACCCTCACAAGAAACTACCTGTCGCCCTCAGTCTAGTTCAGTATACCCTGTGTGTGGTTCTAGGAAGGACGTACACGCTCCTTCTGACAGGGCTTCTTCTACTGTCACAAGAACTCTCGAGGACTTAGTACTCTCTCTACCTTGAGAGTCGTGGTCATTACGACACTCCTTTAGACCGTCGTTTCGGAGACTCTTAATCCTATATTTATATATATCACATATATATATTTATATGTAAACATAAATATTTACATATTACATACAAAATACGTATATGTATTTATATGTGTGTGAGATATAATATAACCCGGAAGGGACCACCGAGTCTACCATTTCTTAGACACACGTTACACCCTCAAGATAGGGACCCAAACCTTCTAAGGGGACCTCTTCCCTTACCGTTGAGTACGGTTATAAGAACGGACTCTTTAGGGCACCTACCTCCTCAGACCGTCCGATGTCAGGTACCCCAGTGTCACTCAGTTTGTGCTGACTCACCGATTATGAAGGGTGAAGTATGCAATATAATATGATACATAGCATATGTGCAGTAGGATGTATGGTACATGATCGTGTCGTATATGTGACGCAAGTGCAACATGTAGTACACATCATAATCTGTGCACATACGCGTACATTTTACGCGTATATTATGACATACATCTTGGATGCACGAGGCAGTGAGTCAGCTCAGACTGAGAAACTCTAGGGCACCTGACATCGGGCGGTCCGAGGAGGTAGACATCTTAAAGGCCCGTTCTTACAACTTCACCCACCGGTAAAGGATGAAGTCCCCTAGAAGTCCTGGCTCCTACCTTGGACACAGAGGACGCAGAGGACGAAACCGTCCACCTAAGAAATGGTGACTCGGAGGACCCTTCGGGACGCACGTATCGTATATATTTACACACGACACGTTATCATATATATCATACATAACGTCAGTGTCACATTTCCATCGCATATGTTAGAATATATAGTACGTAAGTCGCGTGTACATCTAAAACACTACGAGAACCTCACACTCTGTGGCTCGGCGATCAAGGACCAACGACCGTGACCCACACTTAGTGACCGGTCGTTACGCCGCGAGTCAAGTCGTCCACGAGGTCGGACAGAGAAGGACAGCCGGAGGGAGGACAGGAAGGAGAAGAACCAAAGTCGGAGATGGACTAGATATTCGTCGGCACGACTCAACTTCTCCTTGTCGTGCACCTTTGGTCGTCGAGAAGGACACCGAAGAAAAAAGAGGCGACGCCTGTAGGGACGGAGTTTCGACCTGCCGTGAAGTCAGAAAAGGCTCACTAGAGTGAAGAAAGTAAAGTCACCGGGGGAGACGCAGGACGGGCACTCACCGTGTCTCGACGTTTTGGACCACATTCGACCTTTCGCTCGGCGTCGCTCCAGTTCGCGAAACAGGAGGGCGTTACTCGTCCCGCCGTCCGTCCTGTCGCCCCCAGGTCCGGGTCCGGAAGTCGCGAAGGGGGCGAGTCGGGGGCGGGACGTTTACGCCCGTAAAAGATGAAATGAAGAAGTCGGTCCTACTGCCTTGGTCGTGAATGTGTTTGGAACCCTACGTGGGGGCATGACTGTAGGTAAGTTACCCGCGTTGGTCAAAACGTTTACTTAATCTTCTCACGTCTAGAATAGTTGCGTGTCGTTTCTCTTCAGGACAAGTCGTTTGGAAACCCGCTCTCAGTCGGTGGAGAAAACAAAGGGTCCGAGATCGATAACGAACCGAGCCCTCGTCTAAAGGTAGGGAAAACTGCACCTAAAAACTTGTGACATTTCGCAGTAGCCCCCGAAAGTGAACCCTAAGTTCCTCAAACCTAAAGTCGCTGTCTAACAACTCTGGACAGAAAGAACGCGTAGAGTACTAGGTTTCGTCCTTGCGTGGAGTGTCAACCATCCTGGACGTTACACGGACGTTATAACCTGAATTTTTTTTATGTTAGTTTTTTGTTCTCGTTCTTCTGACACATAGGGGCACATCTTTCCGACCTTGATTCTTCTAGTAACGATGATCGACGACCGTTTTACGATTGTATGCTAAAATTTCTTTCTCACTGTAAAATGATGAAACGAGACTTTTAAGCTATTTATTTACCTGGAGTCCCGGTTTGTGGACTTTCTCGGTCACGGCCCCTTCGTGTCCCGTCCTTCTCCGTCTTCGTTTACATTAAGGTCCTCATTTACACTGAAAGCCGACTCCCGTTCCAGTCAGAACTCTCCCGACAGAGTACTGGCCGTCTCAGTAATTCCACCCCCCCCTCACATCCTGTTCAGTCCTGCGTCACTGGTGCTCCTTCCCCTCCCACGGCTCCTCGACGAGCATCAGTCGCGACGGGACACCCGAGTGTCCTCCAAAGGTGATTTATAGGTCTGTTTGCTAAAGGTCACACGTACTAATTAATCAGTTAACTGTAAGTAGCAACTCTTTTTGGTTATGTTGTCTTCGGTTAGTTAGGTCTTTGCACCAATTATTTTTTGCTTATGTGAAAATCGAACCTCGTGAGAAACATTAACTAGTGGACAAACTGATCGAAAAGAACGTCTACAGTTTCCCTCTTAGGGTCAGTTTGTCACGTAGAAGAAAATTCCCATGTCATCCAAGATACACACCAAAAATCAGGTGTACAAGTCCAAAACACCAGACGCCCTAGTATGGAGACTTTACCGTCACACTCAGGCGCCTTTTCACCCGACTGAATGTTTGTAAATAAAACGTCTTTGTTAAAAGTTGACCGTTAGATTTTTTACTCATTGTTACTTTAGTCATTGTCACCACTTTGCGACTATCTACCGGACACATACACTTCTTTTTCGTTGTCATCTTCTCTACATTGAACTGAACCCTGGACATTTCCCCATCCCAGATCCTTAGACCTTTATCGTCGTCCGTGTGCACACTCGCTCGTTCAGAACGTCCGGTCTCTTTCCCGTACTAAAGAAGCATGGAGGGACTCTAGTGTTTCTCAGCTTGTGCTTACTCACTGAGAGTGAAGAGAAGAGAAGTGAAACTTGAAGAAGTTAGGAGAAAAGAGGGAGGTCGTAACTTGAAGGGGTGCAGAGGGTCCTTTAAACTAAGGAGAAGTAGGTTAGACTTAATAATTTGAACCTAAGTGTATTTATGGTTATTTTATATGTAATTTCACTTTCACAATCAGCGAGTCAGTACAGGCTGAGAAACGTTGGGACTGATGTGACAGGTACCTTAAGAGGTCCGGTCTTATGACCTCACCCCGTCGACAAGGGAAGAGGTCCCCTAGAAGGTTGGGTCCCTAGATTGGGTCTAGAGGGCGTGACATCCGCCTAAGAAAATGGTCGACTTGGTGGTCCCTTCGGGGGGATATGTATTCCTATATAATTTTATGTGCCCGAAGGGTCCACCACGATCACCAATTCTTGTGTGGACGGTCACGTCCTCTCCATTCTCTACACCCAAGCTAGGGACCCATCCCTTCTAAGGAACCTCTTCCCGTGCCGTTGGGTGAGATCATAAGAACGGACCCTTTAAGGTACCTGCCTCCTCAGACTGTCCGATATCAGGTGCCCCAGCGTATCGTAGTCTGTGCTAATTTCGCTGAATCGTGTGTGTATAATTTTATATATTTATGTATACACGGGCACACCATTCAGTGAAGTCGACACAAAGTGAGAAACGTTGGGGTACCTGACTGACATCAGGCGGTCCGAGGAGACAGGTACCTAAGAGATCCGTTCTTATGACCTCACCCAACGGTACGGGAGGAGGTCCCCAATAAGGGTTGGACCCTAGCTTTGACACAGAAAATACAGAGGACGCAACCGTCCACCCAAGAAATGGTGATCACGGTGGACCCTTCGGGTTTATTTATACGTTTATTAATATCTATGTATTTTGTATGTGCACATACATATACGAAAATGAGATGTCTGAGGGTTTGGGGATGTCGTCGGAGCTAGAGAATGACTTGATCGTCTCGGTGCACAGGACACTGTGGTCGGAGGAGGTGGGAGTCGACGTAACAGGAAGGGGCTGACTGAGATCCCGAGTGAAGGGAAGGACACCGATGTGACTCGGGAGTTCCACTACTACCTCGGCTGGTCCCTTTCCGCTACCAACCTGACTTCTCTCCCCACCCCTTACCGCCCCCACACTCACAACGCAGATTTCGGTACCGTTCGTTTCCGGTTCCCGACCGTTACAGGGACCTTCAGGTCACCAATCCTGAAGGTGCCATGAAAGGGACGTTATCCGGACCCAAGTTTGGGACCAACTCCTTTGTCCTAGGGCGTTCGTCACACCGGGTTTAGGGGGTTCGGTTTCTCGCTTTGCTAGTGTTTTGGTGTGGTCCCCGACGAAACATTCCCTTCGAGGTCTTTCTTCGTCCGTGTGGTCGGGTGTCCGGCGGGACCGAGGTCCCGCGTCTCGTCGGGTGTAGGTGTGAGAGAGTAGAAGGAATCTGGAGTCTACGTGACCCCTGCCCGAGACTCTTCTACGAGGTAACTATCGACCTCTGTCAAACAGAAGGTCCTCTACCCGGTTCCTCTCTTTACAGAGGTGATTCCAAGAGGACGGAAACAGAGGTACAACGGAGGTCCGTGGGTGAACCAAGGGGGAAGTCGACTTAGGGGTCCCGTCTGGGTCAGCGGACAGTTCTACGTTTAGGGTGGTCTCGACACGAGTCAGTAATTGTCTGTGATTCAGCACAGACTGAGACGCTGGGGTACCTGACGTCGGGCGGTCCGAGGAGACAGGTACCCTAAAGGGTCCGTTCTCATGACCTCACCCAACGGTAAAGGAGGAGGTCCCTTAGAAGGGATGGGTCCCCAGTCTTGAGCGTAGAGGACGCAGAGGTCGCAACGTCCGACTGAGAAATGGCGATGCGGTGGCCCCTTCGGTCTAGGAGTTGTTTAATTAATTTAATTATTTAAATAGTTTCATCATTTAATTAAACATTAATTAGTCATCAAAAAAGGAACGGACTCAAGGAAGATCAAACTTTCAACAAACCGAGTTGAAAGAGTAAATATCAACTTCTTCGACGAAGAGGTCCTCCTACACAGAAAATTTATGTGTTGGTAAATCCCTCTTGTCAGAAAATATAAACTTGCACTTTAGTACATATTTGTGTGAAACCCTGGAGTAAAAGAGACGACGTCCTCTAAACCATTCTCTGTCATTTCACCGAATACGAACGGACGGACTGAAGGAAAGGAAAAGAGAAAGAACCCATTACCATGGGTCTAAAGGAACCCCTTAACGGAGGGAGGGGTGGTCACACACAACCGAAAAATGCCGACAGTTAGTTTCACGGGTTCGGTTAGGACCTGCTCCCCACCCGTGTACTAGGTCCGACCCATCAGTCTGAGAGAACGAGGCTTGGGACTTAGGACTCATCCTCACTACGTCCCTTTTACACACCCGAGGTACAAATAGAGCCGTCGCACCGGGGGTACCCGACAGTCAGTCGGAGTCGAGAGGTCTGGGAATCGACAACAAGTCACCGAGTCAGCACAGGCTGAGAATCGCTAGGGTACCTGAACTCGTGCGGTCCGAAGGGACAGGAAATGGTAGAGGCCCTCGAACGAGTCCAAGTACAGGTAACTCAGTCACTACGGTAGGTCGGTAGAGTAGGAGACAGCAGGGGAAGAGGAAGACGGAAGTCAGAAGGGGTCGTAGTCCCAGAAAAGATTACTTTACCGGGAAGCGTAGTGCACCGGTTTAAAACCTTGAAGTCGAATTCGTGGTCAGGAAGGTTACTCATGAGTCCCACCTAAAGGAAATCCTAACTGACCAAACTAGAGGTACGTCAGGTTTCCTGAGACGTCTCAGAAGAGATTGTGGTATTAATCTTTAAAAGTGGAACGTCACTGGTCACCTCGTCGAAATGTGAGGTAGAACGTTTGGTAGGACATAGAAAGACTGTCTAAGAGCAATTAAAACGACAAGACACACCAAACATCCTAGAATCAAGGGTCTAGTCCCTAGTTTGGACACAGGAGACGGTACGTTCACATCTCAGAATTGGTGATCTGGTGGTCCTTTCCGGACAAGGTAAAACAAATTTCTCCACAAAAAAGAATGAACGTGATTTATGAGATTGACCATCTCGTCAAAAGGATTCGGTACCTGAAAATTTCACCTTAAGAACATAAACAACATGAAGTAGTGTCACAGGTTTGTGTTCTACCGAATCGTACTTCTGTCTAAGTGTCAGAAACAGTGTCAGGTGCGATCCAACAGGGCTTAAGAGAACGTAAGTGACAGAGATTTCTGTTGCGGGGTAGGTTCTACGACCCGAGAAAACCGATTGTGCCTCGGGGACTACGTTCTTTTCGAGGGTTAAAAGAATTGTAGGGTGGAAACCGAAAGAGCCCAACTTTTCGGCAAGGGACGACGTACACAGGAGGCCGATGTAAGTTTAACGTCGAAAATAAAACGAAGGTGGGAAAAGACCAGTCAAATCACTCCATTTAGGTAGTGATTCGGGAGTAAGCGAACGAGTCTTCCGAACCTTCCTCCCCTCTCTGCCTACTTAGGTCCTTGTCGACCACTACCTATAATCTGGAGACTCGACGCGTCGACACTGTGACAAGGGTCATTATGTTTACACGGGCTCACCAGGTCTGCGTCGTCTCAGATTCGGACTGGACGGCCGTCGCCCTAATTACTGGTCCTTACATCAGACCCAGACCGGCACATTCAGTTACGAGGATCGGACGCTAAGACCTACCGAAACAGTCAACGAACAGTGACAGTCATGAGGACTCTCACGTGCCCCCGCAGACGGGTCTTATTGTGACCCAAGTCCTTCGTTCCTTCGACCTGTCCCTTGAGGGGGTCGAGGGTGAGGTCGTGTCTCTACGATAGTCTTGGGTGGAGCTGAGGAAAGAGGAGAAGGAGAAATTGTGTACTCCCTAGACGATGCCAATTCCGAACCGAAATCACCCGTCCCAGACACATAGGACCCCCGGGGTCCGATGATGGACCCTCCCTTGCCTGTCCTTTACCTCACGGCCCACCACCCTACCTGCCCCTCCGACCCTGACCGTATGTGATAACTATACACACGACACAACGCGATTCAGTGAAGCTGAGAAACGTTGGGGTGCCTGACATCGGAGGGTCCGAGGAGTCAGGTCCCTTAAAAGGTCCACCCTTATGGCTCACCCAATTGCAAAGGAGGAGGTCCCATAGAAGGGTCGGGTCCCTAACTTGGTGGAGAGAACGTAACCGTCTGCCCAAGAAATGGAGATCGCGGTGGACCCTTCAGGGCGTGTGATAACTAAGATACATACTTTATCCATTGATTGCTCTCGGGTGACACATCGTGTTTCGAGGCATCACACCAGGCCACCGGATTCACCCCTCCTTTAGGTTCCTTCTTCCCAATATACACACATGCCCCGACTGAGTGAACCGACGTGTCGTCTTTGATTGTGAACATGAGGTCAATTTTGTTGTTGTTCTTTCACCTCACGGTTCTGTTCATCGGTCCCGTCCTAAGGCACATCCCTCACCGTAGACCCGTGGACACCTAAGTCCAGATGGTTCATTCTACTATTTTCTATAAGGTCTTTCTCTACTTACGGTTGATCAAAGTACCACCAATGAATCGACATGATAGAGTGAAACAAGATGTATTCAAAGATATAGGGAGTATTCCAATAATCTTAAAGGTTTCACCTCCAGAATCTCACTTAAAAGAGTCACAGAAGGTCGTACCACTGTCTGACCGTCTTATACGATCTAGTTCGGCACACGTGCCCGACCACTTTACAGGAAGGGAGACGAGTGGCGACTGGAATTACGACTGGACAACCCCGGTTCGACATCGGGTCCTTGTGTCGATTAACTAACGAAAAGTGAGGTTGTCGAGGGTATTTTACCTGGTCCTGACAGATAATATTTGGGGTAAATCTTAAGACGAAGAAAAGAGGAAGTCAACGGTTCATCGACAGTCCGCGGTGACTGAGGTTCCGTTAAAGACCGGGAGGTTAAAAGACCCATTCAGTGACCGGGGTAGACCTTCACCAAAGGTCACTCGGTCAGTGGGCTTTACACTAAAAATTAATTTTCAAGTGTACAAAGAACCTTCCTTACACCATCAGTACCAGGAATCTCCGTCTCCTCCTCTACCATCTCCCACCGAAGACCACCAGCAATCCACCCCACATTTTACCTTTAGAAGGGTCCCTCCACCTTCCCGTCTCTAGTCGTATATTTATAAAGTGAGACTGCGAAACCCGAGTGTAGACTCAGGGTAGACGTTGGGCCTCGAGACTAAGGACCGTGCTCGATCGTCCACCACCCGAAAGATCACAACCACACAAACTGACTCTTCTACCCTTGTTTGGGTCTGACGGTGAGACCTCCCGACACCCGACCTCCCGCCTGGACTCGGCAGAACAAACTCCCGAACCGTCACTCCACGTTACGTCCCCAAAGTGACTAATCTCTAAGTAAAGAATTCATAACGGGAGAGACTTTTCGTAGACGACTCCTCAACAAATCAGTCGTTCAGCACAGGCTAAGAAAACACTGGGATATCTGGCGGTCCGAGGAGACAGGTACCCTAAAGGGTCCGTTCTTATCCCCTCAGCCAACGGTAAAGGAAGAGGTTCCCTAGAAGGTCTGGGTCCCTAGTTCGAACGTAGAGGACGAAACCCTTAGTCACAGAAATGGTGACTTGGTGGACCCTTCGGGAAGACGACTCCTCTACCTTCCTATTTCGACACTCGTCATAGAGCGTACAATTTCGCTTAATTGTCTAGCACAAATAGGGAACCACTCCGTCCCTCTACCTGCGTTCCGTCGCTCCTACCCTTCACCTCCCCTGTCTCTCTTTGCCTGTAAATAATTCCTGGTACTACACGGTTCTTATTACGGGTGTCTGGAGTAAATTAGGAGTGTGGACACACTTTCTCGAAAAAAACTAGAGTCTCCGTCTCCCAACTCAATCTGTGTAGTGTCGACCAGTCACGCTACAGGGAAAGAACAAAGTGAATAGAAATATGAAAAAAATAAGAATAAGAGATACAAGTAAAGGGTGAGAAGTGCTGTCAGTCAGAGTATTCAAATTACATACAGGAGAATAAACATAAACATACACACACAAACGTAAAATTTGAATGTATTTGTCTCCTCATCTATAGGGTAAAGTAAGTAAAAAAAAAAGTGAGTGGAACCGAAATTTTTGCAAAAGGATACCTTTTTAAACCTCGAAAAAGTTGTCATCTTATCATAGTACTCGAGGTCATATGGGTAGTGAGTTTCAGTTTGCATTTGACCTCCGGTTAAAACAAAGTGAATGTGGGGTGGGTAAGGATAAGAAGTATCTAATGAGACTTTGTCGTAGTATGATAAAGTAGTTATCTATAAAAAGATACTTGGAGATTTTATTTTAGTAATAGTATGTATTAGTAATATCGTATAATAGTATGGATTTTTAATCTTTATTAGCAAATATAGTTGTAAGTCAGTCGCACGTTTAAAAGGGACAAAAGCGTATAGAAATCAAACTTAGTTCTAAGTTTATCCCAAATATCTAACACTAACCAACTATACAAAGAACAGAGCAAATTAAACATCCAGATGGTGACGATTTTCAAATATATAACTTCTAATCTAGTACATAGAAGCTCCTCAAAAAGTCAGACCTAAAACGATTGACATAGGAGCACCACAAATCATTCCAAAAAATTTTTTAGTTAATAAAGACTGACACGACCCGGAAACATCGGCACGCACCTGAAGTCGACACCATTCGTCCCCGACGACAAGGGACACCTCGAGTCCGACGAGCGACGTCTCCGAAGGGAACAGCACCTCGTGTCCGAGATCCGCACCCAAAGCCATCAACGTCGGGCACCCGAGTCGTCGACACCACGCGGCCGAATCAACGGGACACCGTAGAAAGACCTGGGCCCTAGCTGGACCACAAGGAACGTGACTTTCCACCTAAGAATTGGTGACCTGGTGGTCTCTTCGGGACACCACAAAAAATTTTATACGAGGAGGTAGGACATATAAAGGACATCTAACCAGCACTCTAGATCTTTACACTAGTCTATTTCCAATTTTAAAAAACGTTCTTTGTGAAGCATCCACTTCAATGCCTGAAAATAGTCCTCCGTGGATCACAGACTAACAAAAAAAAACTTTATATCGACTATATGTTACAACACAATCAAAGTCCACAAATCGTGTTACTAAGTTACCACACACACATATATATATATATATAGACCGGTAAAGAAAAACACTATAATTGTCACTATTATTATTCACTCAAGTAATCCCTCAAAAGTTTACTATTAGAATTTTTTTAAAAAAAAACAAATAAATAAACCGACACATCTAGAATCAACGTCGTGAGTCCTAGAAATTAAAGTCGTGCATCCTGGATCAAAGGACTGGTCCCTAGCTTAGACCCCGGGGGACGTAACCCTCATGTCTCAGAATCGGTGAATGGTCCCCTCAGGGAGTTTACTACTATTAGCTTAAGATAGTAAGGATGAAGTAAATAATCAATTTTATAAAGATATTTCTTTTTAAATCAATGAAAGTGTATCTCTAACATATCCTTTCTGTTCTATTTACGAACTAAAGATAATCAAAGGCTTTATTACTCAATCAAAGAGATTTCTATTTAGTTATTCCAAAATTTTTATTCTAAAAATTGAGTACTTAAAGTAACTAATTAACTCAACAAACGACGATAAGTAGACCCAAGAATTTATCAGGATTGAAACCGTTTACCCTCGGAGATGTTCAACCAAAAAAAAAAAATTTTCAGGAAAAACTGATGTTTTCCTGAGTGGAGTAGTGAAAAAGAAAAAATTTTTTAGAAATAAACGAGACAGCGTAGAATCAACGTAGGACGTCCCAGAAAGAACCGCCGCATACATGAGAGATCGACGGCGTGTGTCTGAATCGACGGGACGTGGTGCACCCTAGAATCAAGGGGCTGGCCCCTAGCTTGGGTGCAGGGGACGTATCCCTCCGTCTAATAGTTGGTGACCCGGTGGTGTGTCAGGGGTGGAGTAATGAGAAACTATCGAAAGAACGACGACCATCTTAGTCTACCAGGACCGAGTATAATATTTAAATAACGGAATCTACGCCTCAGTCGGCAAAGAAGTCCCTCGGGACCAAGACTAATCACCCTCTGGTGTAAATCTACGGTGTCGAACCCACGGTCCTCGCGACACACAAATGTGAAATAGGCATAACGGTGCGAGTGAAAGGAGGTCCGTCGAAGAGGACTGAAGACACGGTGTGAGGTGGCACGCGTCAAAGTGAGACACGCTTGGACGAAAAGGTTGCTGCCTCTGGTTTTACGATGGTCAAGGGGTGACGGTGTCTGCTGTGTTCCTCAGGAGAATACGTAGACACACTCTTAGAAAAAATTTTTTATAAATAAAAACCACCGCAACTCAGAATCTAACTGACTCCTCACTGACGTGTTCAGACCTCGAGTCTCCTCTGCAGACTCAACTTCTTCCTTTACACCCGTTTAATCGTGTGTTCGCCCTCAATTCGACGTCACACCGACTCTACGGACTTCTCCCTACAGTCCCCTCGTCTCTTGTCCCGGACCCGGGTCGAAACTCCTGTGGTCGTAAATCACCGAGACACCTCCTTTTACTTGTATGTCTCCCCTGTCGTCCTCTCTGATCTCTACGTCCCTCTCTCTCAACGTCTCTCGTACCGCAGTACGTACCTCTCTCAACGTCTCTCGCACCGCAGTACGTACCTCTCTCAACGTCTCTCGTACCGCAGTACGTACCTCTCTCAACGTCTCTCGCACCGTAGTACGTACCTCCGGTGTCCTTCTTGCTCAAAGTTCGTCCCGTAGAACGAAAGGACTCTCTTTCTCCAGTCCTTTCTACTCCTGACTTTCTGTAGACGATTTAACTCGTTGCACTTCAGTACATTCAAATCCTTTTCGACAAAGTGATTCCTCGACCCGACCACTTCATCTTCTCTCTCACCCTACACTCTTCCTTGTCTCTTCGAAGACCCTTCCACGAATGTCCCTGACCCTATTGAGGTGACACCCCGAACGAATCGGGATGAGGGGATGAAGGACGGTCCTTAGACCTACACTACCGACCACCCTGTTGTCGGGAAAACCCTAATGTTCCTCCTCCTCAGGATCTTCGGAGTTAAGGTCGTGGAATCCGACGACTTGATCGGGATTGAGAGTGAGTGGAGACCCATAAAGAAAAGTATTCTTTTTAATTTAACACAACAAACGTCGATTTCTATTAAACATTGACTATATCCCACAGTGGACGGAACACAGTAGATTAGGGGTGGTACCGAAAAACTCCATCACCCTAATGATGTGGATATAATACCTGTTTCTCTGGAGTCGTGTCCCCTCAATTCTGTTACCGTACACACACGACAGAGAAGTCAACACAGACTGACAAACGTTGGGATACCTGAGGAGGTAGGTGAGGGGAGACAGATACTCTAAGAAGTCCATTCTTATGACCTCCCCAACGGTACGGGAGGAGGTCCCCTAGAAGGACCGGGTCCCTGACTTGGACACAGAGAATACAGAGGACGTACCCGTCCTCCCAAGAACTGGTGATCGTGGTGGACCGACTCTAAATTTCTCCAAAAGACTGAATTCTAGTCCGAGAATTCACGACGATGCTACACGAAAGAGTTGTCGATAATAAACACTAAAACAACGACAATAATAACGACGGTCGGTAGAGTCTGTAGTCACCCTCTACATCACCGTCGTTGGGGTGGGAAGACACACAGAGGGAAGTGAGAGTATACTGATAGTATGAGGATTGTGACGATTGTGGTCTACACCCCCAAATAGAGGTGGTTCGTTTAGACCCCGTGGTCGACATTGAGTTATGACTACGATAGAAGGTCCTCCATCGTAGTCTAGGGTACCCAATTCCTGGACCAGGGTACTCTGACGAGGGGTGAACCCTACGGTTAGTACTCGATGTCCAGGGTCCAATCGGTTTTAAAGACGGACAGAACAGACATTTAGTCTCAAAGAATACTAGGGGAGGAACACAAGTTAATTAAACGATCTCATCGAGTGTCTTGAGTCCCTTTGTTTTTTATGTCTCCTTGTCAGTCTACTTCTCTATATGTCCCGTTCCAGGCCCTCCCAGGACTCGCATCCACGAAGATCAGGGTACCCTCACCGAACCCAGTGGGAGGACCATACCTACACATATGGGTGGACCTCAGAGAAGTTTAGGGTGTGGAAACCATAAAAAGACCTCTGTACTAGCTGACACTTAAGGTAACGATTAGGAGGAAGGAGGAGTTCTCTGAACCCCTCATACCGACTTTCAAGGTTCGAAGATTAGTTCCGAACCAAAAAGGTCGGGGGAGGTCCTCAGTAGGTCCTCGAGTGAGTCTCAGTGAAGAAATCTTGTTTTCTGTGAGGATAGTGGGTCTTTTAGTGGTAGTAGAGACGTCGGGCACGGTCCTTGATCCCGTCTCCGGTCACGTATATACCTAAAATAATGGAACGTTCCCTTAATTACTATCTTATTACGATTCAGGGGAAAGTACCTCCATCGGAATATCGAGCATGAAGGGTCTTCGAAACTTTAGGGATTACTAAGACAGATACGGAGGAGACAAAGTACAAACACCTCGACCACATCCACCATCCTTATGTCTCTCACCTACACCTTCCATTAAAGATTTCGATATTAGGATGTCAAGATGAGATTTCTGTGACACCACGTCAAGTATATGCTTTGTTAGGAGGTCGAGTCCTAGGGCCCCACCCTCACCCCCTTGCGACTCTAGTCCCTTAGTCATGTCAGACGCTTCCCCTAGTTCAAGGGAAAGGTGCCGACATGGGTAGACAGTCCGCGTCACTCCTCGCACGTGGGACCCTGTTTAGTACAAATAGCAACAAGGCGAGTCGTACTGTAGTGATTCCCCCAACGTTTTAGTGGGTCAAGATACGTCTTCTCTTTTAGATAGGTTCAATACGTTGACAATAAATTTTAGGATCGGTAGTCGGCACTCTTTTCTGGGTAGTTTCTTGTCTTATCTTATTAAAAGTCACTACCAAAAACAATGATTGAACAGTGACGTTTGTATGAAGGTGGGTTTATCTCGTTCTTTTTTTTAAAAAAAGGGAGATCAAATATCAGATACTCTTGAACTTATCTTAAACATAGGAAGACAGCACACTTTTAACATATTTAGAATTAATACGACTTAACCAAGTACCACTAAAAGTCCAGATACATACATCGGAATGTGAACAAACAGATAAGTGACACAATTAAAAACTCTCAACTATAACTTTAAGGTCGATTTTTAGAATTTAATAGACGAATTTTTTATTTACATTATATATCACTTTGATACCCGAAGGACCCAAAGGGTCCACGAGTACCATTTCTTAGGTAGACAGTCACATCCTCTGTATTCTCTGTGTCCAAACTGGGGACCCAACCCTTCTATGGGACCTCCTCCCATACCGTTGGTGAGGTCACAAAACGGACCTCTTGGGGTACCTGTCTCCTCGGACCGTCCGATACCAGGTGCCCCAGTGTCTCTCGACCTGTGCTGACTTCGCTGAATCGTACTACGTATCACCTTGATATACATTAAAACACACATAAAAGGTTCAGAGGACATTTACACAATAGCATGAAAGTATTAAATTTTGTGTTTTTTCTCTTCTTGGTTATAAACGAGATAAATTTTTTTAAGGACTCTTAGTCGTGACACTTTAGTGTAGGAGTCTTACAAATATTAATGACAACCGTTAGGTGAATATTCATAAAGTTGTACGTAGAACGGTCACGTTCGTACATAGTTGTTAATCTCTTCGATGGTGGGAATGAATTACATTAATTTTTAACTTAAATTATTTCTTGTAACGGATTACTAAACGTAGAAAAAAATTTTTTCGTAACTTATTTTAAATCTCAGATAATCACTAAATATAGGGAATATTAAGAAATTCGTGACTAGGACACACACGAGTCAGAGAGTCAACACAGACAGAGAAACGTTGAGGTGCCTGATCGGGGGGTCCGAGGAGACAGGTACCCTAAGAGGTCCGTTCTTCTGACCTCACCCATCGACAAGGGAAGAGGTCACCTAGGAGGACTGGGGGTCCCAGTCTGGGTCAAGAGGACTCAACCGTCCACCTAAGAAATGGTGGCTCGGTGTACCCTTTCGGGTTCGTAACCAGATGATATATGTTAAATTTTGAGACGTACACTATCCCTGAAAGAACTACCAGGTCACCAATTCTTAGAAGGAAGGTTCGTCCCCTGTGTTCAAGTTAGGAACCAGTCCCTTGATTCTAAGGTGAACGACTTTCCATTGACTCGGGTGCCTGAGACCTCGGGTGTGAAGTGTTGTTCTCTTCGGGAACATGGCTTTGTTTTTCTAGGGTGTACGGCGTTGATTCTGGACTATGTCAGCTGATTTATTTGTTCATTTTTGAAGTACATGCTATTTATTGTCCAGTAACAAAAAAGGAGTGGTCTCATAGACCCAATTTATTTTGTGACTAAAAATGTGATGATAAAAAGTGAAAGTTATTGACGGGTAGTCAAAGTTTGTTTACTTTAAGTAAAAATTTTAAAAAATTTTAGCTTTTAAAATAAAATAACTTCATATCAACTAAATGTTACAACACAATGAAAGATGACATATGTTTGACTAAGTCAGTATGTATATATATATGAAAAAGTATAAAAAAGGTACTACTAAATAGTGTTCTATAACTGACATCTCATGGAATAAGAAATAGGTAAAATACTTATTACCTTTGAGTCAAATAAAGTCTAAGAGGTGGTGGTAGTAGAACTAGTACTCTCGAATAAAATAAAATAAAAAAAAACATCAAATTTTCCTTAAAGAAATAATTTGGACAATGGCATTCTAGGTAAATTTATATTTATGGTTTTTTAAGATCCTAACAGTGGTTTTAACATTAGTTACTTACTACCATAATCTTCAAAAAAGGAAATGTAAACGAAGAGACTTAAGAAAAGACTCTCGAATAAAATTTTTACACAGGCGGTACTCTAACGCCTGTCATACTTCAGACTCACCTTTCAACCCCCTTAGACACGTAGCCGTGTCGATAGCGATTAGTGAGACCAAGAGGAACCGATGGCGAAAGGTACTTGTTACGAAATCTGAACAATCGCCCGACTTTAGGAAGGGTGGTCAGAACATTTAGTAAGTAAAACCTCAGTTTACTTTTGCTGGTAGAGAGATCTATTGGATGTATATAAATAACTTAAACAATGCTATAACGAAGTCTACAAATACAAAACCACAAAACCGGAGTTCCGTACACCATCTTATCAAATCCCAGGGTTGATCATTAGCTTGGATGTGGGGGAAGCAACCTCCAGCTTTAAAATTGGTGACCTGGTGGTCTCTTCAGGGAAGACGTATAAAATTTACGATGTCGGAAGACATTACCACCCTTACCTTAAGGTTCCTGTACCCACTGGGCACAGAACTAATCTCCTTAATCATTTTGATATCAGATACGACACTCGTGGATGACACACGGTCCTTGAAACCTAAATAATGATACTAGTAGAGTTGAGGTACTCCTTCCAAGTAGTTGACCCCTTTGTCTCAGTCTGGTCCTTCTTTAAACGGGTCTGAGAGTGAGGATGCTCCCCGGTCTCCACAATGAAATTCTATAGGCAACACAATGATGACAAATTGTGTGTCACCTCGATGACCAATTCCACTGTCCTTTATGTATTCTCCTCTTTCCCAACCTTTCCTTTTTTGACAAATACGTGTTATGCTTACAGATGTATCTATTGCGTCGTCCTAGTTAATAATCTTGATTTTTCTCTTGAACCGTTCTAGAAGGACCTATACTCTAGTGATTTTTTTTTTAGTCATCACAAAGAATATAGTCAGTATCAGGTAATCTTTAAAGTCATGTTCACTCTAAAGTAACTGTCACAATTGTTTATAGATCTATAACCGTATAGTTTTTGTATGTACTAGAGGGACCCCTTTTTTTTTTTGGGGCGGAGACTTTTAGTCTCCTAATAGATAGCTCTCCATCAGGTTCTAGAACTATCCTATTAAATTATAACAATTTAAAGGGAATTAATTAAAAATTTGTCACGTTACGGTCATTTTTAAAGTCAACGGATAAAACTGTAGAAGTGATTAGACATTTATACTTGCCAAATGTGACTGTGTTTGATAGTTTTATGCTTCTTGTTCTTAGGTGTTTTTTCATTCTTTCAGATTTTTCTTTCGCTTCTTACCGTCCCCATACGGGTAATCGATCTATAGTCCTATTAAAGTTTCGGAATTACATTTCCGTCCCTGAAGGGACCGCCAAGTCACCAATTCTAAAGTGGAAGGTTCGTCCCCCACACACAAGGTGGGAGATCCTAGGGTGTACGGAGACCCGGTTTTGGGGGTTTGTATTTTGTCTTCGCTATAACATTGTTTAAGTCATTTCTGTTTTTTATCAGGTGTAGTTTTTTTTTTAGAATTTTTTTTTTATTATTTCCGTTGTTACTCAGGGAACCTGACGTTCCTCTAAGTTGATCAGGTAGGATTTCCTCTGGTCAGGACCCACAAGAAACCTTCCTGACTACGACTCCGACTTTGAGGTTATGAAGCCGGTAGAGTACACTTCTCAACTGAGTAACCTTTTCTGGGACTACGACCCTCCCTAACCCCCGTCCTCCGCATCCCCTGCTGTCTCCTAATCTACCGACCTACCGTAGTGGCTGAGTTACGTGTACTCAAACCCACTTGAGACCCTCAACCACTACCTGTCCCTCCGGACCACGCGACGCTAAGTACCCCAGCGTTTCTCAGCCTGTGCTGACTCGTTGACTTGACTTGACTTGACCTGAATCCTTTTTACCTATCTGGTCATCTCGTCTCTCTTTTCGAGAATCTCCCTAGATCCTTATACACTCTTGAATTAGTTTTTTCTTTTTTAATTACCCTTCTCCTACCCGAGAAATTATCTTCCACAACCGTCCCTCTAGTCGAACCGTAAGACATTACTGACTCTCCCCGTCCTGCGACCGCCCCACCATGCTTCCGAGATCTCCCTCCCCTATATACATATCGACAAAGTGCAACAACGTGTCGTCTTTGATTGTTGTGACATTTCGTTAATAGGAGGTTAATTTTTTTATTAACTTCAACAACTTATTCAGTTATTTTTACCGAATAATGTGTCTCTTTTTATTTTGACCTAGGGTGTTTTGTAGAGTACCTTCCCATCTAAGGTCTACTTAATTTATGTATTTTAAGTTTCCTTTTATTGTTTCAATTATCTTCGACTACAACCTCTCATGGAAACACTAAATCCCTATCTTTTTCTAGAAGGGCCATGTTCTGTATCAACTAGTATAGTTTTATTTCCTGTAGTAAGATTTGAAATGTCTTTTATCCTACCTCTTTCTATAAACGTTACGAATTCTATGCTGTTCCGCGATTCTTCCTTTACCGTTGGGTAAGGTCATAAGAACGAACCTCTTAGGGTCGGACCTCTTAGGGGTGCCTGTCTTCTCGGACCGTCCGATGTCAGGTGTCCCAGTGTTTCTCAGTCTGTGCTGACTTCGCTGAATCGTGCGTGTTTCGTCATAGATTTTTTAAGTTCCTAAGGATTTTTTCTTCTTTTTATATCCGTAAAGATATCTTTTTACCCGTTTTCAAAGTTTCGTCGTTAAATATCTTCACATTTATTTACAAATGGTACTTCTCTACGAAGTTTAGCAATCGTTATTCTCTTTACGTTTGGCATCGTTCTTTCTCGACCGTCCAATACCAAGAATCTCCGTGAGAATCTACCACCTAAAACGGGGGACGGACGTCCTTATACCCTTGTGTCCCTAAGTACGTCTCGACCACCCTCACAGCTGGACGTGGTGACGAGACTGACTGTCAGAATTGTTTAATTCCTACACATTTGGTATAAATTTACAATTCTTTTCACTGGTGGGTTCAGGTGATCCTCTGTACCCGTTTCCACAGGTGACGTCGTAGTGAGCACCATCACCCGCCAACCTCCTCCGACGTGGTAGAGGTACCCCCGCACTTATTACGTTTCACCACGGGTTAGCAGCTCCAGATACGTCGTCTGTCTCCTTTGACTGATCTACATTTTTGTCGGTGCACCGACCCAGTGGAATCTAGACTCACTTTATTTTTCCCTTAACTTTATTATAAATACATGCATTCCCAAATGCAAAATGTATCCCAAGGGTCTAAATCGGTTTTTGTTTTGTTCTTTTTAGGGTTTGACTTACAGGTCAATTTACACTGAAAGTCTATTTGTTATTTTTAATATGGTTTTTACTAATGGATATGATTTTCAATAAATAACAACTAGACTTGGAGTTTGACTTGACCTATAAGACATAAAATAGTCGTCATGATCCAAATGTTCTTTTTATGAACATTTTTTGAGTATATTTTCGGTAGTCTTACCAATAATTGTACCGTCCATACACGTGTGCTCAGACACTTTCATCCCTTTCCCCACTTTTTCCTTTTTTGTTTTGTTCTTTCCCGAAACGTGATTGGACCCTACCAGTATGCAGTATTGACTCCACACACTAATTAACTTGGGGATGGAGACTCCAGGTCAAAAAAAAAAATTTCATCACATTCTTAGTTCAACGATAAAGAGGTCAATGTCCGAGTATAGAAACTCCGGTCTATCTCGACTCTTCTCGGAACGAATTGGGTTCCTTCATCCTTTTGTCGGAGACCTTTCCTCTTCGAAAAGTTAAATTAAAGACTCTGTTCCTACAGGGTATCTTCGTTAGTTAGTTAGTCGACTTTTCGTAAATCTTAAATTTTTTCGGTCCTTCTGACCGGAAGCAAGGGACCTCGGGTCTGTCACAGTAGACGAAGTTTGAGGACAGAGATTGGAGACCAACGATGTCGTCCTACACCTCGGACTTAAAGACTGGCACGGGATCGACTAAGACTAGAAGTCAGTCCTCTTAAAAAGGTTTGGTCCGTCCTTTTCCATTGACTACTGACTGTTGTCATTGATCTTAATAAAACAGTAGAGAATTAAGTCAAGTCAAGTCAGCGAGTCAGTACAGGTTGAGAAACGCTGGGGTACCTGACGGCCGGGGGTCCGAAGGGACAGGTAGTGGTTGAGGGTCTCAAACGAGTCTGAGTGCAGGTAACTCAGTCACTACGGTAGGTTGGTAGAGTAGGAGATAACAGGGGAAGAGGAGGACGGAAGTCAGAAAGGGTCGTAGTCCCAGAAAAGGTTACTCAGTCAAGAAGTGAAGTCCACCGGTTTCATAACCTCAAAGTCGAAGTGGTAGTCAGGAAGGTTACTTATAAGTCCTGACTAAAGGAAATCCTACCTGACCAACCTAGAGGAACGTCAGGTTCCCAGAGAGTTCTCAGAAGAGGTTGTGGTGTCAAGTTTTCGTAGTTAAGAAGTCACGAGTCGAAAGAAGTGTCAGGTTGAGAGTGTAGGTATGTACTGGTGACCTTTTTGGTATCGGAACTGATCTGCCTAGAAACAACCGTTTCATTACAGAGACGAAAAATTATACGACAGATCCAACCAGTATCGAAAAGAAGGTTCCTCGTTCGCAGAAAATTAAAGTACCGACGTCAGTGGTAGACGTCACTAAAACCTCAGGTTTTTTTATTTCAGACAGTGACAAAGGTAACAAAGGGACAGATAAACGGTACTTCACTACCCTGGCCTACGGTACTAGAATCAAAAGACTTACAACTCAAAATTCGGTTGAAAAAGTGAGAGGAAAAAGTGAAAGTAGTTCTCCAAGAAATCAAAAAGTGAAAGACGGTATTCCCACCACAGTAGACGTATAGACTCCAATAACTACAGAGGGTCGTCAGAACTAAGGTCGAGCACGAAGGAGGTCGGACCGTAAAACGTGTTACATGAGAATATTCAACTTATTCGTCCCACCGTTATATGTCGGATCTGCGTGAGGAAAGGGTTAAACCTTGGTCAGACAACAAGCACAGGTCAAGATTGACAACGAAGAACTGGACGTATGTCTAAAGAGTCCTCCGTCCAATCCCCCAGACCATAAGGGTAGAGAACTTCTTAAAAGGTGTCAAACAACACTTGGTGTGTCAGTTTCTGAGACCACACACTTCAGTTCACCCGGAATCTTTCGTAGTGATGCTTGTTTCGATCACCTCCACTACCTTAAGGTCAACTTGACAAAGTTTAGGACTTTCTACTACGACACTTTCACGACGTGAGTTATACGGTCGTTTAAACCTTTTGGTTATCGGTTATTTGGTCATCGGTTATTTCGTCTTCATATACAAAAAGACCTTGAGAGAACGAAACATCTACTATGTCATCTATAACCGTTAAACTAGAGACCAAGGAGACAGAAAAGATTTAGGTCGAACTTGTAGACCTTAAAGTACCAAACGGATGACAACTTCGGACTGAACCTCTTAAAACTCGTAATGAAACGATTGCACACTCGACCTCACGTTAACACACCATCAAACTTGTAAGAAACCGTAACGGAAAGAAAGTCTAACCTTACCTTTGACCGGAAAAGGTCAGGACACCGGTGACGACTCAAAAGGTTTAAACGACCGTATAACTCACGTCGTGAAAGTGTCGTAGTAGAAAGTCCTAAACTTTGTCAAGTTGACCTTAAAGTAGTGGAGATGATCGAAACAGGCATCACTACGAAAGATTCCGGGTGAACCGAAGTGTCGGGTCCTACGGACCGAGATCCACTCACTAGTGTGGTAGTACCAATAGACCGAGTACTACTAGAAAAAACATGTCGAGAAGACACATAAGAACGGTGGAGAAGAATTATAGAAGACGAAGACAATCCAGGTATGGTAAAGACAGGAAATAACACGGGTAGAAACGTACTTTACAAGGAAACCATAAAGATTAAAAGAACTTCTCTAGAGATCAGAAAGGGTAAGATAACAAAAGGAGATAAAGAAACGTGACTAGTGACTCCTTCCGAAAGANAAAGGAGATAAAGAAACGTGACTAGTGACTCCTTCCGAAAGAATAGAGAGAAACGATAAGAAACCTTGAGACGTAAGTTTACCCATATAGAAAGGAAAAGAGGAACGGAAATCGAAGAGAAGAAAAAGAGTCGATAAACATTCCGGGGCCTGTTGGTAGAACGGAAAAACGTAAAGAAAAAGAACTAGAGACGGAGGATATGTTACAGTACTTGGAGGTAGGTATCAAGAAGTTCGTGAGATAGTCTAGATTAGGGAATTTAGATAAACAGTGAAGGTGACGTATCTGCATTCCCCAAACCAAATCCAGTATGGACTTACCAGATCGTCAAAAAGGATGAAAAAAGTAAAATTCAGACTTAAACCGTTATTCCTTAAATACTAGACTCGGTAGTAGTCGAGGACCAGAACAAAAACAACGATGAGGTAGAAACTGACGTTTCTTATGTTAGTTAGACTAAAGTCACAACTGGTACACTACTACAGGTGTACATCAGAAGAGAACACAACAACCTTCTCCCACAAACGACAATGGTCACGCAAGAGAACCACTTTGAGGTAGTCGGAAACGGGACGAAGTAAAACATGAGGCTCCGGTTTTAACGGACAATGACGTCCATAGAGCACTGAAGGATCCGACAGTCCGTGATAATCACAATCAACCAGTCAGCACGGGCTGAGAAACACTGGGGTACCTGACGTCGGGTGGTCCGAGGAGACAGGTACTCTAAAAGGTCCGTTCCTATGAAGTCACCCAACGGTAAAGGAGGAGGTCCCCTAGAAGGGTTGGGTCCCTAGCTTGGGTCCAGAGGACACGACGTCCGTCTAAGAAATGGCTGTCTCGATGTTCCCCTCGTGATATATTAGAGAATTAGTCCCTAAATCAGTCTGATCCACACGTGACAAATACGAACAACCAGAATTCGTGGATAGTTGTCTTTTTTTTTTAATCTTTTTCTCGGTTTCTGTTATGTACCCTTGCTGTGGATTTATTTGGCGCAATAAAACTACCCTAAATACTACTAACATTCAGTCATACCGACCAAATTGTTATCTTTGTACATCTAAACCCAGAACAAAATCTTAGACAAAAACATAAAAGCGAAATGATTATGGTTAGTTTCTGACGAAGAAGAGTCTCTACTCCGTGTTTCCCATAGATATTGCAGTACGGACACAAACGATTACGACCCGGTAGTCCGTGATACACTGGCTTTAAGCCGGTCACTCATTAAAGGCTCACGACTAAAATAAAGTGAATAAAAAAATTGAATAACAGGTGTGACGCATCCTACACCCTAAACTTAAGAGACTGGTCTCTAGTTCGGACACGGGTGACACGGACGCGCACCCTTCATACCTCAAAATTGGTGACCCGGTGGCCCCTTCAGGGGGTTTGTGAACCATCTGTGAGTACAAGTGAGTGTAAACGTTTTGCTATACCAACCGGAATAATCTTAGATGAAATTTACTCCAAAGGGAAGGACGACAAAAACCTCTCTCTCTTCTTTTGTAGAGTTCACATATAAATGATGAATGACGTTTGACAACCCCGAAGGGTCAACCACGTCAACCATTTGTTAGGCGGACGGTTACGTCCTTTGGTCCTCTGAGTCCAAACTAGGGACTCAACCCTTCTAGAGGACCTCCTCCTTTACCGTTGGGTGGGGTCATAAGAACGGGACCCTTCGGGGTCCCTCTCTCCTCGGACCACCCGATGTCAGTGTTTCTCGACCCGTGTAGACACGTGCGTGTACGTGCGTGCGTTTGACAAAGACGTCAATAAAGCTGTGCTTACCGATGAACGAGCAGGGAAACTTAGATAACCGAAGAGGACGAAACACGAAACCAGAAAGACAAACCCGAGGAAGTTTTAGACGAATACACGTGACTCGCGGAAATACGATGTTTTGTGTTCGTGTCATCCACCGCTGGTGTATTACATGTTATCAGTATATAACCGTTGGGTTTTGCGTCTGTCCTTCAGCCGTGCGTCTAGGGCTACCTGGAGATTCCACAGACTTCGGGGGTCAAACTCTTTGTGACCGATCTTTTACTTTGTAGACATGGGAATTCCCTCTGTGTCTACTTCACTAGAGAAAAAGTAAAGAGGTTTAAGGTCTCTCTTATGTCACTTCTAAGACTTTCCGTCCCTCGGCGCCCCCATTCCCGAAATCCTTACTCCCAGGGTCGACCTTACTACTTCTCCTCTCCGTTATTCCAAGGGGAATCCACCCGACTCTTAAGAGGTCAAGAACGGTACTGCTGTTTCGACCCCCCTGTTTCCCTTAATTCGTGAACGACAAGGTTGTGGATCTAACCCCACCCTCCCCTTAACAAACCTTTCTGTGTCCCGTCGTTAATTCTCAATTTTTCGTCGATTGGGTCACGGGATTCCGTCTCCAAGAGTTGGACCCACGGATAATCGTAGTCGTCCCCTCGGGAAATTTCCTCGACTACGTACGTAGGTAGTGACCTCTAAACTTAATTAGCCAGCCCCAACCCGTAGTCAGAAACATTTTACAGGGACCCCCCAAGATTACACACCCGTTCCACCGGCTAGTCACAAGCTTCCCTTCGAAAAAGATGCCGTATTAATGTAAATTCCGGTGGACATAAGTAAAGAAAAAAAAAAATTAAAAATAAATAAATAAAAAAGACATAAGTAAAGAAATTACCCCCTTCCCACGGTCGGAAATAACTGACGTGACGAGCGATAAATTTATTATTATTATTATTTATCATTATCGTCGATCGTAAATACTTTCGAACAATATACGGTCCGCAACACAATTGGTGAACTGTAGACAACTTGGAAGTGTTGTGGAGTCACTTTACCTATAATAATAGAGGGAAAATGTTTACGTCCGAGTCGTTCCGGTTCTTTAAACGGAGTTTAGAAAGTTCCCGTTTATGTATTTATATATTTACTTTCGTTAATGTGCGGGTTCCAGAACATTCCCCTGACCTACACTTGGTGACGGAATCAAGAAGACAACTCCGTTGATTGACGATAGAGTTGCGCAAATTGTTTACAAATAACTGACCTGGTATATGCACGGAGAACAACAACAAATCAGCGAAGTCAGTACCTGTTGAGAAACGTTTGGGTACCTGACGTCAGGTGGTCCTAGGAGGCAGGCACCCTAAGAGGTCCGTTCTTATGATCTCACCCATCGGTAAAGGAGGAGGTCCCCTAGAAGGGCTGGGTCCCTAGTTTGGGTGTAGAGAACGTAACCGTCCACCTAAGAAAATGGTGACTTGGTGGACCCTTCGGATATACACGGACTGGGATCCCATCCATGGCACCTACACTTCTGCTTGTTCCGTTTTGAAGACGAGAGGTTAGAATAGTTTTCTGTCGATTAAGGGTTTGGTGCACTAGTTACGATAACCCCACTGGTTTATGGGGACAACCGGGTTCTAAGAAACCAGAATCGTGATGTTAGGAATTAAGACCTGTTAAGAAGTCAGGACCCGCTTGCTCCTGTAAACCAGTGGGACCTACAATGCCTCGTGACACACACCCGACCCCGGCCATACCCCGCCACCCCCGAGCATCTCTTCTCTAGTCCTTGGAGTGTTTCTTGCAATACAGAGAGACATCTTCCGAACCTCAAGAAATCCAGTTTTTACCTCCGCTCCCCGGGTCCTTTCTCACAAGGACCACCTTCTTGGTCCTTCCTCGAGTCGGAACCTCCCCTCCCTATCGTTCCTTAAATCATTTCAATCTCAAACCCCACACACCCATACCCCAACTACTTCGACCACTACCCCTTCAACCCCGTCATACTTCCTTGACCCTAAGATCTCCGTTTCTCAAGTGGAATTCTCAAAAGTCGTGACTCATCCCAATGGACTCTTCCTTTAGGTTTTTTGTCCTCTACCACCCGTAACCACCATATCACCTCTTGTGTCGGCGGAAAGTTTTTATCTCCTCTATATACATATGTACCTGTCGACTAAGTGAAACGACCTTTCATCTTTGAGTATGTTGTAACATTTTATTCATATGGGATTATGTTATTTATTTAGTTTAGTTTTCCCAAAAGTCGTTCCCTCTTAATACGAACTAAAACGTAAATTTTTCTACTTCGACCAATACTCTCGTCCCACCCCCAATGTTGACCTTCTACCAATACTATGTCCACTCTTGACTCCAGTCCTTTCTTACGACAGATGTCGTCGTTGTTGTAGATTACGGATAACTAATGAACTACACACACACACCCACCCAATCGGCGAGTCAACACAGGTTGAGAAACACTAGGATACCTGAATCGGGCGGTCCAAGGAGACAGGTACCCTTACAGGTCCGTTCTTATGACCTCACCCAACGGTACGGGAGGAGGTCCCCTAGAAGGGTAGGGTCCCTAGATTAGACACACAGGACGTGACCGTCCGTCTGTAAAAACGACTCGGTGGTCCCGTCTGGTTAAGTTTGTGCTTAAACACGTTTATACTCGGGCTTGAGACCGGAAGTGGCTCTCCGACTCCTAAGGTCAACACCCCAGTGTCGCCCCGTCTGGACCTCCGCTACAGAGGTCTGTGCCCCCACCGGGACGCGGCGTCTCTGTTGTCGACCACAGAATAGGGGTTCGTCCGCACGGTAAGCGATGCACAAAATGTCTGGTGGTGGCCCTCCCACTTGACGCGGGGCGGGGCGGCGCGGGGCGAGGCGGGCGGACGGGGCGGGAAACGAAAAGGCTCCTTTAGTCCGACCTCAGACAAATCAAGACGGGTCGACCGGAAGCGGAGAGTTTTAGAGGTATAACTCTTCTTTTGCTCACTTGCACTGAAACTACACATCCTCTGTTTATGAACTTGACGTCTTCCTCGACGCCTGTCAGGCGCGAGGCGAGTCTCGGGCCCCGACCGCGCACACGTGGAGTCTCGACAAAGGATACTTTAGGGTATTTTTCAAGGAGGCACCCACCGTGACAAAGGCGTCGGACTAACCGGCCCTCCCGAAGTAGTCGATTGTAATACAGTAGTGACCAACAACCGCCCCCGAGGAGACCCTGTGAACTCTTTGAAACTATCTTTGTAAAGAGAAACCGTTGTCAGCCGACAAAGGTGCCAAATTGTTATGATTGGTCTACGTTTCACCTGGTCGTTTCCCCTCCGGACGGGGCCCCCTAGCCTCTGGGAGTGTGTGAGTGCAGGACGGGACCTGTCGAATCTATTGGAGGAAGACCGGGGAAAGGGAAAAAGAGTAGAAACTTCACCTTGTTGTCAACCTCGAGATTAATGAAGCACCACGCTCTTACTCGTCAATTTCTTCAAACGTTTAAAAACTCAAGAAATTACTTCTCATTAGTATTTCAGGAAGCCTCCTGTATCAAATACTAAAACAAATAAATCCGACACGACGCAGTAGTAAGGCCTCTTCCGTTACCGTTGGTGAGGTCACAAGAACGGGCCTCTTAGGGTCCCTGCCCCCTCGGACACCCCAGCGTGTCTCAGCCTGTGCTGACCTCACTGAGTCGTCGTCGCCGTCGTCGTCACGGCAGCAACGACACGACCGAACACGGCTCGACGCTCGACGCTCGACGCCACTCGACCCCGCCGGGAGATCCACACCACACGTCCGACGAGTAAGTCCACCGAAGAGAACAACGTCTTCGTGTCCGAGGTCCCGTGTGCCCGAACGCCGAGGGTTCCAGTTCTGACGTCCGAGTTGACAACACCGGGTGCCCGACTCGACGAGACGCCGTGCACCCTAGAAGGGTCTAGTCCCTGACTTGGACACAGAGGACGTGACTGTCCGTCTAAGAAATGGTTACTCGGTGGTCCCTTCGGGACCTCCCGTACAAAATCTTTGTTTACTTTATTCATTGTTTCGTCTCGAATTGACATGACTACAATTAGAGTACACCTAGATTATCTGACAGTAAGAATCTCTAGATGATTGAGTTCATTTATTAGGAGAGTGGACTATATCTGTTACATAAGAAATTTAACTTCATATCGACTAAACAATCAAAGTCCTAATCTCGTTACAAAAATATATATATTTTAAAAGTCTAATAGCAGGTAACATCCAATAATATTCTATCATTTAAATGAAGGGACACGTTAGTCATCCTGGAACTGCAAATAGACAAAATGTATATTGTCATACGTAGAACATTAGGGTTTGAGGATTAAAACAGGGTAAGGGGGAACCATTGATAGTCTATCAAAAAGAGAGGGGGGATTCTAACAAAAGACACAGACACTCCGACAAAGACAAAACATTTATCAAGTAAACATAGTAAAAGAATCTAAGGTGTATATTCACTGTACACTATAAACAGAAATGGACTGAATGAAGTCAATCATACTATTAGAGATTCACATAGGTGTAACCACGTTTACCGTAATAAAGTAATAAAAAATACCGACTCATTATAAGGCACCACCCGTAGGGACCACCGAGTCACCATTTTGTTTTAGACAGTCGGTTACGTCCTCTGACCCCAAACGAGGAACCAAACCATTCTAGGGGACCTCTTCCTTTACTGTTGGGTGAGGTCATAAGGACGGACCCTTTAGGGTACCTGTCTCCTCGGACGGTCCGATGTCAGGAACCCCAACGTTTTCTCAGTCTGTACTGAATCGTTCATTTGTTGTTCTTGTTATAGTTCGACCAAAATCTTTTCCGTCTCCTGGTCTCTAGTTTAACGGTTGTAGGCGACCTAGTACCTTTTCGTTCTCTCAAGGTCTTTTTGTAGATAAAGACGAAATAACTGATACGGTTTCGGAAACTAACACACCTAGTGTTACTTGACACCTTTTAAGAAGTTCTTTACCCTTATGGTCTGGTGGACTGGACGGAGAACTCTTTAGACATACGTCCAGTCCTTCGTTGTCAAGCTTGACCTGTACCTTGTTTTCTGACCAAGGTTTAGCCCTTTCCTTTTTTAGTACCGACATATAACAGTGGGACGAATAAATTGAATATACGTCTCAGGTAGTACTCTTCACGACCCGATCTACTTCGTGTTCGACCTTAGTTCTGACGACCCTCTTTATAGTTATTGGAGTCTATACGTCTACTGTGGTGGGAATACCGTCTTTCACTTCTTCTTGATTTCTCGGAGAACTACTTTCACTTTTTCCTCTCACTTTTTCAACCAAATTTTGAGTTATAAGTCTTTTGATTCTAGTACCGTAGACCAGGGTGAGGAAGTACCGTTTATCTACCCCTTTGTCACCTTTGTCACTGTCTGAAATAAAAAACCCGAGGTTTTATTGACGTCTACCACTGACGTCGGTTCTTTAATTTTCTGAGAACGAGGAACCCTCTTTTTAATACTGGTTGGATCTGTCGTATAAGTTTTCGTCTCTGTAATGAAACAGTTGTTTCCAGGTAGATCAGTTCCGATACCGAAATAGTGATCAGTACATACCTACACTCTCAACCTGATATTTCTTTCGACTCACGGCTTCTTGACAACCTCTTCTGAGAACTCTCAGGGAACCTGATGTTCCTCTAGGTTGGTCAGGTAAGATTTCCTTTAGTCAGGACCTATAAGTAACCTTCCTGACTACGACTTTGAGGGTTATGAAACCGATGGACTACGCTTCTAGACTGAGAACTTTTCTGGGACTACGACCCTTTCTAACTTCCGCCCTCCTCTTCCCCTGTTGTCTCCTACTCTACCAACCTACCGTAGTGGTTGAGTAGTTGTCTGTACTCAAACTCATTTGAGGTCCTTAACCACCACCTGTCCCTCCGGACAACATAACGTCAGGTACCCCAACGCTTCTTAACCTGTGCTGACTCATTGACTTGACTGACCGACTTGTTCTTGTTATTGTTGTAAGTATGTATAAGGTAACATATACACATATATATGTGTGTATATATAGAGTGTAGAAGAAATAGGTAAGTAGACTGTCTTATAAAAATTACATTAAAAAAAACTTGTCCATCTTTTGAGTGTCCCAAATTATAAGGTTTGTCTACTTTCCGAAGGGACCCCCGAGTCTACCATTTCTTAGACGGACGTTACGCCCTCTAGACCCAAGCTAGGGGCCCAACCCTTCTAGGGGACCTCCTCCCGTACCGTTAGGTGAGGTCATAAGAACGGACCTCTTAGGGGCACTTGTCTCCTCGGACCACCCGACGTCAGGTACCTGAACGTTTCTCAGCCTGTGTCGACTCGCTGGTTCACGTGGGTGTGTGCTTCCCTATGTCTCAGTGGCAAAGGAGGACCTGAACAGGGTCACTCAGTTCGAGGGAGACGTTTCCGTCCCCTGCTCGATCGGGACCAAACAGACTCCGAAAGACTAAATCGGAACTTTCAGGAATCATTTGACCAACCAGTAGGTTACAGTGTCCGCATTGACTGTAATACTCAAACAACACACAGAAAGATCTCCATACATTAAACTGTTCTCGCTAGAATGATAAATTTTTTAGTAGTGTCCACTGATAAGTCAAGTCAAGTCAGCGAGTCAGCACAGGCTGAGTAACGCTGGGGTACTCAGCGTCGTGCGGTCCGGAGGGACAGGTAGTGGTTGAGGGCCTCAAGTGTGTCTGAGTGCAGGTAACTCAGTCACTACGGTAGGTCGGTAGAGTAGGAGACAGCAGGGGAAGAGGAGGACGGGGGTTAGGGAGGGTCGTAGTCTCAGAAAAGGTTACTCAGTTGAGAAGAGTACTCCACCGGTTTCATGACCTCAAAGTCGAAATCGTAGTAAGGAAGGTCTCTTTAGGGTCCCAACTAGAGGAAGTCTTACCTGACCAACCTAGAGGAACGTCAGGTTCCCTGAGAGTTCTCAGAAGAGGTTGTGGTGTCAAGTTTTCGTAGTTAAGAAGCCGCGAGTCGGAAGAAGTGTCAGGTTGAGAGTGTAGGTATGTACTAGTGTCCTTTTTGGTATCGGAACTGATCTACCTGGAATCAGTCGTTTCATTACAGAGATGAAAACTTATATAATAGATCCAACCAGTATTGAAAAGAAGGTTCCTCGTTCGCAGAAAATTAAAGTACCGACGTTAGTGGTAGACGTCACTAAAACCTCGGGGGTTTTTATTTCAGACTGTTTCTACAACATTTGTTGATCGCGTATTATAACTCTGTCCTCCTTTGGTATCATTGTGCCTTCGGGTTAAGAATAGCAGATTCCCAATAAAAATTCGCAAAGGTCGGGACCTTAACGATAAGGAGACGTTTTCTTTAGAGGGACGCTCCGAACCCCTTTTTATACATTTTCCACTTGAGACACCGGGGTAAAGGGTGTCCGCACCAACTGGTAATAGGAAAACGAATGTTAAATAAAAACATACTAATTTTTTTCGTAAACACAGTTCCACAAACTTAAAGTATTTATACAAATAGGTGCTTCGATAGAAATTCTCAAGGGACACGCTTACGTTGACTAAACCCTTTCGGGGCAAAGTCTCTGTCGTCTTGTTGGCGGGAATAGTTCACACTTGACTCTTTCTATATTCCTCCGGAAAAGGACCGATTTTTATCTGGATCTTGAACCGCATAAAATCGAAGCCCTGCAAAATGTTTGGCAGACCGTTTGGTCGTGTAATAATGAAATACTTATTCCGTGGTCGCAAGGAAAATTTACAAGATCGAAGTCCGACAAAATGAAAGCACGGTTTTTTNAAAGCACGTTTTTTTTTTTTTTCCTTTTCTTTTCTTTTCTTTTTTCCACTTAATAAATACTTTTATCCGTACTTATAGTATACTATTATGGGAGTCAAGAGCGTCCCCCATTTTACGCGACGCCGACCACGACAGGCGAGACGCCCGCTCGACTCGACCTCGTGCGACTCCTACGACGACCGCCGACCCTACGCCACACACTAGGGCTCTTGGCAGCCCCGAAGAGGTGAAGTGAGCTCGAGAGAGTCGGAGGAAAGGACGAAAGGAGGACGAAGGGACCGGC
Source organism: Capra ibex (assembly GCA_006410555.1). Lineage (NCBI taxonomy): Eukaryota > Metazoa > Chordata > Mammalia > Artiodactyla > Bovidae > Capra > Capra ibex. The sequence continues at coordinate 13,586,507 of SJYO01014747.1, forward strand.
GGAGGGTAGAAGGAGAGGGGACGTGGACGGGAGGGGGANGGGGAGGGGGGAGGGGAGAGAAGGAAGGAAGTAAAGGAGGGAGAAAGGGAGGTAGAACGAGACGGTTTGAAGTCTTTCGTCTCATGCCTTTAGGAAGGATATGAGCTCACACCAGTCGTCCGACCAAAATACCTTAACGCTTAAGTTCAACAAGTGGGAGACAGTCGGAGTCAAAGAAGTAGTCACTTTCCTCCACGATTACTATAGAAGAGGGATCCGGACACTACTCCTCATTTCCCCTGTCTATACCTTTCGCGGACTGTTCCTCATTTGTTATTTGTAATCGACCATAGTCTCGGACGGCGACCCCTTGTGTGTCCTACCCACACGAGCACCCGTCTCTAGTGTCAGGGACCTGTCCCTCTCCCACCCATTCCACTGGTTGAGAAGGACCAAACAGGTCCTGGTTGACCAAACACAAAATAAAAAAAATTGAAAGTAAGATGTAGTCTTGACAAAAAGTAACTTCATTGTAATCGAATATTGTATTCAGAGTGTACATGTTGTAATATAACGATGGAGTAGGGATGTCGTACGAGTGGTGGTTTTTAAATCGAAGGTAAGTAGTGATATATCAATGCACCAAAGTTACCCTTCAGGACCCGAAAGGACCACTGAGTCACCACTTCTTAGGTGGACGGTTACGTCCTCTGTGTTCAAGCTAGGGACCAGACCCTTCTAGGGTGGACGGCGTCTCGTTGAGTCGGGCACGCGGTGTTGATAGCTCAGACACGAGATCTCGGGCCCTGGTTGTAGATGACTTCGGGCGGTCGGTGCTCGGGCAGGAGGTGTCGTTGTCTTAGGGGACGTTCCTCTTCGGACTCGTGGCGTCGGTCTCTTTGCGGACGTGTCGTCACTTCTGGGTCGTGTCGGTGTTCATTTATTTATTTACGTATTCGAATTTTGTCTTTCGGGACGTGGCACCCTTGGAGGTGCGTCGGAACGGCCATCGGCTAGTGGGAGGGCTCAGTCTGACCCACCTGAGGCAGGAGAAGACCAGAAGGAGAAGTGTAGTCTCGGGTACAGTGTCCCGGTCTCGAGGTCGTGCACACTCCAATGGTCCTGTGAGTGAACGGACCGTGAGTCTCTCCCTTCCCCTGTCGGACGGCCCTTGGTCTCGACACCCTGGGAGAGACGGACGGACCGGTGAACCAGCACCTGATACACTGGGTCACTGACTCTCCACTCCGCAGGGGGAGGTAGACCGGTGGACGGGGACCGGAGGGGAGTCCCCCGAAGGAGGTCTGGAGGGTCGACTGGATCCTCTTTACCCTCCTTTGCCTCGTTCGTGACTTTTCCCCTTCTTTATGTTGAGGGAAATAATACACCTTCCGTCTTTGACACATAGTCAAGTCAAGTCAAGTCAGCGAGTCAGCACAGGTTGAGAGACACTGGGGTACTTAGCGTCGTGCGGTCCGGAGGGACAGGTAGTGGTTGAGGCCCTCAAGTGAGTCTGAGTGCAGGTAGCTCAGTCACTACGGTGGGTCGGTAGAGTAGGAGACAGCAGGGGAAGAGGAGGACGGGGGTTAGGGAGGGTCGTAGTCTCAGAAAAGGTTACTCAGTGGAGAAGCGTACTCCACCGATTTCGTGACCTCAAAGTCGTAATCGTAGCAAGGAAGGTTTCTTTAGGGTCCCGACTAGAGGAAGTCTTACCTGACCAACCTAGAGGAACGTCAGGTTCCCTGAGAGTTCTCAGAAGAGGTTGTGGTGTCAAGTTTTCGTAGTTCTTGGGGTAAAATAAAATAAAGAAAAAATTGAAAAATAAAATATGACTTCACATCGGTTACTTGTTGTAACACTATCAAAATCCACGTGTCATTTCCCCCGAGTACATAGGTAAGAGGGGGTTTGAGGGCAGGGTGGGTCTGACGGTGTATTGGACTCGTCTGAAGGGACCCGATATGTCCTCCAGGAACAACCATGGGTATCACACATGTACAGATAGGGCCTGAAGGATTGATAGGGAAGGAGAGAAGGATGGGAGGACCAGTGGTCTCCAAGGAAGAGATCCAGACACTCAGACAAAGACAGGACATTTATTCAAGTAAACATAGTAAAGAAAAATCGAAATTTCCTCGCGTAAAATCTTAAACAGAACTTCCATCGTAAAGGGACCATAAAGTCCTCATACAAAACATCGTCACTGGCCCCGGTCATGTTTCCTCCAAATCTTGCCCAAAGGTCTTCAAAGAGTCAGATTCGGTCGTGATAAGAAAATTTACGTAAGACTCTAAGTGTCGTGACACAGCTCTTATCCCGTGAAGGGTCCGTATCCCCCTCTCTTTGTCTGGTGTCCCAACGACCATCCTGACTTCTTTACGGTACACACTCCACCTCGGACCGTGTGCCACCCGAGACATATTTGTAATCAGGAGACAGTCTTGGAGAGGTCATTACTAACATACCATGTGCATTTTAGGTAAGGGATGAGAGGGACTGGGAAAGAGAACCCAGACCTTTGAAACAAATGTTCACTAACCTAATGGTCGGTCATCCAGAACAGACACTTAGTCTTACCGAAAGTAATTCTGGTCTCCGGTACACAGTACACGAAGAAGGGAGGGGTGCCACGGGTCGGGTACTTTATTGACGGCGAGACCGTTCTTCGGGAGGTCTTCTGTATTATTCCTTTTCTACTTTCTGCCCGACTCAGTGACACCCCAGCGGGGGGCGGGGGAGGCCTAAAGAACGACTCAACGGAGGTGAAGAAACGGAGTCCACGGGAAGTCCTTCTACCAACCAGTGGACGAAGACATTTGACCTCATCTTTATTGGGTGGGGCGGGTCTCGGATATCCCTGGGGAGAGGTTCGGACAAGAAGAAGGGTAACGGGTTCGAGCGCATAAGAAGAGTTCAGGGATTTGACTCTTTGACGACCCTCGGGGGTAAAGGTTAGACATTATATCTCGACCTTCCAATTTACGCTAACACGCACATTTCGAGTCACTTACGACCGGTAATAATGGACCTTGAAGAAGTGAGGGTAATTCAGACAGGAATTTTTAATAAAGACTACTTCCACACCTACACCCCGTCTTTGCCTCTCTCTGACGAGACCCCAAGATCTCGGGTGGAAAGGGCAAATGAGTGTGAGACTACAGACTAGAAACCAGTGGAAACATCTGGAAAGGGAGTCTCAATATAATTCTTCCCCTAAGTACAGTATTAGGTAAAATCCGTTGTTTTATCAAGTCTAAGTTTTATATGTGATGTTCAATTTTTTATTTACGTTTTAATTGTGTTCCAACGCGTCTCTGATCCTATAAGACCATTCCTTTCCTTCTTTTATGTTTACGGGGTACCGAGTCTGCCATTTCTTAGACGGACGTTACGTCCTCTAGTCCAAACTAGGGACTCAACCCTTCTAGGGGACCTCTGTACTTACCGTTGGTGAGGTCATAAGAACGGACCCTCTTAGGGTACCTGTCTCCTCGGACCTCCCGATGTCAGATACCCCAGTGTTTCTCAGTCTGTGCTGACTCGCTGGTCGTGAAAGTCCAAGTGTACCTGGCGTGTGAAGCCCTAACAAAGACAAATACACAACTATGTAAAGGAGGATTAGAAAAAAGAAATCGTCGGAAGGTAAAATTCAGTCGACAATGTGCGTACGATTCAGCGAAGTCAGTACAGGTGAGAAACGTTAGGACACCTGTATCGGACGGTCCGAGGAGACAGGTACCCTACGAAGAGTTAGGTCCCTGACTTGAGTGCAGGGAATACAGCAGACGTAGCCACTCACCCAAGAAGTGGCGATCGCGGTCGACCCTTCGGGACAAGTAGGGTCCCTTTTCCCTTGCGTCTAGAAAACCTCCTAATCCAATGAACGAACTCAATGAACGATCGAAACGAGAAGTCGTCGACAGGGACCTCCACAGGGTACGTCCCATGACCTTTGAGGGAACGTATAACCACTCTGAACTTCCAACCTTTTTGTTAAAATGTCAATTCATAAAAGTCAATAACGTTGTAAGGAAGAAGTAACGAGACTGTAGAGTTATTAATTGTAAATGACTGGTAGACGGTAAAGAAACTATGACACAATTCGTATAAAATCCACAATTGAGTAAATCAAGACTTTTAGGAGAGTATTCTGTCCAAGAGAATAATATACATAAAATAACCACTCCTTTACCTCCGTATTGTCCAAATACCCTGATTTAAAGAAGAGAATATCAACGAGACTGGAAAAGGTCAGGACACCGGTGACGACTCAAAAGGTTTAAACGACCGTATAACTCACGTCGTGAAATTGTCGTAGTAGAACATCCTAAAATTTGTCGAGTCGACCTTAAGGTAGTGAAGAAAATCGAAACGAGTATCATTACGAAGGATTCCGGGTGAACTGAAGTGTGACGTTCTCTAGAGGAAAGTGTACGATCATTCCATTTCAGTTCCAGGAAGTCGTCACACACTTGGTTCTTGAAAGTCTACATCTTCGACCCAAGGATTTTCCGTGTCCTTGGTCTCTAGTTTAACAGTTGTAATTAACCCAGTGTCTATTTCGTTCTGTTAAGGTCTCTTTGTAGATGAAGACGAAGTAACTGATGTGATTCCGAAAACTGACACACCTAGTGTTGTTCGACACCTTTTAAGAAGTTCTCTACGCTTATGGTCTGGTGGACTGGACGGGGAACTCTTTGGACATACGTCCAGTCCTTCGTTGTCAATATCGACCTGTATCTTCTTGTCTGACCAAGGTTTATCCTTTTCCTCATGCAGTTCGGACATATACCAGTGGACGAGTAAATTGAATACACGTCTCGTGTAGTACTCTTTGCGGTCCGACGTACTTCGTGTTCGACCTTAGTTCTGAAGGTCCTCTTTATAGTTATTGAAGTCTATACGTCTACTATGGTGAGATTACCGTCTTTCACTCCCCCTTGATTTCTCAAAGAACTACTCCCACTTTCTCCTCTCACCTTTACGACCGAACTTTGAGTCGTGATTTCTTTTTTGATTCTAGTACCGTAGGTCAGGGTAGTGAAGTACCGTTTACCTTCCCCATCTTCGCCTTCGTCACTGTCTGAAAGAAAGGAACACGAGATGTCAGTGACATTTGCCACTGACGTCGGTACTTTAATTTTCCGTGAAGTAGGAACCTTCCTTTATCCGTCGTATAATTTTTCGTCTCTGTAGTGAAGTAACTGTTTCCAAACAAGTCAAGTCAAGTCAACGAGTCAACACAAACTGAGAAACACTGGGGTACCTCACGTCGTGCGGTCCGGAAGAACAGGTAGTGGTTGAGGGCCTCGGACGAGTTTGAGTACAGGTAACTCAGTCACTACGGTAGGTTGGTAGAGTAGGAGACAGTAGGGGAAGAGAAGGGTGGAAGTTAGAAAGGGTCATAGTCCCAGAAAAGATTACTCAGTCAAGAAACGTAGTCCACCGGTCTCATAACCGTAAAGTCGAAGTCGTCGTCAGGAAGGTTACTTATAAGTCCTGACTAGAGGAAATCCTATCTGACCAACCTAGAGGAACGACAGGTTCCCTCAGAGTTCTCAGAGTTCTCAGAAGAGGTTGTGGTGGTTCGTAGTTAAGAAACCGTGAGTCGAAAGAAATATCAGGTTGAGTGTAGGTATGTACTGATGACCATTTTGGTATCGAAACTAATCTACCTGGAAACAACCGTTTCATTACAGAGACGAAAAATTATGTGACAGATCCAACCAGTATTGAAAGGAAGGTTCCTCGTTCGCAGAAAATTAAGGTACCGATGTCAGTGGTAGACGTCACTAAAACCTCGGGGGGTTTTATTTCAGACTGTGACAAAGGTAACAAAGGGGTAGATAAACGTTACTTCACTACCCTGGTCTACGGTACTAGAATCAAAAGACTTACAACTCAAAATCCGATTGAAAAAGTGAAAGTGGTTCTCCGAGAAATGAAGAAACGAAAGACGGTATTCCCACCACAGTAGACGTATAGACTGTTTCCATACATATCAGTTTTTATACCAAAAAGGTCATCAGTACATACCTACACTCTCAACATGGTATTTCTTCCGACTCGAAACTTCTTGACTACGAAAGTTTAACACTACGACCTCTTCTGAGAACTCTCAGGGAACCTGACGTTCCTCTAGTTTGGTCAGTTAGGATTTCCTTTAGTCAGGACTGATAAGTGACCTTACTGACTACGACATCCACTTCGAGACCACGAAACCGGTGGACTACGCTTCTCGACTGAATTACCTTTTCTGGGACTACGACCCTTTCTGACTTCCGTTTTCGTCTCTTACTCTACAAATCTATCGTAGTGGTTGAGTTACCTGTACCGAAACTCGTGTGAGACCCTCTATCACTTCCTGTATCCTCGGACCGTACGACGACAACTACCCCAGTGTTCCTCAACCTGTGTTGAATCACTGACTTGTTGTTGTTATAGGATTTTTATAATTAAGTTTATCTTTGTTTTATTATTTATACAATTGAAACTGTGTAACAATACTTTTATTGATATAAAAGAAATTTTTAGGTCTTCTCACCGTAACACAATTGTAAAAAACCATTTTGAGGAATCACAGACTGTCATCTTTTATCCATTCAAAAGTGTAAGTGAAAACTTAAGTGACACAACGTTAAACAACAAACCCAACTCTTTACTGTTTTTTTTTTTTTTTTTTAGGTCGCAACGGGACTATACGTCGATCTTTTCCCTTCGCCTAAAATTATTGGAAAAGTCTATATACCTATATGAGGAAATTAAAGTGTGGGTTTAAACACTCGTCATCAAAGAATTTCTAATCAAGTTGACACTTCAGACCTTTGTATAGTCACTTTAAAACATGAGACAAAGTAACTTTAGGTAACCAGATAGAACGTGAAACTTACCTTAAAAGTCGGTCTGTATTAAAACATTGTAACACGAAACCGGTACATCCTTTCTTGACCGAACGACTAAATTCGTCTAGAAGGTTTAAAACTGTATAAAGTTATATGTTATAGTTTTTCTGGTAGTTCGAGTAGTTTTTTCTGAACGTCATAATCCTTCAACGAATCGAGTGTCGTCTTTCAGGATTGACTGTTCAAAAAGGAGTTTTAACTCTAAAATCGAACTTCCAAACTTAAAACAGTAACGAATGTTATGATAGTCATTGATAGTAACTTTGTTGACTGAGTAAGAACGAGTAAAAAACTCTTTCACGAGCGGTTTCTGGACCCCGAAGGGTCCACCGCGATCTCCATTTCTTTGGACTGACGGTGACGTCCTTTGTATTCTCTACGTCCAAACTGGGGACTCAGTCCTTCTGGGGGACCTCCTCCATTATCGTTGGACAAAGCCCTAAGAACGGACCTCTGAGGGTGCCTGTCTCCTCGGACCTTCCGAGGTCAGATATCCAACGTCTCTCAGTCTGTACTGACTTCGCTGAATCGTCCGTGACGGTTCCTGGTCCAGACTTCAAACAGTCCGTGACAAAACTAATTGTTACTGTAAGGTACTTTTTTCACCGACCAAGTCACACGTCGAGATTCTCAGCGTGTGAACGAAATAGAGTTCTGTCAGTAGTACCGAGTATTACGTCTTTATCACCAAATACGTATGAAAAGTAAAGTAGTGTAGATTGTCATTTTACAAGGGAAGAGTTCCCGGTTCGAAATTAGTAAAGTACTGAGATAGTTCCTGTAATATTTCACTTTCACTGAGAAAAAAAAAAAAGGGACGACACGTACCAGTATTTCTTACGTTAATGATACTCATAACGATAACGATTCAGTCAAGTCAGCACAGACTGAGACACACTGGGGTATCTACCGTCGGGTGGTCCGAGGGGGCAGGGACCCTAGGAGGTCCGTTCTTGTGACCTCACCCAACGGTAAAGGAAGAGGTCACGTACTTTCACTTTCCACTTTCACTTCAGCGAGTCAGTACAGACTGAATCGCTGGGGTACCTGACGTCGGAAGGTCCGAGGAGGTAGGTACCCTAAAAGGTCCGTTCTCATGACCTTACCCAACGGTAACGGAAGAGGATGATACTCATGTCAAACAGAATTAAGTACGATTTCGTAGTCAAAAGTAGTACTATCGAAAACGTAGTAGTTACTTTTTCGGTTTATTGTGGAATGACAATAATGTCTTAAGTAAAACTGAAAAGTCAAAGGGACCTTCCCAGCGTCCCTGGGGTCCTCGGGGTCTGGTATGAAAATCTTGAAGACGAAATCGAACGGGAACTAAGATCTCCGTTAGGTGGTACGAAGGCTATTTGAGAGAAAAGGACTTTAGTCGGTTCAACGAAAGACAGCGGTCAGTGGTCACAAGGTACAATTTTTCTAATAACAAACACCAACCAACACTCTTTACTTCGTAAAGGGCGGTATAGTCATTTATTCCTACAGTGTCGGTAGTCGTTAACGTCGGGAGGTTATACTCCACCACTCCGGATTCTTGTGGGTCCTTCCTCTTCTTTTGCACGATGAACCGTCCGTAATCGGACGTCAGTGAGGGATGTCCCTCGGGGTTCCTTCGGGTCCTACCTTTTTTGTTCCCTATGACCGGGGTCCCTCTCCTCCACGCATCTCTTCCCTACTAAGGTCACTCGGGTCTGAGAACGTAGAAGGGCACGTTTCTCTTCGCGATTTAAGGAATTAAACCCTATAGACCAAAAGAAATTAGTTGTCAGTAGAACACTGCAAGTCTGATGGACATGAAACACCGGTTTGGAGATATATTGGACCGAGGAAGGGAGTGGAGAAGTCTCGTCAAGAGGGTCCCAGTGAAGTCTACGACAGAGGACCCGAACTTCAGGATTTTTAAGGGTGACTTATTTTGTATTGAGAGTCGAAAATCCAACACCTATAAAAAATTCAGTTGTCAACTAAGTTTTACAAATTCCTTGAGATCCCGTCAAATATTCATTCAAGAAGTAACACTACTAAACGTGTCGTTCATTAGTCCTTCTTCCTTTCCAAGATTTCAAAGTGAAATGATTTTATTAGATTGTAAATACATGTAAGAACCACAATTCAATACATTAAGAACCACAATTTGTTAGTTCGTGCAGATGGGGTCAGGTACTTAACACCATTTTCTTCCTATCCTCTGTTTACAAAAGAGGGAAGAATCCCAATTAAGGTCACTGGAAAGACTCGATTCATACCGGTAGGAGTGAAATCTGTAATTTCTGAACCTAAGACACCCATTCAAAAGTCGGTTCCGGTGAGTCACCAGTTTGGAGAATAGGACTTATCTCCGAGGTTTTGGGTCCTGAAGAAATTGAGAGGTACGTCCCTAAAGACTATTCCTGTTTTTAGATTCGGACACTATAGACTCCAAATACGGAATCTCCCGTCAGGACGTTTTAGTACCTACATTCGTCACCAAGAAATTCTTTAAAGAAAAGACTTAAGATAGTACTACTATACTATTTCACGACCGAGAGATAGTTGTGTAAAAAACTGTATTTCACCATAAAATCTCTCAACCCTCTCTGGATTTCGAACACTAGACAGGTTTAAAGAGTGGTGACTCCGTACGACCTGATAAGTCGTACGTAAAGTTTATCATGGAGGACCCACAACTGAAGACTATTGGACGAACAACAAGTAGGGTCATTTAGTTTTACATAGTGTAATATTCACTGTCCGTCGAAGTACACACACACACACACACACACACACACAATCAGTAAGTCGGTACAAACTGAGAAACGTTGGGTACCTGATATCGGGTGGTCCGAGGAGACAGGTACCTTCAGAGGTCCGTTCTTATGACCTCACCCATCGGTAAGGGAAGAGATCCCCTAGAAGGGTCGGGTCTCTAACTTGGGCCCAGAGGACCGTCAAAGAATCTACCGGGGTTACTAGGAACGAAGACCTATGCGAGTGGGAACATATAGGGGGAATGGGAACACTACTCTAGACATTGAACGAAGGTTGGTTGTCTTATGTCGTTTCCACAACCCTACAACGAAGACAACAGTCCAAAGGATTCTGTTGCTAAAACCAGAACGATTGTCTGAAAAAGGTGACGGAAGATCTGAATGTATAATTTTCTTTTATAAATAAATACCGATACGACCCACACACAACGGCGTGTGGTCGCAAAAGGTCGACGTCCCTGACCTCCGACGAAAGACCGAGACCACGAGACCGAAGAGTAACGTCACCAGAGAGAACACCGTCTCTTACCAAAGATCCCGTGCACCCGAGTCATCAACACCGAACGTCCGAGATCTCGAACCCGAGTCATCAACTCCGTGCACCCAAATCCACGAGACGCCGTGCACCCCAGAAGGGTCTGGTCCTTCAGGATCTGTACGTACAAAACTACTCCGCTCGACGGTACGACCTTTCCGGGTGTGCCATTCTTGCCACGTGTCGGAGACCGGTTATCGGTCACCCCTTGACTCCGAAAGTCAGGTCATCGGGTACTTCTCGGCTTAGACCGGTTTTTGGCGACTGACTCGCACCTACGTCTAGGAAGGGGTCAACTTAGAAGTCTACTCTGAGGTCGGTGGTCGTGGCTGACGTGGAAACATTCTCTGGGACTTCGTCTCCTGGGACGATTCGATACGAGTCTAAGGATTTGGTGTCTTTGGGACTATTTTACACACACACAAAATTCGACTCTTCAAACCCCTATTAAACAATCCGCCGTTATCGTTTGACTATGTAACATGACATAAAATAAATGGACAACGAAAAAAAGAAGAAGTGTTTTATCCGGGTCCTCACTCGACAAATTCCAGCGACTTACGAATTCGAGAGTACAGTGGTCTCTCAAAGGCCGGCCCTAGGTCGGAGTACGACTTTCCACCTTAGGCTCCGGACGTCCTATCAAGGATCGCTAGGTCCTTCCGGGAAACACGGGAAGTAGTCCAGGGTGGAAACCCGGAGTGTGCCCTTGTAGGAGTTGACAGAAAGAGGTGACTTCAATAGTAGATCGAACGTTTGGTCTCCGTCGTTCGGTTAATGAGGGACCCCCGACTTTGAAGTGGGATCCTCCTTCTGATAAGATGTCGTTTCCATGTTTCCGTCCTTACGTGTGACCCGAAGGGACCACCGAGTCCACCATTTCTTAGGTGGACGTTACGCCCTCTGGACCCAACCTAGGGACCCAACTCTTCTACTAGGGGACCTCCTCTCGGACCGTTGGGTGAGGTCATAAGAACGGACCTCTTTGGGTACCCGTCTCCTCGGACCACCCGATGTCAGGTATCCCAGGGTTTCTTAGTCTGTGCTGACTTCGATGAATCGTGCGTCGTATTAGGTCAAGTCTTCGTGTCCACGTTTTACAAACTTTATCGCTTCGGTACTCTATTCTTTGAGAATCCTTTTTTCTTCGACTGACCCCTCTGCGACTTGATATATGGGTCACGTGTCCCGTAAGCCGGCGTGCGAAGTAAGTGGAGCCTCCGACGCCAAAGGCGTAGACATCTTACCTCAGAAACCAAGGGACCGTGTTAGACTCAACGACCCTCGATTTAGTTGAGAATTTCCTCCCATTGCCGTTATGGACAGAGGATTCCCCCGACTACTATAGTTTCTCTATTTTGCACACTGCACGTCGTGTCGAGGACCGCTGACGATGAAGAGGGTCCCACAGGGTCCAGGGGCCCCCTTGTCGCGTCGGGCGTGGGCCGGACCACCGGACGGGGCGGGTGCACCCCGGCACCGGGCAGCTTACTGAGCCACGTTGCACAACCACCGCCGCCGCCGGCGCCGGCGCCCGCCGCGCCTGAGAAGGCCCGCGGCGTCGAAGGACGGTTCGTGGCGCGTCGGCGGCCCGAGGCGGCGCCCTCCTGGGCCCCGTCCGGCGCCGCGGCGACGCCCTGAGCCCCGAGGCGGCGCGCGCGCGGCGGGCCGGGGGCGCGGCGGCCGGGCGTGGTACGCGCGGCGCGGCGGCGGGCGCGCCGACGACGACGACGACGACGAGGACGAGCGCGAGGACCCGCGCGGGCGGCGGGCGCGGTCGTCTCGGGTCAGGCGGCGGGGAGGCGTCGGGCCTCGGCTCGCGGTCGGCGCCGGCGGCGGGCCGGGCCCCGGGCCCTTGCGGTGGCCGTGGCCCAGGCCCCTCCGCCGCCCGCCGCCGCCGCCGCCGAGGTTGTCGTCGCCGCTGCGGAACCACTGGGCGTAGAGGTCGGACGAGGCGCTGGACGGGTGGGACTTCCGCCGGCACTAGCACCGGACGCGGAAGTGGCGGAAGGAGTAGCGGACGGACGACGACGCTCAGAAGTCCACCCAGGCGGCGGGGAACGTCGGGGCGCCCGGTCAGGCGGGGCGGCGGGGCGGCAGTGGCGCGCGGGAGCCGTAGTCGCGCGTGTAGTCTGCGAGGCCGGGGCCACGGCCCGACGTGAACACGATGGGGCCCTGAGAGCCGGGACGGGGCGTCCGAAAAAGGGAGGACGTGTGATCTTAAAAGAGGACAAACTTGCTATTTACATATGTATACATATACATATCTATACACTAGTCGGTGAGTCAGCACCGGATGAGAAACGCTGGGGTACCAGACATCGGGCGGTCCGAGCAAACAGGTACCTTAAGAGGTCCGTTCTTCTGTCCTCACCAACCGGTACGGGAGGAGGTCCCCTAGAAGGGCTGGGTCCCTAGCTTGGGCACCGAGAAGACAGAGGGCGTAACCGTCCGCCGAAGAAATGGTCAGCGCGGTGGTCCCTTCGGGCATTGTGTACGTATACATATGCATCTTCATATGTACATATTTTATAACTTAAGGAAAATTGAAAGGCGATTACGAATTGTGATTGTCATCGCGAAGCTTAAGACTGTCGGAATGCGTCTAAAATAAAAATATAAATAAAGTGTCTACTTTTTAAAAGACCTCTCCGTTCCACCGAATAGGTTCATTTGAGTTACCACCTTCATCCTAAGCTTGGGTCCAGGTGTCATGGGTAGAACGACGGGGTGGGAGACAAAGGAAAAGCCCAGAGACTACACGGTGGACGAAAAAAAGAAAAGTAACCAAGACGATGGTTTTCTTCGTCACAGATAGCCCACCCGACTAAGGTCCTATGGACAACCTCCGTGTCAAAAAACTCGGTCTCTCAACCTCGACCCGAGGTCCTGCAAACCGCCGGGAACCACTGGAGCCACTGAAAGACGGATCTACACTCTCTAGAGTCTCTCCGACAACATCCAAAGAGTTCAAGTTCCTCTTTCACCCTTTAATCCTTCTGACAGACCTCAGCCCTCGACCTCTCCCGATGTCCGTGACGTCCCTCCCGACGCAAAGGGGGGTACCGACCCTTTATGATCAAAACGTCCTTTACTTGATTTACATAGGACAATGAGGCCGCCCGGAGGGCCTTTAGACCCGCAGACACACAGTCAAACAGTGTCGGACAAGGGAGGGGAAGACTCAAATGTGTCTCACGAACCCACAAACTAGTCGACAACCTCCAAACCCCGGTCCCCGAATGCTCGTAAAAGTCTCGTCCTCGTCTTTGGTCTAGACGTTTCCGTCCAGACCCTCGAGAGGGAACTCCAAACGACGACCAACGACACACTGAACCTCCGTTCCACAAAGAAACACCCAGGTGTCCTAATTTATACGGACACCAGGACTTTTTTACCTCTTCCCTCGCGACACCCGGGTGTCAGGGGAGGAGGTAGGGGAGAGGAGGGGAGAGGACCGAGGTCGGTGTAACAAGGGGACACACGACTGGGGGACTAGGGGAGACGTGGGGTAGTAAGGGGGACGGGAGGAAGGAGACGAACGTTTGAAGTCACCGAGGGACATCGGTGATGGACCCGCACCGTAAGCCCGCGGAACTTTAATCGGGACCTCGTGGAACTCCGGTAGGCGGGCAAGAGACCTGGTGGGCAGCGGAGAGAGGAATGTGAGGGCCGACGGTCGAACACATAAAAGGCGAGGACCCGGACAGGGACGGTGTGCGAATGACACTGACGTGCGCAGGTGGCCCCGGGCCGAGGGTGCAGGGAAGGAGACCCAGCAAAAGGACGTGTATCCCCGGTCCTCCAGGGAAGGGAAGAACCGACGGGGGTCGGGTTTTGAACAAGTAGGAGGTCTACCGGGAAGAGTACAGTCCGACCACCGAGGGGGTGAGTTGTCTGCCAGGACCTCCCACCCGTGCAGGGTAGGACACGGGTCCGTGCCGGACCGGTAGTAGCCTACACAGGCAGTAGGAAATGCCGGAGGGGTTAGTGAACCAATGTAACTTGTACTTACGGGGTCTCGTCGAGACTCGGACCCCCAAACTTTGTAAAACGAGTTTTATCCGGAGGGTCGGGTGTTCCGCCACATGAAAAAGTCTTCCATAAACTTGATAAAACGGTCAGACGAGGAATAATGGGTCCTCTCCGCCCTCTTGTGAGTCGTCGGACGCCGGTCTACACTCCCACGCGCAGACTCGACCTCTCCTGCCCGGGAACGGCCGGTCCCTCGACTGACACGTCTCTCCCAGGCTGAAGAGTCCTCTCCGTCCAATACCGGAAGAAGAACACCCCAGCTCAAAGGTCCCCCCTGTCGACCGTGGGGCCAAGACTACACCTGTCGCAGTCTGTCGACCCTTTCCGGGACTACCATCTGTCAGGCCGGGGTGCACGAGGAACCGTCTCTCCTTTTAACGTAGAGTCACTGTCACTGTCACAATCAGAGAGTCAGCGCAGACGGAGAAACGCTGGGGTACCCGACATCGGGGGCTACGAGGAGACAGGTGCTCCTAAGAGATCCGTTCTTATGACCTCACCCGACGGTACGGGAGGAGGTCCCCTAGAAGGGTTCGGTCCCTAACTTACCGTCCAGAGGGCGTAACGTCCACCTAAGAAATGGCAGACTCGGTGGTCCCTTTCGGGTCCTATGATCTCACCCATCGGATAGGGAAGAGGTCCCATAGAAGGGTCGGGTCCCTAACTTGGACCTAGAGAACGTAACATCCGTCTAAGAAGTGACAGACTTGTCGGTCCCTTCGGGTCCCTCACACCCGATTCAACATATCATCTAAGATCTTGTGACGTTCGGGTCCCACATATGACACCGGAAAGGCGTCCGGGGACGTCCGACGGAAGCAGTCCGAAGAACTTCCGGACAACGGGACCCACCTGTAGGAGGATCGAGGAACCGGACGTCACTTGTACAGGACCGGCAAGACGGGGGCCAGAGGGACGCAGGCCCCGCGGGGAGGTGGACGACCACGAAGACCGAGTGAAACGAGACAGAGGTCTCAGTGTCGTCACAGGAAGTCGGGCCACAAGGACGTCGGTCGGAACAGAGGTGAGGGCACGTAGGAGGAGACAAGAGTGGGAAGACGGGAGGGTAGGGGCGTCCGTGCCCGAGGAGTCACAAGGATGGTCGACCGAAAAGCATGGACCCCAGGGCAAGGGAGAGTTCGGAGGTAGAGTCGAGACGGTCGACGGGGTCGGGACGACCTGCAGGTCCCCAGGAGGTCCCCGTAGAACACCGGAATCGAGGCGTACAGTGAGGCTAGAAGACGTAGTTCAGGGGAGCCGACGGTTCTGCAGCACTGGTCGAGTGACGACAAACGGACGACCCCACAGTGGAGGAGACTCTTCGGGGGGTCGGTCCCGGGGGGTCACGAGGGTCTCGTGTGAGCTCTAAACTTAAAAACTGAGCCTCAGTTCTCGCAGTGACCTACAGGGTCCACCTCCCGAGGATTCTCGTTCTGACCGGGCATGAGTAAACACGGAGAGATTGCGGAGGACCCCGAGGTTCGTGTTCGACCGTAGATTATGCCTATAAAAATCGTTTACTTACTTGGGGATTCATAAAACGGAACAACCACGAAGGGTCTTACAGAGACAGTACTCGATACACCGATCACGTTCCTCGGACACTCCATCCTCAAACAGACCTACCCCCGGTGGTAAAGGTACTACTACCTATGCCTCTTCTCCCCCTCTCACATCATGCACAATAACGATCGGGTGCACAGACAAAAGGGACTTCCTCAGTGAAATGATCTGTCGTCTTTCTTACACCTAGGTTCCTTTGACAATTTGAATCTTCGTTTCTTTCCATATACGAAAATTAGTTCGTTAAGGTAAAGATTCCATGTGTGTAAAAAATGACGCTATAGATAAGAAACGAAGTTTAAAATAATGAAGTTTCTTCTTCGTTTCTACGTACTAGTTACTTCAAGTCTCGTCAAGACAAATTATCACTTTTACAAATTCATTCGAACTATAGATTGTCAACTAATGTGTTTAATACCATCAGAAACATTACCTTATGACACGTCGACACTTTTTACTACAACCAGATTGTGATGTATGACAATTCACCTTGTCCAATGATTTTCGTACACATCATACTAGAGTAGTTTATCTATTTAATTATACATATACTTACACGTTTCTTAAAAAACACACATGTGTGCACTGACACCCTCTATGAATTTGTAAAAAAAAAATTAACCTCCCATTAACGAAAGGTTGCAACACAACCGAAGACGACATGCAGTCGTACTTAGTCGGAATCCGTATGTACACAGGGGAGGGAGAACTTGGAGGGAGGATGGGGGGTGGGGTGGGGTCGGAGATCCAACAGTGTCTCGCGACCCGACTCGAGACACACAATGTGTCGTCAAAGGGTGACCCACAGATACAACGTGCACCATTACATATACAAAGTTACGATGAGAGAGTTAAGTAGGACGTGAGAGGTAGGGGCCGACACACGTGTGCAGACAAGAGATACAGGCGTACTAAGAAATAATAAATAAATAATACATGAATAATAAATACTATATAAAGATGTAACAGACTTAAAGGAAAGTCGCCTGTAAATAAGTAAAAGAGAGACACGTGAGTTGACAGACGACGGGGAAATTTACACAAGAGGACTCCTGGACACATTCTCAGACCCCACCTGGGGAGCGTCACCCCGAAGACCCAGGGTCCCCACGACAATGAACCGAAGGAACTCCTACATAGTCGAATGGGAGGGTGGGAGTCATAGACCCTGAGAGTCTAGGAGGGTAGTATAGACTGTGAATCATAATAGACTTAAAGATTACAAAAGGTTTTTTTTTTTCATCTGAAAAAAGGACCGTCACTCTTGAAAACCCCAGACGAGATAATCAGTCTGGAGAATCGACGAGAGAAAAGAGTAGACAGGAGAGAGCCCATACTGACCCGTAGAGAGATGAACAAAAACGTCTAGAGGTGAAGAAGGACTCCAACTCGACGACAGAGAAAGGTATGTATAAGTAAAATATTAATTTAAATAAAGGGTATGTATAATTAGTTAGACTACAAGGTGGACGTCTTAGTATGTCGAAAAATTACATAACCTTAGTAATACCTTTTGATAAACTTCTGACATCTGTTTGAACCTCCTCCCTTTCCGTCAAAATCACGGACAACCACTCCCATGGAAACACACACACACACACACACACACACACACACGTCAAGACGGACCGAACGTCATCCCAGTCGGGAGGACACAGACAATGACCAATGTACCAATACTCTCGACCTTCCTTTATTTGTTTCTTCGACACAAATCCTTCATCTTTTGAGGAGACCCAAACCTACAATCCTTCGTAGAGTACCCCAACGTACCTGAACCCCTATTGCGCACATTGCGGGTCATCGACGACTAGTCTTGGTAAACGGGAGGGGGCGGGGTGCGAGAGACCCTAGTCCGAGATGGGAAACTCTCGGTCCCCTTAGACTGAAATGAGAGACCACAGAATACTTGCTCCACCTCTGTTCAGTGTCTCACGGTGGACTTTGGTGCTGGGAGGAAAGGAGTAGGACCCTTCGAGGGCCGAGAGAACGGTCCGGTCCAAAGAGGGTCTAGAGACCACCGACGGACGGGTGGGGAAATAAAGTTTTCGAGACATTTTAGCAGAATAGACTTTCCTCCCAAACAAAACCACGAAGGACCCCCTGCTCCTCCTTCTGTTTAAGATCCACTAGACTATAACGGGTCGACAGCGTGAACCTAGTTACCGTTTCTATGTGCGGCAGTCTCGGACTTCTGCGACCTTGGCGCCCTCGAATCAATTAATGATTCGGTCCAGAAACTTTTCGTCGGTCTTGTAAAGGACGAAGAGGAGTCTAGGGGTGTAGAGGGTAACAAACAGGTCCCTTACTTTCAATAAATTCTCTTTTATATCTGCGAATTATGAAAGTCATAAAACCCCGTTCATAGACTTTACAAAAATCAATAAATAACGAGTAATCACATATTTATGATAAAATTTTTCAACCTCAAAACCCGTCCCGGGACCAATGTTTCAATTTGGGGAAAAATACTGAAACCCAAACACCGCGAACACATCGTGGTCCTCCAGTAAAATTTTTTTTAATAACTTCATACTAACTAAAAGTTACTACACAAATTAATGACGACACGTCGTGTCACTGAGTCAATGCGTGTATCTGTTAGAAATAGGATGAGAAAAGGTATACCAAATAGTATCCGATAACTTTTATCAAGGGACACGACATGGAACAAATAGTCCTCCAGGAAAAATTAACGAACCAATGTCAAAACTTAATTCCCTTCTCACTATCGACACTTTGTATAGATAGAATCCAAAACGAAACGTCTCATTAAAGGAAAAAAGAAACAAAAGGTCAAGATACCTCTATTGTGTCTGTATGGTGTGATACATTCAAAGGTACCTGTCGTATTGCTGAACCAATACATGTGATACTTTACTACTGGTGTCATTTGCATCAATTGTAGGTAGCAGAGACTATCTAGGGGGTTTTCCTTTTCTCTATCAAAAAAAAAAAAAAGGACCATTACTCCTTAAAACACCAGAATCGTTGAACGGACAGATGGTGTGTCGTCACAATCGATATCAGTACCATGGGCGAGGTAGGGGTCCTGAATGACCAGAATAACCTTCAAACATGAAAGTAGGTCAAGGGCACCCACAAATTAAATATGTGGTGTCACTTCCTTCACAATTTATTTAGATTGAGTCGTTTTTAGGTCTAATTTTCGTTTCTCCCCTCCCTCGTACGGGAACTAACTCTAGAGGTGGTTCAATCTCTTCTCTGACAGTTGGTCTCACTCCATTCAATCTCTTTTTATTTACATCATATCATTACGTACATACACCTTAGACTTTTTTTAACCGTTTCTGCTGGACTAAATGTCTCTCTTTATCTCTGTGTCTACGTCTCTTACTTCTCTTACTTACATACCTGTGGTTTCCCCCTTTCCCTCCACCCCCCTTAACCCTCTGACCCCGACCGTATGTATGTGATGACTACGAGACATATTATCGGAGACAAAAAGTGTACCATATTTGCAGGGACTACGACCCTTTCTCACTCCCGTCTTCCTCTTCTCCCGATAGTCTCCTACTCTACCGACCTACCTTAGGGGCTTTCTTCGCTGTACTTGAACCCGTTTGACGCCCTCCACCACTCCGTGGCAGTAGTGGACCTCACGACGGCAGGGACCCCAGGGTTTCTCGGTCTGTGATGACCCGCTACTTGGTGTCGTTGTCGTCTTACCTTGTCTGGCGCCTACTCTCGGACGCCACGTCGCGTCTGTCACGGCTCTTCTCTCGCGGCTACTCTCGGACGGCACGTCACGGCTCTGTCACGGCTCTCCTCTCGCGGCTACTCTCGGACGGCACGTCACATCTCTGTCACGGCTCTGTCACGGCTCTCCTCTCGCGGCTACTCTCGGACGGCACGTCACACCTCTGTCACGACTCTCCTCTCGCGGCTACTCTCGGACGGCACGTCACGTCTGGAACGGCTCTCCTCTCGGGCTACTCTCGGACGGCACGTCACGTCTGTCACGGCTCTTCGGACGAACGACGAGACGCCACTGGACTTACTCTTATCTAATCTCTTTCTCCCCCATGTCGACACGTGTACTGACCGAGCGACACGACACCTCATCTTTGATCGCGTCGTGACCTTTCGAAGCGTACACCCTCCTCAGTCCCGAAAGTCCCAAAGAAAGGATCCCGCCTAAGACGGACGGAACCCCAGTAAACCGGGGTTTACTTGTTTACACAGATATCTGGGTTTATACAGATAAAATAGAGGGTTTAAGTTTAGCAGACCGTTAAAGGCCCCTACACAAACCAACAGTACTGAACCACTCCCCGGTAAAACACCGGTCTCTCCGACGACCACCCGTAAGAGGTCACGGGTCGTGTCTCGGCGAGTGGTCACGGTCGGGGACTGCGGTCATCACGTCCACCCGTGGAGGACCGACAGAGACACTCGTCCACTGGATCGAAAAGACCCGAAGACGAAGGGTCAC
This sequence comes from Capra ibex, assembly GCA_006410555.1. Taxonomy (NCBI): domain Eukaryota; kingdom Metazoa; phylum Chordata; class Mammalia; order Artiodactyla; family Bovidae; genus Capra; species Capra ibex. The sequence continues at coordinate 13,606,730 of SJYO01014747.1, forward strand.
GATTAATTTCATGGACGACGAGTCCCGACAACCCCACAAACGTCACTCTGACCCAGACAGTTCAGGGACCGAGAGGAAACTCGTGGGTCCACAGAGGGTAATATAACTTTTTTACTGGGCCTTTTGTCTGCATTGATACGGGTTGGAAAGCCAGAACGAAGACGGTCATTTACTCCTAAGTCGGTATACCGGTCCTAGGAGTCTGTCCACGTAGACGAAGACTCGGAAAGGCTTCACTTTGACCACTGAGAAATCGGACACACTCGGAGGGACCTGTGACTCCTGGGGTGCATCCCAGGCAGGGGGGGTGATGACTTAAAGGGACCCCTTCCTCACGGAGTATTGACAGGAATGACGGTCCGGACGCCCCGGGGTCCTGGACGGTGACTCAAGAAGATAGTTTAACCTTTCCCTGCTTTTAGGGAGAAATTAAATTTGGACTCGGGAGGTCTACTCGACCGAAAGGAGTGTTCGAGAACACAGGTACATGGGTAACTCAAACCCCCGAAACGTTTGTGTCCGAGAAGAACTCCATACCACCCTGTGTTCATACCCACCCCACCCCCAGAGGTCACAGTTACAGACGTCCTTTAATACATTCCTCTGACAGAGTCCTCCCTTCGGAAGGTCCTAAATCGTCTCTTCCAAAGTACCCAACACTCACCTTAAAATCAAAATACTGACTACAAAACCAAGATAAATGTTTCCCTTTAAGACCTTGGTACTTAAATCTTAGTACAACCGTACCAAAGTGATAATTTTTTAGACATAAATTAGACTCCACTAGACGGTCCTTAGGTCTGAAGTAGAGATCCCACGGCCCTCTTCCGTCAGGGAAGAGCAACCGTCCACACCTCGTCTTCTCCCCGATACCGTCTCGGACCTGTCCCGAGGAGTCCGGGCCCTCCCGGAGTCCCCGAACATTGGAGAACCCACACCCCAAAGAAACGTGAGTCTCGAGGTGACCCGAACGAGGAAGATGGGTATCATGTCTACTCCTTTGACTCCGGGTCTTTACCCTTCCCAAACAATTCGAGTGAGTCACTCAAACAACCTTCTCATTCCGAGATCGGGTCCACACGACTACGAGTCTACACCACCCGAACCGAAATCTGGTCAGTACACCAAGAGGGACTTCGAGTCGATTCCTCGATCGTCTCTCTACCGACTCACCTACCTCTCTAGGAAGGTCACACAAATTACTCTGACCGACCTCTTCCTTTACCGTTGGGTGAGAACGGACCTCTTAAGGCACCTGTCTCCATGTCAGGTACCCCAAAGTTTCTCAACCTACCGACTCACTCATTGCGAAAGTGAAAGTGACCTTCTGATCTGCCACACCTTCTTTGTCAGTTCCACTCCTCAAAGGTCAAGTCAAACCCTCTACCCTACTACGGAAACACATCAAAAGGAACCGTCCATTCTTTGTCAGGTTAAGACATCCCTCAGTACACAGTTTTCGTCATGAACTATTCAACGTTTTCCTGGATAGTTTCGGGGTCCCTGAAACTACCCCATGAGTCACCAGTCCCTTCCCGTACACCCCTCTTCACTCCTCCTAATCCTGAACTGCCCCACCCTCCTCTTCGTCTCCCAGAAAGTCCTGGTCGACCGACCCGTCCAAAATGCCACCTGTCGTAAACACTTTTATCAGTGAACCCCTAGTACCACTGTCATTATTATTATCGTTGATTATAATTCGGGAATGACACACGGTCCGAGACATAGTGTGTGAACTGTACGAAAGAGTAAGGAGCCTCACATGAGAGGCTTAGGGCAAACTGTCTACTCATTTAGTTCCACGTCTCACTACCTCACAGAACGAACACCGGCACTCCGACCACTTCCTGTCCTCAGACTAAAGAAAGAAAGAAATACCTAAATAAATACCGACACGACCCAGAAGTAACGTCACACACCCGAGGAGTGACGTACCGAAGAGAACAACGGCTCGCACCTGCGGTCTGGCACGCCCGAACCAGCAACGCCCCGTGTCCGAATCAACGAGGTACCGTACACCGTACAAGGGTCTGGTCCCTACCTTGGACCCAACGGACATAACCTTCCGTCTACGAGTCAGGAACCTGGTGGTCCCCTCAGGGTCCCCAGACTAAAGACTAGGTTGTAGGAGGGGTGGAACCACTTCCCCACCAGACCGTCCCCTCTTCCGAGCCACTCTTTCTCACACTGTCTTTACGGTGTCTTTACGGTCGGTGCATCGACCTACAGAGCCGGCCCCCATCTCTCCAACCCTCACGGGAACTCTTCACCGATCGGGACTCGCCCCGACCACCACCGTTCCCGGCTGGGTGACGGTGTACCGTCCCCGTGTCCCTACGACTCTCCCAGTGAATTCTGCACACAGCACTCGTGTCACTGGGGACTTAAAGGCCCGACACAAACCCGAGGGACCCAGGTGGTCTCTCAGGGAGGACCAGGAGTGCGACGACGGACACGTGGTCGTCTCGACGGGCTCCCCGAAGGAGGGAGACGGAAATCGGAGTGACGGGAACGGACCGTGAAGGGCACACCCGTCTCACCTGGGTTGGGAAACGTTTGTGTGGACCCTCGACCTCCCTCCTCGTCCAGAACCCTGTAAACGACAATGGCGTACAGTGCACTGAGGAGTTTGTCCAGTCTGGTCCGGTACGAAGAGAAAAGAGCTTGCTCTCCACCTAGACAGGGAGTCCCTGGTTCCCTTCCTTTCCCCTGGCCCACCTCCGCATTGGGACTCCACAATGCTTCTTCTTGGGGTTCCGACAGTAACTCGACCAACCCCAAGCGACCGGACGTAACGGAGACCAGGACACATTCGGGGTCCTTGTGACCCCGAAGCCCCGAGGTCCACCCAAAACCCGAGACGACTACTACCACAGTGAAACAATTAGGGAGTCCCTACCACGGTCCTCTCCTTTCCTTGACGAGTCGACACGTCCACTGCTGGTCGTGGAGAAGTACCAGTCCCTCGACGACGACTCGTCTAGGGTCTGGAGTCAACTGGTACGCATAGTCAGGTGGAGAGACCCGGGTACTAAAATTGACATAACAAGAAGTAGTGAGTACGCACCGTGGGTCCAGGGTGATTTGGCACCAGTCCTTTGATTCAGTCTCCGACGTCTGTCTACCGGGTGTCCATACAAAAACACGAAACAAAACTAGTCGTGTTGCAAAAACAAAAAACAATCTCAACTAAACTTTACAAAATCCACATGTTTTTTCATAAATCAATATGTGTGTGTGTGTGTGTATATATATAAGAAAAGGTCTGAGAAAAGACAATATCCAATAGTGTTCCATACCATTCAGGGGATATATACTTGGTTCAACGTTTGAAAGATTTTACGTTTACACGTAAACGTGCAGATCAGTGTAGTCAGCACTCACTACTGACGAACGGGAGGCAGAGGCCAACGGCTACCGGGAAGTAGAGACGGGAGAGGGTGGGGGAGAGGGAGGAGGTAGTGCTTGAGAAGACCGGACAAGTGAGGCACGGTCGGGGACTCACGGTCGACAACACGTCACGATGACACGAAAAGTTCCAGGACGTGACATTCCAATTTCTACAAAAGAAATAGAACACACACTCAAAAACTACATAATAAACACACTTCTTATAACATTGGGATCGAGTCATGTACCGATATATCGGTTAATATAATCAGTCCATGACTCCGATTGAAACAACCTGAATCCTTGCCTAAACCTGAATCCACGAGACTTTACCTTGAACAACTGTGCATCCCCCGAATGACATCACTTATATTAAGGGACAACCACTGACAAACAAAAGATTCAGACACTTAAATAAAGACAAAACATTTATTCGATTAGACACAGTAAGAAAATCTAAGGTGTATTTGTGTGTCACAAAAATTGTTGACTCTATTAACTCTTGTGAAGTTTAACCCTGAAGTGTACTTATAGGTCTAGACGAAAAAAGTTGTCTACCCTCATAAATACCTTTGTGTGTCGGGGTCATTGTTCACTCTTATTACCACACGCCCCCACCCCCTTCGACCCATCCGCACTAGGGTGGAGTAGACGCAAACGCTCTGGGATAGAAACACAGAGGAACTGAGGTTCGCCTCCAACCGACGACTAGCAGTGGCGCAAACAAATGTAGCTCGGCCGGACCGAAGTGACGAAAGGACACGGAAGCCCGGGACCCCGCAAACGCAGTAAGGAGAACCGACCCACGACCGCGACCTCGTCTCTCGGACCACTCCACCCCTCCCCTCCGGGGTCCAGTCCCCAGCCCGGACTGTGACTACGAGGACATGAGCCTTCCGAGACCTTGTGGACACAAGACCTCCCGAACCGACCTCGGGACAATCGCAACCCGACGAACTCCGGGACTTCGAGAGCGACGAAAACAGAGTATACTGGCTCTCGGAGTTCAACGGAGAGACCTCGCCTCGGTCCACTCTAAGTCTAGTGGGGCCCGGCCCCGAGTCAAATTCGACGAAAGTTTCCTTCCACTACTCGTCTTGAACCCCTGACACGGGGTCCGTCCTTCCCCTCCTCCGGTCCCTGGCCCTTAACAGGGGGTCAGGGGTCGGAAGGGACCGCCGAGTCTACCATTTCTCAGATGGACGTCACACCCTCTGGGTCCAAGCTAGGGACCCAGTCCTTCTAGGGGACCTCCTCCTTTACCGTTGGGTGAGGTCATAAGAACGGACCCTTTAGGGTACCTACCTCCTTGGACCGTCCGATGTCAGGGACCCCGACGTTTCTCAGTCGTACTGACTCGCTGAAGGGAAAAGTGAAGGGGTCGGAACCCAAACGGTGACTCGGACCCCAACTACGGTCCGGTAACGGGGAAGAACCCTCTGCACCGTGACAATACCGACAGAGAGGATGTGGACGAAGAAAGGTGGTACCACCCCGATCTTTCACCCAAACCCCCAGCACAGGAAAGAGGTTCGAAGAACCGACAGATCCCTTCCGAGTCAATACAGCACAGGACTCCCTCTTCTACATCCCGTCTCCAGCCTCCAACCCGTGAAGGGACCCCCAGGCCACCAACTCTCACGGACGGTGACACCAACTGCGTCCAAGCTAGGGACCAGGCCACTGATTTTAGGGTGCACATGGATTCGGGTGTACGGAGCCGGTGACTTCGGACGCACTAACGGGACGTCGCCTCTGGGTCACGTCGGTTTTTGCAGTGTTTGTCCTTTCCGGACACAGGAGCCCCGGAGCCTTCGAAGCCGGGCCGCACTTCCGCCCGTCGACTGAGAGTCGTCGACGAGCTAAGCCGGAGAGGGAATGTGTAAGACAAAAGTAGAAGAAATAATTAAAAGGTTTACAGTTTCCACCGCACAAGGAACCTTGTTCATCACACCAAAGTCGTCTTTCGGCCGGGAACCCGGCATCTCGACAACCGAAATGACCCGAAGTGTCGCCCGTGTCGCGCCCACCTCCTCTCCGGTCTCTACGACCCAAGTCGAGGAGTACAGTCGCGTCCACTCGTCCTCCGCCGCCCGTCGGAGACCCATCCTACCCCGGGACCCCCAGCCCGGTGCCTGGAGAGGTCCCTTTCCCAGAGGACGGGGTCTCCGTCCGGACGTGTGGGGACCGGACAAATTTAGAAATGGACTTAATGACGGAAACTTAAAATAAATGAACAAATACACAAAATTTTTATCGAGTGTCTAAGTGTACCGAACTTTAAGTACTCCTCGGTCCCACACATCACTTGTCAAGGGAAGGGTCGGGACGGGGACCCGGTGGGTCGAAGGAAGAGGCCTACGACAGTCGAAGAACACTGGGAAACTCTCTCTAAAATATTTACGTCTTCACTTACTTACACCATCTATACGTACGTATGTCTATATAGATAGAAAGGAAAAATTTTTTTATAAATAAATAAACCAACCAACAGTCCAGAATTGACACCGTGTGTCCGAGAAGGAACGAGGACGTCCTGCAAAACCGGCACTCCCGGAGAGATCACACCGTATGTCCGAGGTCTCACACACCCAGGGTCGTCAACGTCTCGTCCCCGAAATCAACAGAGCTCCATGCACCCTAGAATCAAGGGGCTGGTCCCTAACTTGGACGTAGGGGATGTGACGTTCCGTCTAAGAATTGGTGTCTTAGTGGTCCCTTCAGGGACAGACAAAAATTACTGTCGAAGCATTCTACAGTGTACGGAACGTCAAGTGGATAAGTTTGACGGGTCTAGCACGAAAACATCATGTAAGTGTCTCGACACACGGCAGTGGAGCCAGTTACCATCTTATAGCAAGGTCTTCCTTTACACTCGAGTGAGGGACGGAGGGAGGGTGGGGAGCGGTACCACTCCAGGCGAGGACCTTGGGGTCGCCGCGAACCGTCCACCAGTTGCACCATGCTTTAAGTCCAAGTCCCACTCCTGAACCGACCTCCGAGGGTCTGTCTCCTCAACCTTCCTGACTCCACCTCAGTTCGGGGACCTACGAGCCGGACACCTAGACTAACGACACGGGGGTCTAACTTGAAGACTCTCGTTTGCTCGGGAAGACCGAAACGCAACAAGACACACAGAAGCGTCCCCTCCGACCCCGCTCGTCCGGGGACAGGTGCACCCAGGAGACCCGAGGGGAGCGTGGGGTCGGAGGTCCCGCGTACCCCTCTGGTCGAAGACTCGTCGACAGGTCGCTCGGAAACTCATTTGTTTGGGAGACCGACATCCTAATGTAAAGTCTCCTTTCCTTAACCCTGAAGAGGAGACAGAACAATTTTTACACACAAAACCGGGGTCACCTTCCCAGGAAACAGAGAAGATATTGAAGAGACCAGAACGACCCAGGACACTTCGAGTTGTGTCCGTTAAACAAATTTTGGTGGCAAGCGACAGAGAGACACCTCCGAGGACCAAATCGCCCTGGACCGTGGTCTTCTCCTTTGGTTACCGGTGCCCCTCCACACGACAACTCCTACCCGGTCGGCGTAGTGACGAGTAAAGGGAGGGACAAGGGACTTAGAGGGGGAACAACCCGTCCCCCACGACACCGTCAACACCGTTCGACGGGAGGACACGTAGAAGGCGTGAGGGACGACCACGGGGGTCCGGGTCTCCTTCGTCCAGGTATTGATCTCTGTGGTCCCATCCTCGGGTTCAGACTGAGACTGAGCCCGGAGACAGATCTTGGTCTACGAGGAAGAGTTCGACACAGGGTCTCCGACGGGGGACGGGGGACCCCTGGGAACCCCTCAAAGTCTAAGGGACACCGGTGCAGGGAAAGCGGGAAAGGAGTCTGGTCCTACGACCACTCGTCGGGACACCCTTCCCCGGCAACCAACAGAACCTTTTGGTCAACTGACCATCCGGGACTTACTTTTGAACCTGTCGTAGTAGTGGTTCTGGGAAGTATACACACCAAGAAACGGAGATCCTGGTCTTGTTCCCAGGACCCCAAAATTTCCCAAACTACTTTACCCTTTTAAGATGAATACACACCTTCCAAACAACAGCCTTACACCCTCTTAGTCTTCTCCCACCCTTTTAAGATGAATGCACACCTTCCAAACAACAGCCTTACACCCTCTTAGTCTTCTCCCACCCTTTTAAGATGATTGCACACCTTCCAAACAACAGCCTTACACCCTCTTAGTCTTCTCCCACCCTTTTAAGATGAATGCACACCTTCCAAACAACAGCCTTACACTCTCTTAGTCTTCTACCACCCTTTTAAGATGAATGCACACCTTCCAAACAACAGCCTTACACCCTCTTAGTCTTCTCCCACCCTTTTAAGATGAATGCACACCTTCCAAACAACAGCCTTACACCCTCTTAGTCTTCTACCACCCTTTTAAGATGAATGCACACCTTCCAAACAACAGCCTTACACCCTCTTAGTCTTCTCCCTCAAATAGGAGTGTCGACACGAACACAAGGAAACTCTGGGTGACTGCCAGTCTCGAAGAACAAACACACACTGGCTTTCGGGACCGACCTGTCCGAAACGACTGTTGTTCCCATCAAACAACCACAGTTCCTCCCGACCGCAGTATCCGCTAGACCTCGTCCCAGAAAGGAAGGTCAGAGGAGATGGTACAACCAAATAAAAGGTAAGCAAAGACAAAAAATTTTTTTGAAAATAAACGTAAATAAAAACCCCCACCGTAAATAAGGACCCGACAAAAATAAAGAACTCAAAGAAGGTCCCATAGAAAAAAGAGGACATGCTGGAGGAAAAGACCAAATCCCTGTCAGACAAGAAAAACGTCACGCCTAGGAGAGGCACACCGTCCCTCTCGAGTCGCACTAGGCTGGGACTCGAGATATTCAGGACGAGACGTAGAACCCCCGAACCAAGCGGACCCGGACGAGGTACTAGTCTCTTAGATGTAGATTTGGACATTTAAGTCGTGGTGAGAGACGTAAAGACTCGAACACGACAGTTTTAAGTCGTGAGAGAAACCTGGTCGCTGGGACGCAGGTCGGGGTGACAAACCGGGCGCGCGCGGACGGTTGAGAGCACAACGTTGTGACGTTACCGGGCGTAACGCGGAAACTTCACTGCGGGTAGTGTAAGTACCACCAAAAGGTCTATACGTATGGGAATTACCGGACCCGTCAAAGTGCCCACAAGAATTTCACTTGCGCTTCTAAACTTGGAGAACCAAACGCACTAAAACACCCCCAAAAAACCCAGTCCACTTACCGCTTGGTAAAAATCTCCAGTGGAGTCTCTGGTGAATGGTCTTTTCGTATAAAAGACAGAGATCTTCCACCGCTCCACCGAGAGTGGACCCACTAAGGGACGGAGAAACGACGGACGGGTCGTTTCCAGTGACCGAGACTAATCAGTGTAGGAGGGGAGTCGGAGGGTCAGTCCCGGAGCCCCACCGTTATGTGACTAAAAACTGAGTCTGAATTCAGGGTCCAGGTGAGGACCTTGACCCCCACACCGGTCACCAGTCCGGAGGAGAAGGGGATCCCTGGTACCCCGTCCCCCTAAGTGTTTCCTATGTCTATGGGTTTCCTCCCTCCTCTACCTCCGACCGGACAGGGTTTGGTTGAGCACAGGTCTTCCTCAGTGATAATCTTTCACAAAAAGATACTCGTCAGTCGGGGCTAACGAAACTTTATCCTGACACACTCGACACAATTCGTTGTTCAAGGTCTTTTTACATATGGTTCCCGTCTCTCAAGGGACCACAATTTCAATTCACCTCCGCCTGAGATCACCTCACACCCCACTCGAACGTCTTTCTCACTCGCCTCTTGGCCTCGGAAGGAGAACCGGTCGTGCTCCACCAAGTTCCACTGCAGGTCCCTCCAAACACGACCCCGTCGGGAGCCAGGAACCAGCACCCCTGCAGCTGGAGGGACTCGGAACCAAAGGAGCAGACATTGTGTCTCCGTTGTCACGACGGAGTGTACACACGCACAATCCAGGGAAGTCAGCACAGGTTGAGACACACTGGGGCACCTGACGTCGGGTGGTCGGAGGAGACAGGAACCCTAAGAGGTCCGTTCTTATGACCTCACCCAACGACACGGGAGGAGGTCTCCTAAAAGGTTAGGTCCCTGACTTGGGCACAGAGAACACAGATTAGACGTAACCGTCTGTCCAAGAAATGGGGACCGTAGTGTACCCTTCGGGCAACGGAATATCCTACTAAATACAGAACGTGCACTAGAATCACAATTAACCAATCGACCGTGAGTCTTCCTCGAGTTGAGAATCCCTTTTCTATCGAATCTGGTCTCCAGGGGTTGGGATTGACCGAGCACGGACAATCCCTGCACCGACGTGTCGTTCTTCACTCGTCGCCCACTTAGTTTTGATGAAACGAGGAGGGGCGAAGGGACCTTTTTAACAGAAGGTACTTCGACCAGGGACCACGGTTTTTCCAACCCCCACCGACACAATCTCGTAAGACTTCTCTGTCGTCCGGAGCCGCGTGAACATACGCGAGGGTCACTCAGACAAAAGGGGAACAGAGTGCAGAAGGAGGGGTTCCGTCCTACTGAGGCAAGAGACTGAGGTCAGGTCGCTCCGAGTTCTCAGTCTCCCAGAAGTCCTTTACGACTGACTGGGACAAGCACGTGAAGGGACGAAGACTGAGGGTGTGCTATTTCTTTCTCGAGTGGAAAGTTAGACTCTTTGTGTGCTCGGTGGGGGTGGGGCGGGGTAGGACCGGGTGAGATCAACATACGGCACCAAAGGGAGGTCACGCCGGGACGGTCGAAGTGCCGAAGACGGTGTCTACTTCGACTCGGAGAAAGTTGGAGAGGGTTTACGACCAAAGGGGAATCATTGTCTGGGACATCGTTTTGTCGTCCTTAATGAGGGGAAAACACTTCCCACAACACAGAGTCTCTAAACAACCTTTACGTTACAGAGGTAACAAAGTCTTGACCACAAACTACATACGTACTCCCAAGGACGTCTCCTAACAATCCACCCCAAGAGGTCTCTTTACCTTGGTTCTCTCTCACACACACACAACACACACACACACACACACACACACACACACACACACACACACATGTATATGTCCGGTCTTTAGATTCTTCTCGATTGTAAAGTCAAGACTTCCGTCTTTTTGTTTTTACCACAGGGTCGGGGGTCCCTCTCCTTAAGAAAGGAGGAACACACTCCAGTCACGAAGAACAGATGAGTCCGGAAACTGAGTAACCCACTCCGGGTGGACGTGACCCCTCCCGCTATACGAAACGAGTCAGATGGCTAAAGCCCCAATTAGAGTTGACGTTAGCGAGAGAGTCTGTGTAGGTCTTTATCACGAAGTCGTTTACAACCCCATGGGACACCGGGTCAGTTCAGTTACGTATTTTAATTGACAGTGTGGAAACCACATTAGAACTCCAAATTTAATAGAAAAGTCTACTGGACCAAACCTTACCGACCACAATTTCGTTCATCCGGTACCACAAGATCTCCGACCCGACACAGGATCGAAGAGGGTCCCCATCCACAAATGCCCAGATACAATTCGAGTCATCCAAATAAAAGAGTAGTGTTCTGAGACATATTCGTCAGTCCTTCTTCCTTCCACTAAGACACCCACTACCCCTAAGCAAGGGCACTTCGTTCCGACTTCAGTCTCGGGGGTCTTAGAAAAGGGGTCCAGTCGTCAGTCAGGACGAGGTCTTGGTCACTGAATCACTCCAAAGTCCAAGGTTCACGTCGGACTCCGCATGTCAGGTCTAAAACGTAAGAGATTCGGAGCACTACAAACTCTCTACCAATGGTTGTCACCACTGAAGTAGGTCTTTAGTAGACCCACGATCAGAGAACCCCGTAGATATCCTCGGAAGAACTCGGGAGCCCAGGTGTCCGGCAGAGGACAAGATCACAAGGCCTACGAGCACGTCCACACACACGGGTCACCCGTAGGGACCGTGACCCGTGTCGATTGTCTTCCCGTTCAGGAAACGTTTCAGTCCACAAGGAGACTTGTCGACACTAGGTAGTCCCGCCTCTATCCTCTGAAGGACTCTTTCCACACCACACACCCAGTCACATGAAAACCCCGAACTGGGACCAGATCTCCCGAGTCCCCACCTACCAAAAGGAACACCGAAACAACACCCAACGGACACCACATACCTCGGTAAAGACCCGAATTTACAGAGGTAGGTCGTAACCTCTAATTTAACCAGTCCCAAACATTCAGGAGACTCCGTCTTGTTTTCTAGATAAAATAAGGTAACGGCCCTCCACCTCCCTTTTGTTCTTAGAACTACCGTTCTTAGACCTGATCACCCCAAATAGTACAATCGTAAATTCGAGGGTGTGTTTGGACGAAGGTTTTATGACGACGGGACACCGGGACCCCTCCGGCGACCGACACGGGGAGAATGCAGAATTGGTGGACCGAACCGCAAACGTGGAACGACGTAGCACGAACTTTAGGTACACCAAAGTGTGTGTGTGTGTGTGTGTGTGTGTGTGTGTGTGTGTGTGTGCCACGAACACTACCTTCGTCTTACTGTCTAACGAAACATTACTCCGATCTCCCAACAGTCCGACATATGGACTACGGGGTTTCAGAGATGTGTCTCTTGGTGCCCGTCGTTTATGATATCCGAGACATCCAACGAAATACAGTTTCCACATCTATTTATATATATAAAAGATACATTTATTAGGAAAGTGTTTAGTACAAAAACTACTTATGATCCGTTCTTTTCTCGAAGGGACCCGAAGGGACCACCGAGTCTGTCACTTCTTAGACGGACGTTACGACCTCTGGGACCAAACTAGAGACTCAACCCTTCTAGGGGACCTCCTCCCGTACCGTTGGGTGAGGTCAGAAGAACGGACCTTTTAAAGTACCTGTCTCCTCGGAACGCCCGATGTCAGGTACCCCAGCGTTTCTCGACCTGTGTTGACTCTCTGAATATGAAAGAAAGAAGTTCTTTTCTCGTTCAACGACAAGGATTCTTTAAGAATGAACTTCCGCTTGAAGACAAAAGTGAGAAAACGTTTGAAGGACTCCGTAAAGCACGCGACCCCTGTCTCTCTGGGGTGTACACAGAAACTGTACCAGAGGTACGTCCATGCCGAATGTCGGACACCCTTCGTACAAATCTCTTATACTGAGAAGTCAGTATAAACACTAAACCCCACCACGAAACGTCACACCACGAAACTGACCAAAGAGTGTCTGTCAAAGTTTTTAAAAAAAAGTTTTCTCCCTGTAGTCTCCTATGTTCCGTAAACCCTTTTTCAAGTTTTATCACCTCTTTATTTACGTATCTCGTAGTCATCAGTATTTTGTCATAACAAGGGACACCGTAGTATTTGAGAGTCGCACCGGACTAGTTACGACGTACGAAGCATCTCCAGACTGTGACCTCTGGCCTTCCGTCCGAACGAGTCGCCAAAGGACCGCCGGGAATCACCTACAGATGGTAGGGTCTCCATTTTCGGATCCCAGTGTCGAGGGCTACCAGTATTTAGGAACACTACCTTTGATATGAGTAAACAGGTTCAGGAACAGTATACTCTCTCCGGCATCGGGCAAATTGAGGAAAAACAACTAAGAAAAAAATTTTAAATAAATAAACCGACAAAGCCCATAACCAACGCCGTGTGTCCTACAAAGTCGTCCCCGTACACCCGAGATCGAAGGGATGGTCCCTAACTTGGGACGGGGGACGTGTCTCTCGCGCCTCAAAACCGGTGACCTGGGGCTTCCTTCAGGGAGAGACAACTAAGAAAAGTGGTCGTCGGGAAAAGCGGTTCTCGGACGACGGACCCGACCGACTGACTTACGAAGTAGGGTGAAGTAGGAGGGACCGGACAGGAGTCGGGTAAAGCTGAACGGACACTAGTGTGTCCATCTTTCACCGGGTCGGACCCAAGACTAAGTGACCCGGCCGGGCACCCCGTCGCGTGTGCCACCACGGTCCGCCACTACGGACACGAACCTCGTCACTGGACGCCGTGTCGTCCCGACCCCGTTCCCACTCCCCGGCCCCCTACGCCCCTGCTCCACGGAGTCCGGACCGGGTCCCGCACCGACTCGAGGTAGGTGTCACTTGTAAGACTAGAAACCGAGCAGCACCCAAAAGAAACGGAATGAAACGGAAAACTTTTAGAACGCAAACCGACAATACCTAGGGCTAGGGACCCGAAGTGTCGCGAGTCCCGTGTAGAAACGAAACACCCACTCCTGGTCGCTCCCTACGACTCCAGTCCTAGGGCGGGCTCCAGGGCACCGGTCTTCACTTCCTCGACCCACCCCAAAACGGTCTAGAGGACCCTCGACCCGACCCCCACCGTCGCACCGACTGAAGTCACCCGTAACGGGACCAGAGTCTGTACACGAAGGGGAGCAGGTCCAGGCCCTTCTCCGACTTCTTCTGGGCGTTCATACTGTAGTAGTGGTGAGGGCGGCTCGCTCACCTTTACCGGGGCGACTTGCTTCTCCTACTACTCCTACTCCTGAGGTGTCATAAACTGTAGTTTATGTCCATGACCCCCCGAAAGGACCGCCGAACCACCACTTTCTTTGATGAACAGTTCGTTCTCTACGCTCAAGCTAGAGACCCAGACCTTCTAGGGGACCTCTCCCTTTACCGTTGGGTAAGGTCATAAGAACGGACCCTTTAGGGTGCCTGTCTCCTCGGACCGCCCGATGTCAGGAGTCCCAGTGTTCCTCCGCCTGTGCTGACTCGCTGATTTACTGACGTCTCCGACCCACCCCTGTCGCCGGAGGAGGACCCGAGTGTCTGAGTCCTTCCACCCCCCCAGGTGGAACCTTCTGTGACTCACGGGTCCTCATATTAGAACAAAAAACCGACATAAACTGGAACCCCGCAAGACACATACACCCCTCTTCACGAGACTAGGGAAGACCCTTACGTGTCGTGGGTCCTTCGGTCGTCCCTTTACCCAGAAGAGTCGAGAAAGGTCTACTGTGAAATCCCACTTTCACTTTCACAATAGGCGAGTCAGTATAGGTTGAGAAACGTTGGGGTACCCGACATCGGGTGGTCCGAGGAGACAGGTACCCTAAGAGGCCCGTTCATAGGACCTCACCCAACGGCAAAGGAAGAGACCCCCTAGAAGGGTTGGGTCCCCAACTTGGGTCCTGAGGGAGTGACCCTCCTCGGTCGAAATGTCTTCGTTTTCCCCCCGACCTAAAGTCTGGTACTCGAAGGACTCGTGCCGACCGCCCCCAGACCACGTACGTCGGAGGACACGGAGTGCGGCACGTGTACTTACCTTTGACGAGAAAGTCCGAACGAATCGACCATTGCCTCGTACACCCCACCCCCGATGAGGAACCTACCTTGGCTGAAGACTCAAGGTTTCCGTCCACACAAAGAAATTCCAACGGACACCTTTCCAGTCTTACTGACACACTGAAATCCTGACAGAAAACCCAAAACCGAGGAAAACCCCACATGACGCAAACCCAGACACCCTCAGAGTCACACTTTCGGCCCCACTGACCTCAAATAAATAAATAAATACCGACAGAAACCGGAAGTGAAGCCGTATACTCACACCCACACCTGAGATATCACCCCCGTGTACCTGAGGGGTACCGAGAACCCGAGGTCTCGTGGGTCCGAGTCACCGATCTTACACACCCGGAGCGACGGGGCTCGGTACACCCTAGGGTCGAGCGGTTGGTCGCTAGTCTGGACATAGGGACCTTTTACCGGCAGGGTTGTGACCTGACGGTCCCTCCAGAACCGTTTACATCAAATCTCTACTCCCACACCTTTGGGTCTCTCCCCGGGACCCAACCGGTTCAAGAGTCCAGAATCACCGTTTCTACTCTGGACTTATGTCCGACCCGGGTTAGACCTCTAAGGTGGGAGGGGGTGTCCCAAGACATCTCTTTGTCTTAGTCACCCTATATACATATGTCCTTCCCCAAACAATGTTTCCAGGTCCAGACTTCCGGACCCTTGGTCCTCTCGGGCACCACACTCAAGGTCACCCTCGTGTCCCCTTCTGGTCACGGAACCGAGTTGTGTCCGTGTCTCGCTTAGAGGGGAATAGGACGGAAAACACGATAAGTCCGGAGGTTGTCCAACCTACTCTCGATGGGTGCGACCCCTCCCGTTAGACGGAATGACTTAGCTGGGTCTGTTAACAATTAGAGTCGTTCTTGTGGGAGGGTCTATGTGGGTCTGATGACTTATAAACCCTTGGCACAGTGGGTCGGTCCAACTGGGTATTCTCAGTGTAACGTGTGTCTAAAGGGTACTGATTCTTTCAGTCAGTCAGTCAAGTCAGGGAGTCAGGACAGACTGAGAAACACTGGGGTACCTGTCATCGTGCGGTCCGGAGGGACAGGTAACGGTTGAGGGCCTCGAACGAGTTTGAGTACAGGTAGCTCAGTCACTACGGTAGGTTGGTAGAGTAGGAGACAGCAGGGGAAGAGGAGGACGGAAGTTAGAAAGGGTCGTAGTCCCAGAAAAGGTTACTCAGTCGAGAAGCGTAGTCCACCGGTTTCATAACCTCGAATTCGAAATCGTAGTCAGGAAGGTTACTTATAAGTCCTAACTAAATCCTAACTGACCAAACTAGAGGAACGTCAGGTTCCCTGAGAGTTCTCAGGAGAGTTTGTGGTATCAAGTTTTCGTAGTTAAGAAGTCACGAGTCGAAAGAAATACCAGGTTGAGAGTGTTGGTATTCACTGATGACCTTTTTGGTATCGAAACTGATCTGCCTGGAAACAGTCATTTCATTACAGAGACGAAAAATTATACGACAGATCGAACCAGTATCAGAAAGAAGGTCCCTCGTTTATATCCAGCAGGTATAGAGAGGACTTAACAGGATAAGATCGTGCTGCAACCCACATGAACCGACATTTACTCAATCTAAGCTCTTTCTTCACAAACCCTAAAACTACTCTCGACACAACTGGGACATCTAACTAAATTTCTCTTAGTCGGGAAACATGATCCACCTCATGTAGCCTGTCTCTTTCTGTATACTACACTATAGCGAATACACACCTTAATTGTCTATGTCGTTTCATCACTTATATTGTTTTATTTTTCTCCGTCTGAGTGTGTATGTCTCTTGTTTGATCACCAATGGTCACTCCTCTCCCGTTGCCCTCCCCGTTCTATCCCCAGCCCCTAAGTCTTCATGTCGGATGACCCATATTTTCATCGGTGTCCCTATATAACGTGGTGTGCCCCTATATCGGTCATGAAATATTATTGGTATTTACCGCATATTAGAAATTTGCAAAAAGGAAATTTTTCAAACTTAGTAATATAACGTATGGACATTGAATCTATTACGACATATAGTTGATATGGAGTTATTCTTTTTTATTTCTCTTAGTCCGGGAAAATACAAGAGAGAAGAGTAGGTACTCACGCCTTACTGAAGGGTAACTAAATCCATAAAATTCTTTACAGAAAGTTTTTGAAGAGGTAATTACATAATACTTAAAAACGATCTATAAAAGGTTCCACAAAATGTAAGACCATGTATATAAAAAATGAAAGTTTACGATAAAATAAATATGAGTACAGACTTTTTTTACATGATAGCACAAGTGCATGCATGACTATAACCTTTTTCTCAACAATTACTTAGTGTGTATTTAAAGTACCTCTTACGTGTTGTAATTCTGTACCAAACAATATATATCTCCTTGTTTGGTAATTGCTACCAAACGTAAAATCCATTTATTGTCGGGGGAAACTCTTCTTAGTTTCGTTAATGATTATACGTAGACATGACGTCTTATGATACATGTATTCTTCACCAATATGACTAAAATAACGTTCAGTGTCTTTATTTTACTTTACACTTCTGTTGCGACAGAAGTAACTCAGTGTTACCTTTCCGAACCGACGCAGAACGTCCGGACGACCCCAATAATATGTTATCCCTCGGGACCTACCGAAATCACCTAGTGCCTGACAAAACTAAGACTCGGTACCTTATCCTAAAGTAAACATAAACCACAGACTCGACTGAGGAACCCCCGACGCTACCTGCCTCACTAAAAACACCATCGGGGTCCAGACTGACGTATTCTTTTCGGACTCATTTCTTTATATCATCAGACAGACCTGTCAGGATTGACATCCCAACAAGGACTCATATCCACCCTTCTCCCAGACCTATATTCATAATGACACCAGACTTGTGCCGACCTACCTTCAGCACAGGCTACCGAACTCCTCCTCCTTGTATGACTTGGGTGACAGTCTGGTTCTTGGAAGGGGTCACTTAGAGTCACGAAGTCTGTTACCTCGTTCAAGGAAAGGATCCTTGTTAGTCCCGACACAACCGTAAAAAAAGGTGAAAAGAACGTGACAGCCAACTGTATGTCGTGGCATGTTCAACTTCCTCCTGGGTACCGTATGTGCATACCCTTTACTAACGGCGTCATTCAAGTCAACTGTAGATCGTGGCGTGTATCAATCGGTAAAAAAGGGAACACTACTCTTGAAGACCCTAGGCGAAAGGTCCGTCGAGAGTCCAGGTAGCACGTCGTCACAATGGACCCCAGTAGCGCAACGCGTAATGGAAGGGTCCTACATAAGTAGAGGGTGGACCTTCGAACTTGGAAAAAATGGGGGAAGCGGGTCAAGAGGGCAGGGGTCCCGGGACTAAGGCTATTGACGTTTAGAGTAGAGGAAAAGATACTCAAACCAAAAAGACTTAAGGTGTATATTCACTCTAGTGTGTCATAAACAGATAGAGTCAGACTGAACGAAGTGGTTTGCACCACGGGAGTACCAGGCAGACACCAGAACATTTACCGTCCTAAGGAAAGACAAACCACGACTCCTCACAAGGTGAACACACACACACACATATGGTGTGAAATAACTAAGCAGACAGTCACCTGCGAATTCGTCTACTAATGTACCTTGGTGGACCATCCACAATTCCATCGTCTGTCGTGAAGACGACAAACTCTTAGACTCAGACGAGGGACCAGACACCGGCACGAGACCTCACACGACAAACCATCGACATCATTGCGGGGGGGGGCGGGGGGAGCGGGACCGGGGCAAGAGATTCAGTGTGTCGTTATCGTACCCCGGGAAAGTGGGCACCACTAAAAATTGTGTCCTTAGTGAATTCCAGGGGGTCCGCGGAGACTCGGAGAGGAGGTGGGGCTAAGACCCGTCTTTCAGCCCTGGGTCGTTCAGGTAAGGATAGTCAGAAAATAGGGGTTGGTAGATGGCATTACTGAGGGCACAGGGCGGCCTAGTCGGAGGTGCGGACGCAAAGACGAAGACCCCGACGTCCGAAGAGAGACGACAGTGAAACCCCTGTCGAAGTTTCTGTTCATGGAGACGTTCGGCGACGGTGTGCTAAGTACTGGAGTTAGACTCGAAGGAAAAATTTTCATAGCGAAAGAATGAAAGACAAGTACCACAGATCTTTATGTCAACTAAAAAATTTTTCTCACTAAAATTTTTACAGGTCGTCGGAGTAATTTGAGGATACTTAAGATCACCACATTGACACCTAAGAAAACTCTAAAGATATAGCTATATAGTGCACTCTGATTATCCTCACGGAGGGAAAGGGAGTTCAGGAAGTAAAATGGAGGGGGGAGGAAAAAATTTTCGGAAGAAGCAGAGATTCAGAAACAATTTATCTTCACTACCATTATCCGTAGGACAGACTAAGAACTGGAATTGTCCACACGAAAGTCATAACTGTGTTGTCGTCACAAACGATATCGTTTGTGATATGTTTGGTATATCCCAAACATCTAAAAAAAGGTTCTTCGAAGGGAGATAAGTGTCAAACGATTACAACTAAAATAACTTACATAAAGAATCGAGATAACTCTTATACTATGAAAAAGGAAATTAGACAATTCCACCACTTGAATATTAATAAATAAAAAAGGGGGATTTTAATTTAGTCAAAACGTAAGGACTCTATTTTCCTCAAACCAGGACCAGTACAAAAATAAGTGTAACGATGGAAGTCAAACGACTATAAAACGAACCCTGAAAGAACAAAGAGAATCTCTGACTCGAACCAAACATTAAAAGGATAAAACAGTATAGGAACAGTCCGAAACGGGTTTCTTTTCATTACGGCTTCTTACAAGTTTGATGACGTGTTACCGTGAGCAGAGTGTGAGATCGTCTCATTACGAGTTTTAAGAGGTTCGGTCCGAAGTTGTCATACACTTGGTACCTGAAGGTCTACAAGTTCGACCAAAATCTTTTCCGTCTCCTTGGGCTCTAGTTTGACGGTTGTAGACAACCTAGTATCTTTTTGTTCTCTCAATGTCTTTTTGTATATGAAGACCAAATAACTGGTGTGGTTTCGGAACCTGACACACCTAGTGTTGTTTGATACCTTTTAAGAAGTTCTCTACCTTTATGACTTGGTGGACTGGACGGAGGACTCTTTACACACACGTCCAGTTCTTCGTTGTCAATCTTGACCTGTACCTTGTTATCTGACAAAGGTTTATCCTTTTCCGCATACAGTTCCAACATATAACAGTGGGACGAATAAATTGACTATACGTCTCATGCAGTACTCTTTGCGACCCGACCTTCTTCGTGTTCGACCTTAGTTCTAACGACCCTCTTTATAGTTATTGGAGTCTAAGCGTCTACTATGGTGGGAATACCGTCTTTCGTTTCTTCTTGATTTCTCGAAGAACTACTTTCACTTTTTCCTCTTACTTTTTCAATCGAATTTTGAGTGGTAAGTCTTTTGCTTCTAGTACCGTAGACAGACCAGGGTTGTAAAGTACCGTTTATTCACCCCTTTGTTACCTTTATCACTCTCTGAAATAAAACACCCCGAGGTTTTAGTGACATCTACCACTGACGTCGGGACTTTAATTTTCTGTGAGCGAGGAACCTTCTTTTCGATACTGGTTGGATCGGTCGTATAATTTTTCGTTTCTGTAATGAAACAGTCGTTTTCAGGTAGATCAGTTTCGAGACCACGAAGGAAACATCGAGTCAGCCATTTCTTAGACGGACGTCACGTCCTCTGGGTCCAAGCTAGGGACCCAGCCCTTCTTAGGACCTCCTCCTTTACCGTTGGGTAAGGTCGTAAGAACGGATCTCTTAGAGTACCTGTCTCCGTGAACCGAGCGATGTCAGGTACCCCAGGGTACGTCTGTACTGAATCACCGATTTGGTGAATACGGACGTAATGTACCAAAAAGGAATCAGTGCATACCTACACTCTCGACCTGATATTTCTTTCGACTCACGCTTTCTTAACTACGAAAACTTAACACCATAACCTCTTCTGAGAACTCTCAGGGAACCTGATGTTCCTCTAGTTTGGTCAGTTAGTATTTCCTTTAGCCAGGACTCATAAGTAACCTTCCTGACTCCGACTTGGAGGTTATGAAACCGGTGAACTACTCTTGACTAAGTAACCTTTTCTGGGACTACGACTCTTTCTGACTTCCAACCTCCTCTTCCTCTACCAACCTACCGTAGTGGCTGAGTTACCTGTACTCAAACTCGTTCGCGGCCCTCAACTGCTACCTGTCGCTTCGGACCACACGACGTCAGGTACCTGTGCTGAGTCACTGACTCGACTTGACAGTCCGAAACCATCTTCAAAATGATCGAAGTATTTTGTTTAACTCCGTCAAGGCATAAAAGGAAAAGAGACTCTATCATAGTCTAATCTTAATAAACAAAGATTTACAAATCATCTTAAACGAATTTGACAGACCCGGGACTACGAAAAAACAAACTTCTGACCTTTTGTGATAACTACAGATTAAGAAACTTATCAATGTCCTGATAAAAATCAGAAACAAAGAAGAACCCCATCAAAAAACCAAAAATTTTTTATAAATAAATAAATAAACCGACACGGGTCAGAGCAACCCCGTACGTCCTAGAAATGAACCCCGTACATCCTACATCAAGGGACTTGTCCCTGTCTTGGGCCCGGGGGACCTAACCCTCATGCCTCAGAATCGGTGACCTGGTGACCCTCCAGGACAAAAACCCCGTCAAAACTACCCAAAATAAAAAGACTCTAAAACAGGAACAGTAGGCACAAAAGTTTACATAGCAGATTCCAATGAGTGTTGCGAGAGAAAAGTAGTAGAAAAATAGGAAACAGGGTACACGTCAGTGCCAGGGGAAAGCAAGAAAGAGTGACGACACAAAATTTCAGAAACAAATGAACCGAGACGGTCCAAAATCAACACCGTGCGTAGTAGAAGTAAACGTCGTGCACCCTAGAGCAAGAGACTGGTCCCTAGCTTGGGCCCGGGAGACACAACCCTCGTACCTCAGAGTCGGTGACGTGGTGGTCCCTTACAGGGGAAACGTAAGAATTATAACGAACTTTCACTTCAGCGAGTCAGCACAGGCTGAGAAGTACCGGGGTACCTGACGTCGGATGGTCCGAGGAGGCAGGCACCCTAAAAGGTCCGTTCTCGTGACTTCACCCACTGTGACGGAAGAGGTTATTATTATAACGAACAAACGGAAAAGAGGAAAAAGAACTAGTCAGAAAGACATGTAAATTAAAACAGGTTGACATGTTTCTTGGTTGAAACCTAAAGAGACTAGGAAAGATAATTTAATAGTAAAAGCTAAAGTCAACTAAAGACGAAGAGAAGGAATTCGAAAGAAACTCACGTAAGACAAGAAAAAAAAGGATTGAAGCAGGTAACCGATAAATCGAGGAAATAAAAGTCGACGGAACTACAATCGTAAATAAGACATTAGAATAGATGAAGTCGACGGAGGGAGTCCGAGAGGCATAGTCACGGTCCGTGATGGGACGGAGGAACAAACAACGTTTCCTGCTACCTGAAGTTCACCAAGGACCCTCTTCGACCACGGTAAACACTCCTACACTCACTTGAACCCCGACTCAGTGGGCTGTCTTCTGGGGAGATCAGGACCCCGAGTTTCTGGGAGCCAGTGACTTCTTCTGGTTCTGACCCAGTATCGAAAAGAATAATGTCTACATCACATACCATACCGCTAATGTCTAAATTTTTTTCCTTTTCATTTTAATGTAAATTAGAGTGGTGAATTACTGTTGGTGATCTCACACACACTCAAGCATGGACACCTTAGGAGGAAAAAAAAAAATTTGTCTTTATCCTGGTACAATGTGTATGTCGAAACCTTGCCAAAAGGTGGACTTACCGTACAGTGTTTGGTGAAAAGTCCAGTTGCGTAAACTTTCTCGTTCCTAAAATTCCGGCCAAAACACAGCCGAAGTCACAAAGGCTCTGGAAGAGGCGGGTGTGAACTGCCAGACGAGTCACCAGGAGTAGAAAGGACAAATCTGTCTTGAGTCGGTTTCAAAAACCAAGGGCGACCCTTTGTCTGATGTAAATTTAGCCTACACCGACTTAGTACTGGAGTCGACCAAAATAGTTACTCACGTTTCTCCTTTCAGCACAAAGACCGCGAGCCCACCATTCCACCATGGGACGGAACATAATGTGAACACCGAGCCTATTGTCGAGGAGTGAACCTCGGGCATTCGTAGTCGGTCCGTTCGTCACCCCGTCTCTCTTCCGTCTGTCCCGTTCCGAAGGCCCGTCGGGAGGAGGGTCCGAGGGCGCCGTGACTCTACGATGTTACACATTCCAATCTTGGGGCGACAAATCCCGGTCCACACCCCTCCCTTTCCCCGAAGTCACCATCTCTTAGGCGGACGGTCACGCCCTCTGCATTCTCTGTGTCCAAGTTGGGGTCCCAGTCCTTCTAGGGGACCTCTTCCTTTATCGATGGGTGAGGTCAGAAGAACGGACCTCTTAAGGTCTCTGTCTCCTCGAACCACCCGATGTCAGGTACCCCAACGCTTCTCAGTCCGTGCTGACTCGCTGGTTCGTGTGCATGCACGCACACACCCCTCCCTTCTCTCAGACACCTTTACTCAAAGGTTGAGACAGGAATTTTCCGATTAACCTTCTCTCTTTACTACCGTATCACCTCACGTCTCTTGGGGCCCCAAAACTTGACCAAGGAATAAAGTTTTCCGTAAACGTAGGACCAACGCACGTAAACTCGAACCAACCGGAGCACTTATGCCACCGACTACGATACCCGGAGACATGGAGGGGCCAAATAATGACTCCGGAAAACACTGTAGGAGACCCGCTGGGGTCCCCGCTCCACCTACGATGAGAAAGAGGTAGACCATCCGCCGTGGTCGTTGACACTGGTCGCGTCGGGTTTCCGCGAGACGAACCTCTTGTGTACCGAGGACGGTCTGACCAAGGGACCCCGGCCCTCCCTCCCAAGTCAAGGAGACGCAAAATTCAGACCTTTTCTACACGGAGCACCCTCACGGCTACACGCAAGGTCTCTACGGACGGTGGGTGGGAAAGGACCTATCCCGATGACTTCCCTTATATTAATCTTTGCGTGCTCTACAGGGGACGTGGAGACCCCCGACACGGATCGTAGTAGAATAGAAACCTTGTTTTGCGCAAGTCACCGACAAACGTCGGTCTCCGGGGACCTCCGACACCATCCTCTCCCTCTTTTGTCTAAACTAAACGAATAGGATCTGACTCCAGGCCCTGGACCCAGGGGTGCCGGTGGGATCCCGTCATAGTTTCGATTCGGGGACGATTCACGCGAGTCCCGTCACTGAAGATCTTAAGAACTCGACCCTTTCCGGTAACCGAGCGGGGTGATCGACAGTAGAGGACTCCTACTCCTCACTCCGACAACCTCAGAGTCGCACCCCTGTCGACGTCTCCGTCACCCATGGGACTCGACGACCCCGGACCCTCCTCCTGGACGTCGGAGGGGTTTCCACGACCTCGTCGGAACGACAACAACAACTCAGAGAGTCAGTACAGCTGAGAACGTTGGGGTACCTGACATCGGGTCGTCCGAGGAGACGGGTTCGTATGACCTCACCCGACGGTAAAGGAAGAGGTCCCCTAGAAGGACTGAGTCCTTAGTTTGTACGCGGAGGACGTAACCGTCCACCTAAGGGGGTCTCGTAGGATGGACCTGGACTTTGTTGGAGTCTCCGGTGGGGGTTTCGTCAGACCGATTGAGAGACGGTCGGGAGAACGAACGTCTTACGACTCGAATGCACAATATACATTTCCTCACAGAGGACTCCGTAAAAACAAAGAGACTTAACGTTATGACCGTAAGACCCCCGTCAAGAGTCGATTCCGTAACACGGGGCATTTTGATCGACTCAAAATACAGATACTCTGCCCTCTGATACCTTTGTCCTTCAACACACCACTACTTTTAAATGACGAGTCACTGAGAGAAAAAAAGTAACTGCACATCAACACCAACCAAATGTTACAACACAATCAAAGTCCACATGCCGGTTTCACTAAGTCAATATGTACATAGATAAGACAAAGTCCAAGAAAAGGGAATGTCCAATAATGTTCTGGACTCATATCAGGGGACACGACATGTCGTCTAGGAACAACCAATAGATAAAATATATATGGAAGCACGAATCAAGACAGACTGAGAAACGCTGGGGTACCTGCCATCGGGGGGTCCGAGGAGACAGATACCCTAACAGGTCCGTTCTTATGACCTCACTCAACGGCAAAGGAAGAGGTCCCCTAGAAGACAACTGGGTCCCTAGCTTGGGTGTAGAGAATGCAGACGACGTGACCGTCCACCTAAGAAATGGTGATCACGGGGGACCCTTAGGGACAAAATATATATCATCTTCCGTCACCGTGGGGTGAGGTCATGAGAACGGACCTCTTAGGGTACCTGCCTCCTCGGACCATCCGACGTCAGGTACCCCAGCGATTCTCAGCCTGTGCTGACTTCGCTGAATCGTCGTCGTCGTCGTCGTCGTCGTCGTCACACGTACACAATTAGGGTCTGAGGATTAAAAAGGGAGGAGGGAAAGGGAAATCTATTGGTATTCAAAAAGACACAGACACCTAGTCAAAGACAAAACATATATTTGAGCAAATATAGTAAAAGAAGCTAAGGTAAAGACTCACTATAGGACACCATAAAAAGAAAGAGAAAGACTGAATGAAGTGGAGCATGCTATAGAGATCCGGGTAGGTACAAATTCACTTAAACTAAATCACGGGACGAATGCATGTACATGTCAAATGTCACGACACACTCTTAGTCAGTATTTTTCCCCCTTTTCCCGTTCTTGTGTGTATTAGGATTGGTCGTCTCGAAAACATCTTTGAACGGTGCAACAACCCAACAAGAAAGGACACCAGCCGCGCCACCCTACTGTCGTCCCCCTGACGGGCCCAAGGGACCGTGCCCCACCACCCCAGGAGGGCAGACGGGCAGAGACGTGAGTATGCACATCGGGCCGGAGGGGGGAGCCGAAGAGGCAGCAAATAAGGGCACCGACGACACGGCAGAAAGACTCCGTAGGACAGGGGTCTGTCGACGAGCGGACAACTACCGAGAAACATGGGTGTCTACTCGAAGGACACTTCGTACCCTGTCTCCGTCCGACTCCTCACACGGAGGAAAAGACCCTACCGATATTGGGTCGCAGCAGTACGTCCTAGCAATGTTTAGACTTCCCTCATTTGTATCGAGTACCACGGATTTGTACGGAAGTGAAGTGGACCTCAGAGGTCCCTCCCACCCCTGCCCCAGTCTTGCCTGGGGGAACGACCAACCGGAATTACTGTTTCGTTCGTACAGTCGTCACCAAACCGACGAGACCTCCTCCCCTCCCTTTCCTGGGTCCCTCGGGAGGACCTTTAGAGACGAGTAGTGGAAGACGCACACGGGTCCAGTGGCACTCGCGTCCAAGACCCGACTCTACCGCTCTACCGTCTTTGTGTCTGAGAGTGTTCTCCTGGACCAGAGTGTCCCGAGACACCCGACGGCCCCCCTCCCTCCCCAGCCCCGAGCAGAGGGACCGTGGAGAAGAGTCACCTCTACTTCGAATGTCCCGCAATCCTTCCTGGTCCCTCGCTCGGACCTCGGCTAATTACCCGTCGCCCCTCACACTCCCGCAACCTCCTTCTTTATTACCGTACAACTGTCCACGTCCAAACTCGTCTACACCCTGATTGGTCCACCGCGGTTGGTCTTCCTTGGGTGGACGGGTACGTCCTCTGTACTCTCTGTGTCCAAGCTAGGGACCCAGCCCTTCTAGGGGACCTTCTCCCGTACCGTTGGGTGAAACCATAAGAACAGACCTCTTAGGGCACCTGTCTCCTCGAACTCAGTGTTTCTCAGCCCGTGTTGCCTTCGCTGAATTCGTACGTCTCGATTGGTCCACTGGATATCGACACTTGGATCCTGGAGGGGTCCTTTCGCGAGGTTTCAAGTACCGGAGTCCCTTTGTCGCCCCATTTTTCTTCTCTCGCCCCTGAAATGCCGGTCGGAGGAGTGGGGTTAGGGGTACGACCTAAAGGGGTCTTGAAGGGGTCAGGACCATCGTGACCTCAGACTTCCTGTCGACTCGTGTCGTGAGTCTGAACTCTAGGTCTCGACCACTGGAGGCCCCACGACCATATGCGGGGGTCTTGAGGGGGACCCCACCCGCTCACCCAGACAAAGGAAACAGGCCCTCGTCGGGGGCTCCAAATCAAGACGACTTCTCCCTCGGACTCCTTAGTCTACATGAACTAAGAAGCACCCGAGGGGAGTGAGAACTAGGTCAAGGTGGCCGAGACACACACACGTATGTACCCACAAATAAGGATACTTGTGTTCCCTACAGTTGTCGACGTGTGCCACAGACACCGCCCCCTACCCCACGTCCGTCTCTTGGGTAGTCTCTTAGTCTCCCACCCGGGAGTCCCGTAGGTCTTCTACGTCAAGTTGATTTACCGTTAAACCCCTACGGTCACTTTCCCTTAAAAGTCACGGAACCGCCATATATTTCAAGTGTAGAGACGCTCTCGACTGCCAGACGAAAAAGGTCTAAGTCGTCCGAGTGACCGCACACGAAGACAAGTGTACGTGCAGACGAGCCCCTATCGAGAACCCTTAACCCAGGGAAATGAGACCAGGCTAAGAGCAAAAGCCTTTGGAAACGACGAGACAGAGGTCACAGGACCGGGGACGGGAAGTGCGAGTTGTGACTTGAACGTCGGCCTACGTCACCTCTCGGGCTACCACCCCAGTCCCGACGACCCTCCAGGAGTCCGACGCAGATCTCTCACCCCTACTCACGGAGTCGAGACGTCTAACACCTACAGTCAGTCACCCTCACGCGGCGGGTGAGGGGTTGGGTCTCTTCTCCCGTACACCCACTAGAGTCTTTCGGTCGGAAGTGTCACACCTGCACCGGTACCCCTAAATAGAAAGAGAAGAGATGAGACGACTCATCCCCTGGGATCACCTGTTATGTTCCTATGGGGGTAAAAAAAATTAACCTTTATTAAAGTTTCAATTTTTTTACAACGTTTTGTTTATCTCATATCCCTTGTGGGTCTATGTGAAATAGATCTAAAAGGATAAAATTATAAAACGGAGTAAACGGAATACCACCGAGACACATAAGTCTAATAAAAAAAAGACTTGGTAACTTTTATTCAATGTACATAGTACAGGGAAAGGGGGGTTTATTTGACACGTAAAGGATTTTTATTCTACAGGTATAGAAAGTCATTAATCGATGGACTATAAATATAAACCCTAGTATATTATAGTTTCGACACCAAAAAGATCTTGAGTAGAATGCCTACACTCTCAACCTAGTATTTCTTCCGACTCACGACTTCTTAACTCCGAAAGCTCAACACGACGACCTCTTCTGAGAACTCCCAGGGAACCTGTTGTTCCTCTAGTTTGGTCAGTTAGGATTTCCTTTATTTCGGACTTATAAGTAACCTTCCTGACTACGACTTCGACTTCGAGGTTTTATAGCCGGTGGACTAAGCTTCTCGGTTGAGTGACCTTTTCTGGAACTACGACCCTTTCTAACTTCCGTCCTCCTCTTCTCCCACTACCTTCTACTCTACCAACCTACCGTAGTGACTGAGTTACCTGTCCTCAGACTCGGGTGAGACCCTCTGACACTTCCTGTCCCCTCGGACCACACGACGTCAGGTGCCCCAGTGTTTCTCAGTCTGTGTTGGATCGTAGACTTGTCGTCGTTGCAGTACGCCTCTTCAAACAATATTCAAGATAATTCAGGAATGATAAAAAGGTACACTAAAATAGTAACAAATCGACGGGTCAGTACAGACTGAGAAAACGTCGGGGTACCTGACATCGGATGGTCCGAGGAGACAGGTACCGTAAAGGGTCTATTCTTATGACCTCGCCAACGGTAAAGGAAGAGGTCTCTTAGAAGGGCTGGGTCCCTAACTTGGGTACAGAAGACGTAACCGTCCACCTAAGAAATGACGACTCGGTGGACCCTTCGGGTCTAATATATTACAGGTGAAAATTTGTAATTGTCTACCTATTGGAGAGTCTAAAAAGGAGGAAAACATTCAGAAACCTACTACAGAACTTATCTAAATCAGAAAGTTGAAAGGAATAGTAACGTGTTTATAGAGAACGTGGGGGATGTTAACAGACTACAACACGAACCACGACCGCAAATTTCCACTTGTTCGAGTCTGTTCGTAGAGTAGACGTCCCTCGAGGGTCAAATTCACTCTCTGTCTGTACTTAGTCTAATAATGTATTTGGTGTCCAGTATTAGGTATTCGGTCCCCGGTCGTCGAATGACGGGGGTCTGGTTTAGACCGGGTGACGGACAAAAAAAAAATGTTAAGGGTTCGGTTCTTACTAAAAATGTCAAAACTGCCAACTTTTTCTTAGTTTTCTTCTTATTGCAAAGTACTGTACATTTTGAATTTACGTTAAGTTTGGAGCCGTAGGTGTTTATTCCAAAATAACTTTGAGTCAGTACGGTTCGTAAAGATCGTCAATCCAACTCGGCGACGGTGTTTTTGATTTCCTGGACTTTTCAGTTTTTATAAATCATAAGAGACCTGAAGATTTGTCCCTCTCGAACGACTCACTCACTCACTTCAGCAAGTCAGCACAGGTTGAGAAAAGCTAGGGTACCTGACATCGGATGGTCCGAGGAGACAGGCACCTTAAAAGGTCCGTTCTTATGACCTCACCCAACGGTTAAGGAAGAGGTTCGGGACCACATTTATGGGCGTCCTCACGATCCTTCCTCCCAATATTCTTCTCTCCAACACATGTCTCCGGACACACCCCTGGATCCTTTCCTACGACTCGACCCTCGGCTCGCTTCCCTTCCGCAATGGACCTCCTCACCCACCCGTAACGTCCGGCGCGTAAGTTTCCAGGACCCCAACTCCTCCCACCTCAAAGGTTCTTGACCTTTCTGCCGAAAAGTCACACTACCCTTCTCTCCACCCCCACCGTCGAGTCCTCCACGACGACCTCCCCGATCTCTTCCCGCGGCAGGCAGGCGGGACGGTGCCACTGTCACTATTACACCGGACCCCCTACCGACACCAGTCCCTCCCCAGCGTCACCCACGCGTCGAGACGGTCTCCGGTGACTGAACAAGAAGAGAAGAAAATCCATTTTGGACAAGTGGTCGCACGACCACAGGACACCGTTCGACCAGTCGACTCCGAGCCCCACACTTCCTAGACCTTCGACAGGGTAGGCTCCACAACTTTGGTTTTGTTTGTAATAAACACGTTGAGGCCGTGTGAGGACACACACACACACACGTGTGGTGGTCGAGACACACAGTGACGTCCTCTGTGGTGGGAGGTGCACGGGGAAAGTTTGCAGTGGGGAAGGAAAAGCGGGGTTCTCCCGAAAACGGAACGACTCCCCATCTTTGTCCGACTAAAATTTTTATTAAAATTTCATTGAGACAGCTGTTTTCACTCTCTCTAGTCTTCACTGGTTCCTGGATTCCCAAAGACTGTCAGGCGAGAGGACTAGTCGATGCAAAATCTGCACCAAAAAGACCCGAACAACCTCGCGACCGGAAAGTAACCACCACCGACGTAGGTCCAAAATCTCACACCCCGCATCTCGACGAGTCGAACATCGTCCACATTTGTTCAGGAACACCAAGGAAAAGAAAGAAAAAGGGTTTCCCAAATCGTCTTAACCGATCGAGTGTTTCTTAAGACTTATAGTCCCTCTCTGGAGATGGACACAAACGACACTCACTCACACATACACACACAAACACACATGTGCACTCTATTAAAGAGGTAGGGGTCTCTCTTCTCTTTCACGAGTTGACAGAAGTCATTATAGACAACGGACAGTGGCAAGATGCAACAACCAGAATCTTTACCTTAATTTTGTTTTTTAAGTGACACTATTAAACTTACCACTAGACCAACCGACTATTTTTTGGGGGACGGTCCCTGACACAAACGACAACCAGGTCCTCGGGTGGACCTACGTCCACGGCTCACATCCTCCCGGGGAGGGCGTCCGCCCCGACCCTCAGGCCCGCCGCCCAACAGGGTGTCGAGTTCGCGGGTCGTGACGGCCGAAGACCTTCGCCCCGGAGCCCGACTGAAGAACCCTGCGATCTCCGGACGGTAGAGGGTCATAGGAAGACCGTTTTCAGAGGCCCGTCACGGAGCCCCACGGCCCTGGGACGAGAAGGGCCTTCCCACAAACACTTGAGGAGACAGGGGAGAGACGCCCGCAAGACGTCCCGAGGGTATGAAGGGACACATAACTGACGAGGCGGCGAACCCTACTTTTTGAGGTCGAAAAAGGGCGAACGGCGGAGATAAGTTTAAGAAGTCAAAGGACTCTTCTCCCGACGGGACGCAACCCCAAGGGACCGAGGGTTCGGGGTGACCCGGCCGGTCCGACTGAGCGGTCGACACCCCCTGCCTCCTGCTACGAGCCCCTGTCGGCCGGACTTCCACCCCCGGGCGACGGGGAACCGCGGAGGGCACTCGCGTGACGAAAACGACCGGAGGGAAAAGGGAAAGAGACGGGACAAACGACCTCCCGACCCGGCTGAAACAGAGACGGTAGGTGGCACAGGAGTGCCCTCCACTGAGTCACCCGGTCCCGTGGACCCTCGACATACGGGAGTCTTGGAAGTTTGACCTCGGTGCCGAAGGTGAACGGAAAGGTAGGAGCCTCTTCGACCAAGAAGACGGACTGTGCATTTGCGGTCCACGAACGGTGACCCGGACCGTCTCCGTCGGGGGTTCCTACTGGGAAGGTCTACGGTCTCGAGACCGTGGTGTCCGAGAATTTATTTTTGGAAAGACCGCGCTTGACACACGTAACGGAACCTACAAAAGACTCGACCCTCAGGTCATCCCACGGAAGGACACTAGTCTCTCCGTCCGGACTCCGACCCTCCCCGTCTCTACCCCCTGGTACCCATCTAGGGACCAGGACCCTCAAATCTTTTTTAAGGTCCCCGTGCCGTGCGACGGGGGGAAACAGGTGACGCGTGGGGAGCGATCACCTCTCCGTCGTTCCACTCCATCCGTCCGGCCGGAAACACAACTGACCTTGACCCCCCTCACCCCAGGGCCCGTCACCCCTCTTCCCTCCCACCCCACCCCTCTCCTTCGATACCCCCTGGGACGATAATGGACGTAATAGGTCGGGGAGGAGGTACTTCTATTCAAGACAAAGAATTTTCGTCTCACTCAACCCGGAACCTTTTCGTTTCAACCCGACCTCCCTCGCAGTCTGGGGACCATCCAACAGAAGAAGGGAGAAAAACAGGAAAAGGACCCGTGAAGTCTCACCGGCTGAAGTACCACTTTCCCCGGGTACAGGTTTTCGTAGAGACGAAAGGAGGGAGCCACCTTCAAATCCATAGGAATTTACCCCCATGGGGTTGGGGCTTCTGGGTCCTTCTTCTGGTGTAAGAAGGTGTTCACGTACTTTAAGGTTCACAATCAGGTAGTCAAGTTGAAAAACACTGGGATACCTGAGATCGGGTGGTTCCAGGAGACGGACACCTTAAGAGGTCCGTACTTATGACCTCACCCAACGGTACGGGAAGAGGTCCCCTAGACGGACTGGGTCCCCTAACTTTGACCCCGAAGGACGTAACGTCCGTCTAAGAAATGGTCCGAAATAGACTCGGTGATGCCTTCGGGGTAGTGTACAGGTCGTAGTCTAGAATTTCCACACCTACGACATCTCTGTGTCAGATCAGACCATAGAAGACCTAAGTGAATTTTTTATCCTGACCTTCAATACTATTTTTGTAAAGTCTGACTAAATTTTTCGTTTAAAACTAATTTTCACTTAAATAATATTTTCGTTACAAAAATACCCCCTGTAAAACCTTCTATCAATTAATATTTCTTCTGTTCAATAGTCTATTGAGCCTTACCGTAAAGTCACAAAAGGGGAAGAGAGGGAGGGAAGGAAGGAAAGAGGGAAGGAAACCAGTAAATAGACGTAAATAGTAAACGTTTGTAAATCACTTATGGGTGAATACGTACCGAGACACAATTGACCTTCCGAGTCCTTCAACTCAGACTTCCCTTCCGGTCTGTGTCACTGGATCTCCCTACCGTCCCACTGTTCCCACACCGTCCCTACTACCCCCACCTATCCTCGGAGTCTTCGGAACTGTTCACTTCCTCGGTCGAGACGAATGTGAAGATACGGAAAAGTTGACAAGAGATGTGTAGACCCAGTATCCTGGAGTAAAAAAGTGAATGGCAATACTCGTAAAGGGGTACAGGTGTTTATAAATTGTGAAAATTTTTCTCTGAACCGTAACATAGAACCTCTTGACGTGGTGGCTCCCTGGGGTAGAGATTGACTATGGGCGTTTTCGTCTCCTGTCCTTCCCCGGGAACCGGTTCGGGTTCCTCACTCCGGGGACCCCAGACTTGACGTGGGGTTCCTCTCGAGTCTGATACCGATCAAAGAAAAGGAGGAGGAGGAGAAAGGAGGGAAAATCCGGGGAAGACCATAAAGTCGGACCCCAGACCCCTTCCTACTCCAGCTGGACTCACGTCTCGAACCGAGTAGGGCCGGATCGTAGTCGTGATGAGGACGGGTCCGGGCCGGTATACACCAAGACTGGGAGCCGACAGACGTGGGACCAGCTCGTCGAGTCCCTGGCAGGTATACAGTGACTCACCTCGAGTGTTTCCCGTGGACGACGGGACCGAGGGCTGGACGCACGTCGTCTGAGTAGTCTCGGGATGGACCGAAGGGTGGTGGCGGGACCCGCACCGGAGACGTGCACAGGGCTCCGAGTCCCACCCAAGGCCTCGTGACCGCGGGGGACGGGACAGGACCTTCGCCGGCAGCTCCCTCCAGTCCTAAGTCAGAATGCACAAGAGTCTACAGACAGGATTCTAGAGCCGTAGTGGCTGTACCTTACAGCGGAGTCAACGCGTGATGATGCAAGTCGTAGTCTCCAAAGACAACTTTCAAAACGTCAAATGGAGACGCCACGACTACCAGTAGGAACCCTGCTCCACGATCCCGGACCTGCCTTGGCTGGGGTTTCAGGCGTGGGGCCCTTCCTCGCGGCGTCTCGCTCTGCTGCGACCCTTCACATCCCGCCCCCAAGTCCAACCCCAGCGCCTCAGGTCGTGACAGTCAGGTGTGAACTCCTCTGAGCCCGAGGCCTCAGCCGCCCTCGAATCCGGGAAAGGGGGTGCCCCCATTCAAGGGCGGGTCGGGCTTCGCAGACATGGGTCTTGGGATTCGTTCTGGGTCGGCCTCCGGCGACGGAAGAGGCGGAGCGGAGCGCCGAGAGGCACGGGGCGGCCCCCGTCGTCCCCACAACCCCCGACAGGGGCGTGGGGCCCTGACCTCTCCGACACCGCTGACGGGCGCCCCGACCCCCACCTAAGTCTGGAGGGATATTTTTGTGTGTGGGTGTTTTTGTGTGGAGTCTAACTGTCGGGCCACGGGGGAGCCCTCTGGCGGCAGTCCCGCAAGGGCTTCCGCCAGTCAGCGGTTCTGAGTTCTCAGACTTTCGGGGACCGGTCGGGTCTCTCGTGGCGCCGGCCACCCCCGTGGAGCTGTGGGGGTGTGAAACGGGGGCGGGGTGGGGCCGGCTGGAGTCGAAGACGACGCCGCTACAGTCGACGCGCAGAGGGCCATGACTCCTAGGAGGGCTCCTACATGAGTGGCCTCGAGTAGTACACCCGGGAGTTTCTCGTCCGGACACCGGACCCTGAGACGTAAAGGTTGTTCGAGGGCCCGCTCCGGAGTAGGGCCTCTCGATCTTCCGCCCGAGGGACGCAGGGCGGGCTACGGTGACGGGACCCCGGAAGAGCTCAAGACCGGGGGGTCCGGAACCGGGCAGAAGGCGACGTCGGGAAGCAATGGTGCTACGAGTGGGGGGTGGGCCGAGGGCTACAGGGCCGACCTCGCGGCGGGTACCAGGGAGCAGGGTCTATGACCTCCGGTCTTTCGGCCGTCCCCGAACGGGCTGCACGAAACCTCCCTCTCGCCCCTGAACCTCCCCGCCGTCCAGGGAGGGGTACGCGTCCCCCTGGTAGGACGAACCTCCTAGTCGCAAAGGTCCAAGGACCCACGGACCATTCTACCGGGACTACAGATTCCTTCCCAATTTTGATCGGACTCACCTTCCGACCACCAGTTACGGGGACATACAGACCCGAGAAGGACCACTTGTCCCCCCTTTTTTTTTTTTTTTTGGAAGTTTTTCATGATGTCTCAAAGGAAGAGTCTTGGATGTCCACTTTTCGAGGTTAAGTCTCTCCCACAGAGCGGGTGTTCCTTTTCGGTCGGAGGGCGACGTCCCGAGTGGACCAGGGCGTCCGGTCCAGTAGACCTCCGTCGCCGGACCCAGGAGGGACCTCAGGTCCCGGGACAATTCAGGGACTACTGTCCAGTCCAGAGCCCGTGTTGACTCGGTGTGCGCGGGGTGGTCGTGGGCCACGCCGTACCCAGACTTCCCCGCGTTCTCTTGGTACGTCCACCTACCCACCGACACGGCTAAGACTCGCCCGCACCCCCCTCTGTCGTCCCGCCCCTAGGGGCCCAGACTGAGGGTCCTCCTGGGCGACCGCCTCCCCTCCTCGACGGATCGAGCCCGAGGTACGTTGACGACGCTTGTCCCCTCCCCCTGCACCTACCCCGGCAAACTCCACCGTGTGTAGGAGTAGGTTACTCTGCAGCGAGAATCCTCGTTCCACCGTGTGGTGGAGGTTCGGGAACTCTTCCGGCGGTCGTTCACACGAGGACTCTTTTCGAACTCGGAGGGCTTCGTGGTGGCGGGGGGTGGTTAGAGAGAGAGGGGCTGGCACTTGAGTAGTCCACGTAGAGGGTCGACCGAGGGGTCTCGGGGTGACCGGAGCGAGGCCCCAGGGGACCCGCGGGGGAATGGAAGGGTCCGGGACTGCAGTCGGCTCAGTAGAAACTGAGTTACAGACAAGAGGAGGAGGCGGGAGGGGAGGGGTGGGCCACCGAGTGGCCAGGACAGCGAAGAGGCCCGTAGGATTCAAAAGGGGGTGGTGGTACGAAGGGTGGGTGTCGGGGACGAGGCCAGGCCCGGGGAGGAGGCCCCTGGGATTTGAGGATCGATCAAAGGATTGACCAGAAAGTCGGGGAACTCACGGGGACACGAGACGGGTGGAAGAAGTGTCCCTCCCGTCACCTGGGTTAGTCGAGGGACAACGGTTGTCTAATTTTCAGGTTTGAGAAATTGAGTCGGGCCCTCCGAGAAGTGTCGGAGAGGGCCGGGGAGGNCCACCGACACGGCTAAGACTCGCCCGCACCCCCCTCTGTCGTCCCGCCCCTAGGGACCCAGACTGAGGGTCCTCCTGGGCGACCGCCTCCCCTCCTCGACGGATCGAGCCCGAGGTACGTTGACGACGCTTGTCCCCTCCCCCTGCACCTACCCCGGCAAACTCCACCGTGTGTAGGAGTAGGTTACTCTGCAGCGAGAATCCTCGTTCCACCGTGTGGTGGAGGTTCGGGAACTCTTCCGGCGGTCGTTCACACGAGGACTCTTTTCGAACTCGGAGGGCTTCGTGGTGGCGGGGGGTGGTTAGAGAGAGAGGGGCTGGCACTTGAGTAGTCCACGTAGAGGGTCGACCGAGGGGTCTCGGGGTGACCGGAGCGAGGCCCCAGGGGACCCACGGGGGAATGGAAGGGTCCGGGATAGTCGGCTCAGTAGAAACTGAGCTACAGACAAGAGGAGGAGGCGGGAGGGGAGGGGTGGGCCACCGAGTGGTCAGGACAGCGAAGAGGCCCGTAGGATTCAAAAGGGGGTGGTGGTACGAAGGGTGGGTGTCGGGGACGAGACCAGGTCCGGGGAGGAGGCCCCTGGGATTTGAGGATCGATCAAAGGATTGACCAGAAAGTCGGGGAACCCACGGGGACACGAGACGGGTGGAAGAAGTGTCCCTCCCGTCACCTGGGTTCGTCGAGGGACAACGGTTGTCTAATTTTCAGGTTTGAGAAATTGAGTCGGGCCCTCCGAGAAGTGTCGGAGAGGGCCGGGGAGGGCCGGGAGACAAGGGGGGAGGGGCGGGGGGGTGGGACGGGGTGGTCAGAGGACGGGTCGGGAAAACAAACGTAGGTCGGTTGGAAGAGTAACCAAGGACCTACTCGGTGTGTGGTAGGGAAAGGTCAAGTCTAGGTCAAGTTTCAGACGAAGAGGCACCACTGTAGTGGGTGGTACGACCCACTACCGACACCACCGTGAGACATCTCCCCAGACAAGAGGCTCCACGGACCCGGGACAACCGTAGATTCCACATCGTCCTAGAGTCTCCGGTTGCGGGAAACGCGCGACAGGAGCCAGCGGACGTCCGAACTCTGGTACCCTAGTAAACCCGGAGGACCAAAGACGGAAGACGTGTAGACGACATAAATAAATGGTCCAGTGGGACCCACACCCTACTGTAATTCTGACGAAGTACATGTTATAAGTCCCCGTCACGAAACTGAAAGACCTCCTTGCCCCCGCCCACAAGACCCCTCCCGACTGGGATACCCAGTGTCCGTGCACGTCGTGTGTGAAGATGTTCCCCCGAAGTCTGCAAACGACGAAAATTTGGAAGAAAGGAGAACGGTGACCTCACAGGGGACCCGGGGGCCAGTCACAGGTCGGAGCGTACCTCAGAACGGCTGTGGGGAGAGAAGCGGGTGGGAGAGAACTGAGACATACGAGGAGAGGGTAGGGAAGGGGAGTCAGTTTTCGTAACCGGCAGGGGGACGAACAACCCCCGTCAATCAGGTGGGAGAAGCGACTCGGAACCCTACCAGAGGGAGTCCGAGACCCCTTGGAGCGGAGGAAGGTACTCAGGACTAGTATGGGAAGGAACGACGGAGACGGGGTTCGTTTGTCGTGAGAAACAGAGTTTTCCCCGACAAAGAGGCTGCAACGGGGGTGCATGAACACCTATCTTGGCGTTCCGGTCGGTCGCGAGTGACCAGTCGGAGAGGGAATACTACGAGATCGAAGACCCACCGACACCTGACCTTACGAAACACACACATACACACACACACGGTTCGGACCCGTGAACCAGCCCCCTCGTCACTAGTGAAAACTATCACTGTTACTGACTCATACTCCTAGACCGCCAGTCACTGGAACCTGTATCAACATCTCACTTCCTACCACAGCTGGTCGTAAAGTGAAACTGTCATGAGACTTTCAGGTCGACGCTAGGTGAGTGGGCTCTTCAGAGTACGTTTTCCTCCTCTACTTTCTTCTCCATGTACTTCACTCGATCCTCCTCCCAGGGGGTCATAAACATTTCCTTCTCCCCTCATGTAGTGACGTCATCAGTGACGCCAGCCATGCAGTGACCGGCAGGGCTCGGAGACCCGAGTACCCTCTACGACACTAAAGTAAGTAAGCGGGATGAGACGGTCCGTGACAAGATCCTTGACCCTTGTGGGTCCGCTTGTTCTGTCTGAGTTGAAGGCGACGGCACTTTAAATACGATTCGTTTTCTGTCCATGGTCGTCGATTTTTAGGACGGTAGGACGTCTTTCGCGATTCCCCACTACCACGTGTCCGCCACCAGTCGGTCGGGACTTACCTTGAACTTCCCTGTCTTCCCCTGAGACCAACCTCCTCCCTACTACGTCTCCCTCCGAGTCCTCCTTACCGATACTCCACCCGACACAGGTCTCTGGTAGTGCCCCCGATGAAAGGACGGTTTCTCGGACTAAAGGGTCGCAGTCTGTAGGAGAGAGGTTCCTGTCCCGATGGGACGAGGACTCTCTCGGAGTCCTGAGGACCGTTTCTCTTTACACCCTCTTCTCCCCCACCCACGGTTACCAAGGCTAAACCTAAGAAGGTCGACAGTGAGCCCGTCCTGCTCGGGAGGTCTTCAATAGGTCGCTAAAGGATCTCTTAGACGTTCCGTAGATCTAGGTCAAAGTAGGGTCTTTTCCCGTGTCGCTCCCCTCCCGCAGTCCAAACCCAGACGGGGGTCCGAGTCTGTAAAATCGTAGGGACTGTCTACTGAGGACACTCAGAGATCCGTCGCCCTGGGTGGTCGTAAAGGACTACCCCTTCCTCAAGGTCCTACCGACAGAGAAACATCCTTTTCAACCTCCGAATCCTACTGCCGACCTCTTCTGAGAAGAGACGACGCCCGTACATGGACGACCGGCACTGTCTGCCCTGATGGTATTAGGTTCAAGTGTCAGCCTCCACGGACTTCGTTGAGCTATTGTCCTTCGACTCGACGTTCGAGCACCTCCCGACCGAGTAAGACCCACGGGGAACGCGAGTCTCCCACCGGGAAGGAGCCCCAGTCCGAACCTCCACTCCCTCCCGAACGACCCGAGGGACCGAAACCACCCATGACCCGGAACCGAAAACAGATGTTCGGGTAACCCGCGTGTCGAGCCAAAGACTCGTCTAAACAGACCTAGGTGGTCACGGGAGTTCCGTTTTCGTCGAAGCTCTCGACCCAAATGACAAGACCCAAGAGAAGAGATACTGAGACGGGTCATTAAGGGGCGATAGAACTATAGAGAAACTACGGAAATTCTTCTAACAGGTAAAATATTATAAGATCGAAAACGAAAAAAAAAAAATTCACAGAGGTCCCCTATCAAAGTTTCCGAATTACCCGGTAAAGATGGTTACCTTCAGAATTCAATGAAAAGAGCCACGGTGGGACGGTACCCCGAGGACCGGTCGAAGTCTCCACAGGTGGGACCCCCTCTCGCAAGGTGTCTCGGTACCACCCCCTGCCCGTCTCCCTCCACCAACCCAGGACCCAGAAACCCCGTCTGTCTTGAGTCTCCCTGTCGGAATCCAATCCCCGTCTCCGGGCGGGTGAAAGGGCCCTCCCAAACGTTCCAAGGCGACAACCCGGGGGGCCCCTTCGGAGAGTGTGACCGGAGAAGTAAGTAACCGATAACTCAGGAATAAAAAGAGTCCCTGAAGTCCTATCCTTGTTGGTCTTCCTTTCTTCTTCTCAGTCCGTACGACCCACCCGGACGTCTGAGTCTCCCGGTCTCTCCTCCCTAGTTTAACGGACGTCTATATTCCGTGGGTGTCTAAAGATCCCCTGCGGGTGGATTCAGAAATCCATCCCATAAGACAAAAAAAAAAAAAAACGGGACTTGAATCCGTTATAACACTCTCTGGGTTCACCTTTAGTTTAATGTCAGTGTAAACGAGTTTAAGTGAGGTTAATAAAGGGGTATATATACATGAGATGGGTAGGTACATAGATAAATGCAATGCTACGAGTCGCACACAGAGACTGGGTCCCCAGACGAAGACGGAACCGAGTACGTGAAGACACGGTTACCAGCGAATAAACCGTCTCCTGCCCAACATAAATGCGGAGAGAATAATGGTTATAGTTTATTCCTCCTTCTCTCTCCGTCACTCCTCTGACTCAGGTCTCCCAGATCTACTGGTGGTCCACGAGCCCTCCGACCGCCCTCGGGCTCCTCTGTACCCCTGTTTTCAATTTCTGTCGTTATAAAAGAGAAAACACAGTTTACGACGCACGAGAGACGTTACATTCAGTAGAGGTGTTTTTGGGTGGGAAGGACGGTTAAACGTTTTAGGGGATGTCCGAACCCAACCAACTTAAACCCCAAGGACGGTGGAGAATCAAGTTGTTGCAAAGGTTCCTGTACCTACCCCAGAGTACTCCCTACGTGACAGAAAATAGACTTATAAGAGGATAAGGTCCTGGAATTGCACCAAAGAAGGTTTTTTGGAGGAACGTCCTCGGAAACTGCTAACGGAGGAGACTAGTAAAACTTCCTATCTAAGGACTTTTCCCCTGGAGTCCCGCTTTCGAAAACCACATAAAATACGGTAACGAAAACAAAAAGGATGTCTCAAATATGGTCGAACGTGCGGTTCTTCGATGTCTACCATTGTACTCAGAGTGGGCCTGTGAGGACAATTACATGGAACAGGACTAAGGCACTAAGGAGTGGGATGACAGTTAAGGCGCACACAGGACCTTTGTCGGGTCCTCCTCTCTCCTCAGTCCTAACAACCTTCCCGAATGTCTGGAGTCTCCTAGTCTCTCCTCACACGCCTATGATCCCTCCATACGGATGTCGGGTACGATTACCGGGGACCCTCCTCGCAAAAAAAAAAAAATTACTAAACAAACCGGAACCTCAACTAGTCAAAACCTATGGTTTCTTTTGGTCCGAAGACTCGAACACTTCGGTCCAGTCTCCAGGAGGACGGAGGAGACCCGGAGGGCACCGGAGATCCCTCTTCCTACGAGGATCCATCACTCGGTCGGTCGGGAAGGCCATTGGAACCCACCGAACCGACCGTCCCTCCCAGGGGGGAGTCAGAGTATCAACGTGTCCAGAACTAAGTAAGTAAAGTGTTTATAAATGACTCGTGAATGACACGCAGTTCGGGATTACACTCGTACCCATCCCCCACCCACCCAGTGTGGGCGGTTGTTTTGTCTCCCTTTGTCGGGACGGGCAGATCTAAAGTATAAGAGTCTGTGCAAAAAGACGAGCTCATAGTGGAATCTTTAGAAAGTGAGAGCCTCAACCTGAAGGGAGAGAGACACGAAGTCCCAGGATGGGAGGGGTGCTCCGACTGAACCAGGACCTAGTTCCTACCGAGAGGGTCCCGAACATAGACAGCGTCGAATCTAACATACGTAAAAGATATCGAAGATAGGGATCGGAAACCCCTGACTCACCTGGGGAAACGGTTCAAATCTGACCTCCCATCACCCCCGTTCAAAGTCCCTTTGGTCTCGAATCGTAACCGTGGTCGTCCGAAAGTCACCTCACCCCCCCTTTTACGTCCCGAGGCCCCGAAACCCCCACCGGGCCCGTGGCCAGTCTACGTCGGACACCGTATAAGGGACCCGCCGGGTCTGAGTTATGTTTAATTAAGTCGACGCACAACACTGGACTCTAGGACCATGACGACCCCAAATCGACAGAAGTCTTCCGTCGTCAACTCCTTTCCTGAACTAGGTCGGGATTCACAGAAGGCCTACGCAAGTAAACGTAAGAGAGAACACAGTCAGTGTATCTAACTCCTTACCCTACCCGGGGTATAAACGTACTAACGCTAGACTCGAGGACATTCGGGACGGACAGTGGCGTCCCACCCCCGCACCGGACGACCGACCCGCCGAGGGCGGGTAGGTTCAGTAGACGTTGGGCGCCCCAGGGCACCGGAGGACGCGAGGCCCGGTCCCCAGTTGTCTCCCGGTTTTGTGTGGACACGAAAGGACGGTGCAAGGCGTTTCCCCGAAGAGTGCCAGGGAACCGGAATCTGTAGTCGAACTCCTTCGTTTGCACTTTGTGTCGAGGAAGGGGTACCAGGGGTCAGTCTGGTCGGGGTGGTCTGTAAAGAACCAGAGAAGACATCTGAACCGGTTCTGAAGTCGTTCCGACTCCGCACCCCACCCCCGCCCCCACCATCCGACTCGGTGTGTCTCAAGAGTCTTTGGCAGTGGTCCCGGGAGGGTCCGGGGGGTATTGGTAAAGCGGAGGGGGTTAGGACAGGACACTCCTCCTCTTCAGGAGGTGACATTCAGATTCGACCGTATAAGGTCGGGGATCCCCGCGAGCGCTCTACGACTCCACGACCGGTTAGTGTCTCGTCGG
Source organism: Capra ibex (assembly GCA_006410555.1). Taxonomy (NCBI): domain Eukaryota; kingdom Metazoa; phylum Chordata; class Mammalia; order Artiodactyla; family Bovidae; genus Capra; species Capra ibex. The sequence continues at coordinate 13,649,118 of SJYO01014747.1, forward strand.
GTGGGGATGGGAGGCCCCCACCTGTTCCCCGGAACAGGGAACGATTTAGGCCTACACCCGGGAGCCCACCGGGAAGACAGAACTCAAGGCGCCCTCTGAGACTACGCCCGTCCCGTCCGCGAGGTAGGTGGGGGGTGGGGCGTGGGGGCAGAGGGTGGGGGCAGACCTCTGTCGAAGGACCCTCCTGTCCCCTCGGGGAGCCCAGAGCACTTTGAGGGCTCAGGGCCTCAGTCCCCGCCTGCTCACTCCCGTCCCACCAAGGCACGGAAGGACCTCCGTTCGTCAGGAGAGCTATCCTCCCGAGAACGACGCAGAAGCCGTAGAAGGAGACACTCATTTACTTCACCAATCCGTCCCAGCGACCCCAGGGGAGCAGCGGGTTCCACACCCGTATAAAACCCCCTATAAAATTGCCCCGGGCCCCCCCCCGATAGGGTAGTCCAAGGTACCGTACGACTGTGTACGAAAATTTTTGACACAACGAAATTTTCATATTTGGGACCTTCGTAGGATCTCCCGCAGAATTGTCGACTGGGTCCCACTCGCAGAGAGGGTCGGACCCGCTGGTGGCGAACGAAGGGATGACCAGTACCTACTACGACCCGACTCTTGTCGTTAAAAGAAGGATTCTATGTTAAGAGGAGGTTTCCTCGTAAGACCCGCACCTCTCCTTTGTGTGGGCGGGTAGGCACATCTTAAAGAACCTAAAAGAGAAAATTTACACAGGATCGTCCGGCACAGGTACACAAGGTCCCAGTTGTCTTCCCCGGACCGTCATTAGCCAACCCAGAGTGATAAACTAACGAAAAAATCTCGGGTCATTTCCACTGACAACAAAGACTCCCGGGGACCTTTGTGAGAGCACCCAGTGTAACAGTCCTGGTCGACTCGTAAGACCTACGGACGAAGCCGGGGACGTCGGGGACGTGGGGGGTTTTGAGGCGTGTGAGGACAATTGCCGAAGTCAGTCTTAGTTTGTTCTACACACGGGACTCGGCCCTACGTCACCCCAGTTCGTCTTCCTTTCCCGTCTCAGGATGTTATTTGACAACTATGAATAGAGACTATACCGTCGGCGAGACCCCCGGTCCCGTCGCCGAAGGAGGGAAGACATAAGTCCGGGGAAGGGCCCTCGACCCCTTCGAGAGTCCCTCTACCAACGCCTTTACTTTTTGTTGGGGGGTACTCTCCGGAGAAAACTCTTGTTTGAAGGTCTGGAAGGAAGTTTACCTCCACGTGACTCGCCTCCGACTGTGGAGGGTCTCCACGCTCTCTCTCACATACCTACACATTGGGAAGTAAATATAGTGACGGGTCAACGGAGACAGGGATCCAACGGTTGTAGGGACGAATAAGCATTCCTTAGTGCACAGATCAGTGAATCGCCTGACTATTTCCTTCTGAACCCAGAAACTTCAACACAATCCCATCCGGTTTGACGATATTGTTTATCTGGGTTTTATACTCCCGAGGTTGTGTTTTCTGCAAATAAAGAAAGAGCGTATGATCAGGTCACGCCATCGAGGTGTACTAACTGTGCCCCCTCCGTCCTCGTTCGAGAGACGAGATCTCTCAGGGACTCCGTGGGTCCGGCTGTCACCGAGACGGTATAGACTTTCCACCGAAGGGTCCAACGGTGGTGTCAGTCGTGGGGAGGTCCGTGTCTTCCTCCCTTTTCACCTCCCCAGTACCGACGGACTTCCTCCCTGTGGGGGGCAGGCTGGTGAAACGTCTCTTGCGCCGGGGGGCCAGGGTGGATTGTAGCACTGACCCTTTACCTCATCTTCGACGACTCGGTATATATGCATCGTTGGGACCTTCGTCCCCAGTCTAAACCCCAAGTGTTCTCTAGGACACAGAGGAACAGGTTACTGGTCGGGCGATGCTCGTGATTAGAACGACGACCTTCACGAGACGCGGGGGTCAAAGTACGGATACACCTGAAAGAGTAGTTTCCGAGGTTCCTGGTGCTATTCGTGTTCTGAGACCCTTCTTTTTATCCTCCCCAGAGCAGAAAGTTTACGTTCAAAAAAAAAAAAAAAAACAGTGAACTGTATCACTGTGTCTCCTCCCTCTTTTATTTAGGTCTCTCCGACGAACGTGCCCCTTCGGGTAAGAAACACCAGGACCCTCGGACCCTCGGACCCTGGTACGGAACCAATAGTACCCCGGGGGTCTTTACGCGATCCAGCGACTACCACAGTGCCCCGGGGACCTCTACCGTCTCCGAGAGGACGATGACATACCTACCGATGATAAAAGACACTACGACCCCCACCCCCACCCCTTCCGTTGCACGTAGGACTGACGGACGGAGTGCTCTCCGGAAATCGAACCGACTGGGGTGCAGGAGTACAAGGAAGACGGACGTGGGGTCGGGGGGTAGGGTAATTGAAAGAATGCGTTTAGGAGGTCGAGGCCGGAGCCGCCCTCCAGAGACTAATAAGAACCCGAACGTGCAAAGATGGTGGCGGAAACTTTCGCGTCAACGTCTCCGTGGGACGAGTTGAGAGTGACAGAACCAGGAGTAGAACCCGTGAACACCCGTCGAAGAACATAACGAACCTGACAGTACAGGCACCAAAGTTGCGAATGGCACAGAAGGGTCACCGTGACGTTCGAGGAATTCACGACCCTTTTAGACAGAGCAGAAGCTCCCAACCCTTAAACAGAGTAGAAACCTCCGAAGGACCCCCGAACTCACACCACACCACTCGTAAGACATCTACGAACCTCGCTACCACCAACAATTCTTGAACCCCCTTTCAGATTGTCACTGAACTCGACCTCTGCATTTACTTAAGTCAAGATCCTACCACCCGCCGACTGTTTTTAGGGAGATTAATCCGACCAGGGTCCACAGGTCCTCGGTTTCTCCTCTGAGTCGTTCTTCTCTCCTGTTTTTCCTACCCGAGGGTCGAAACGAGTCGCTTGAGTCGAGACACCCTAGCCTGGGACCACACGTCGTTCGTGAGGCCCCGAGCCTCGACAACCCCAATGCGGTCCCACGACCGGTGGACTCCCTACAATGGTCTTTGTGAGTCGAGTCACCTGTCCTACTCTCTAAGGATCTGTAACCCCGCCCACCACGCCCCACTCCGGTTCGGTCCCACTACTCTTTCCCTACGTCGGCCTTCTCCCCAGACACGACCCCTTCCTCGAAGTGGGTGGGAAAGACGAATTAGGGGTGTCCCTGGAGAGTCTGTTACGAGGAACGGGACTCTCTCCTCTCCCACGACGTCCCTCCCCGTAGTGAACAAAGGACACAGGTTTCACGTTTCTACAGCCCCAGAGTGAGAGGAATCCGACCTTAAATTTCCGCAGGTCCATGGGGATTTATGGTAAGTGAATCCTTCACCCACTGTTTGAGTCAAAATAAACTCTCAGTCCCAGGCCCTCGGGACTGAGGACCTATGAGAGGACCCTACTCACTAAGAGAGGACCCTACGTATCATAAAGAAGTCGTCCCTTGTCTTTCCCACGAAGACGACCCGTGTGACCGGACCCTACACGTACACCCGACATGGAGGCTCGTCCCACACAGGGAACCTTTAAATGAGAAGAGGGCCCCAGAAAGGGTGTCCCGGACCGGGAGGTGGGTAGCGGGTTGGACCCCCGACACTCTAAAAACGGAGGAGTTGGATTTTTCACTGTCCTTCATACGTCCCCACTCACAACCTCTTCGTGCTCTAAGACCTTACTGTAGACATGTCGCGTGACAGACGGTTCCGTCGAGTGGGGGACGGAAAAGATACCAGGTCTAAGGTCCTCGTTTTAGAGGTCGCAGAGTAGGTGGAACGGACCGTCGAGACGGTCCCGGAGTTCGCGAGGGACACTGTGTGGGACCCCTTGCCCCTTCCTCCCTTCGGGGTCGTGGTTAGGGACGATCGGGACCAGGAAAGACTGTGGATACGGCTCCGACGGCCCCCGCGGACCCCCGCGTGCCCTATTCATTGTGGGTAGAGGATCCCGTCGTGAAGAATTTGACGGTTGACGGTGGGCTCTCACACGACACTTTATTAAGTCATCCAGTCCTGTTACACTTTATTGGCGTCTTTTGTCTCACTTGACGTGTATCCAATTCAGAACAAGCCACTTTGAAGACAAAGTAGAAATCCACGTGGTTGCCCACAAAGAATGCCCTCGGGTGAATTCTCCAATAACGAAAACGTCATCAGGACCAATTTTTTTTTTTTTTTTTAGACTTGCTGAGAGGGTCTCATAGAGTCAACTAGGACGAATGAGGATCTCAATACGTCTCACTCTCCCTTCGGGTCTCACTCTCTCCCCTTCTTCTTTTGGAAGGTTTTCTTCCCCCCCTGAAAGAATAACCGAAGACCCGGAGTCACACTTTATGGACGGGACGGGGACCTCACAGATTCCAGGACAGACCCGGACCCCCTGGTGGTACTCAGAACGCAGAGGTGGGGAAGAACCTCCTCCGGAACGGTTCTGATGGACCCCTCCTCCCCGGCGGCAATCCCTTAAATTACTTTTCTCCAAGACGTCGTCAATTGACTCTCACATTTAATGTAGAGGACCCTGAAAGGAAGTAGGACCCTTAGGGACACTTAAAGACTGTACGCGTCTGACCTTCTCTTCGGGGAAGAGGACCCTAGAAAGGGTGTCCCGCACCGGGAGGTGGGGAGGGAGGGACAACTCGTGAGGGGCTGGGGGGTTGAGGAGGTCCACCTCTCCCTGACCTTTTCTGTCAGAAGCTCCGGTGACCCCGAGAGAAGGACCACCCAGTCGGGGTGTCACCGGGTCCCTCTGGGACACTTCCCCGACCCCCCGCCGTTGTCAGGACCCCACCTCCCTCAGAAGGTCTTACCCTCGAGAACCAACTTCGGGTTCACAACTGTCCACACCGAGCGATGTCCTATGTCCTCACTTTTTCTTTTTCGTTCCCTCTCTCTCCTGTCTCCACCAGGAGTTCCCAGGAGTCTCAGTTTTTTCTTTTACTCTTCCCGGATTGACCATCGCTCCCTCCCAGGGACTCGTATCCGTAAGGGCGGCCTTCGTCCCGAAACGATCATAGAAAGGTTCGACGTCGTAGAAATCTTCTCGGCACCAGTATTAACGGGGGTTCGGTGTCCGATATTTGGTCCCGATTCTTTATGATGACGGATCCAGTAAGGGTGTTGACACAAGAAGGAGGTTCAGAAGTTCCAGTCCCGACCCTTAAACAAAAGAGAAGGGTAAAGGGAAGAAGAAGCAAACGAACACAATAACTCGACCTTCTCCAGAGACGTCCTGGTCACAAATGTTCCTCTGCCCCCTCCCCCTCACCGGGGGAAGACGAGTCTACAGGAGGAGCCCGAACCAGGTCCCTCGGGCTGACCCCGTCCCGAACAGGTACGCTCCGCACGAACGAGGTAGGTCGTTCTCAGGAAGGTCTCTAATCGTGGAGAGGACCGACAAATAGTACTGGAGGGTGGAAGTGTCACCAAGGACCCCAAAGAGGTGTGCGGTCTTACGTTGCTGTTCGGACGTAGGAAGTTGAACTCCAACAAGTCTCAGCACAGGAATCTTACGCACTGGTGGCACATGAATGAGACGGGAGGGTTTCAGAAAAGGTTTGTAGGGGAAAGTTTAGACTTTCTGTCTTACATGCTCTCTTTTGACTTTGTTAGGGCTCTTTATCGAAAAAGGCCCCTTCGGGTCTCAGGGACCTGACCTTCCCCGAGGCGAGCCGGCAAAGGCAGACCGGGGCCCCGACGCCCACGTCAGAGAACCACCGGCGGGAACTCAGTCCATCCTCGTGTATTCTGGTAACTCTGAGCGAGAGGAAGACCGAGAATTCCCGGTAGTCGCGAAAGAGGCCCACCTGTCAAGTTGACCCCCTAAAGCTCCTTTCAATTTCTCTTTCCCGCGGAATCAGGTAACCGGAACGGGTGTCGGAAGACGGTAAAGGTTCCCGAGCAACCGCATCGGGAACTTCTGAGAAACGACCAGACCCAACCTGGAGAGAGAATGATAAAAGATAGGGATAAGGTGTCATAAAAGTATTCGGGAGTAAGGAAGACCCCCAAGTCTAGTACGAGACGTGTACAGTAAAGGAGGGACACCGGACAGAGTCGTAGTAGTGGGAAACGTGGGAAACGCAGGAGAACGGAAAGTGCCACCAAAGGTCTGTATTGTGGTTCGAGGTCTAGATGACTCGGGAGAACAAAACCGAATTGAAACTTAAAAAAAAAAATTTCGTGGTAGAAGACCAATGTTTTTTAAAATATGAAAGCCGTCTTTTATACTTTTTCCGTCTTCTCATATTACCCCCTTTTTTTAGTAGTAAGACAGGAGTCTGTATCAGTGGGACATGTAGACCCACCTAATCGACAGAAAAAAGGAGAGGTACAGAGGTAATACCTCTACTAAATAGTTTGACTATAGTGTGACAGTTGCATCGAAGAGTCAGACTCGTCGATTCTAACATTAAAGGGTCAGTCCCGAGAGGGGGTTGGACTGCAAATACCTGGTCTGTCACCGGAAAACTTACTCCCTCATAGGGTTCGGGTAACGAGTCTTCGAAGATTCTTCACGAGTAAATATGCGGGTAGCCGTCACACGTTTTCACGAACACGGTGAAGTAGACGGTCACACCACAGACTCTTTGTGCGTGTCTACGTCCACCTAAACCCCTCCTCCCACGGGTGCTTCCCCTTTGCCACCCTCCACTCGGCCGTCGCCCCCCTCGGGAGCCCAGACTGCGGACCCGTCCGTCCTCGTCTTTCCTAAGCCATCCTGTCAGAATCTGACGGGAGGCTGAAACTCTTGTAAAGGCTGTCCCAACCCCTAGGGGTCGAGTTCAAAGATCGTCCGCCCAAAGGCTCTGAGTCCGTCCTCACTTGACGAGGTCTTCGGAGGACCGAGAGGTCTGAACCAATCCCTGGGAAGCCCCGTTGTTCATGCACCCGTCGACCTCGACAGTTAGTTGCGACGAAGGGACCCCGTCCGACAAGGTGGGCACCGGTGGGATAGAGTGGGTCAGGAGACACCTATGGTAGTTTCACACCTTACTAATCGACGTTGTTACCAGGGCAAAACGACTGTACGGAAAAAGACTAATTGGAACTTTAATTGGTAAATAGTAAGAAGATTGTGTAGGACACCGACCGAAGGGTCAAAGAGGTACTGAGAAAGGGAATGACTACATCTCTTCATAAATGACCTATAATTCGGATGACAAGCAAAGAGCGTTTATAAAAATTGGCGATAGCAAATACAAAACACATCCCACAAGAACTATGACAGAAATTTATTGAGTAAAAAGACAATGTCAGAGGTGAAAGTAAACGAAGGACGGACCTTTCACAAGCGGGTGAAAGATGACCAAACCTAAAAAAAAAATGATTAAATAAAAAAAACCTAANTAGTAAGAAGATTGTGTAGGACACCGACCGAAGGGTCAAAGAGGTACTGAGAAAGGGAATGACTACATCTCTTCATAAATGACCTATAATTCGGATGACAAGCAAAGAGCGTTTATAAAAATTGGCGATAGCAAATACAAAACACATCCCACAAAAACTATGACAGAAATTTATTGAGTAAAAAGACAATGTCAGAGGTGAAAGTAAACGAAGGACGGACCTTTCACAAACGGGTGAAAGATGACCAAACCTAAAAAAAAAATGATTAAATAAAAAAAACCTAAAAGACAAAAAAATTTGATCACAAAAAAAATATTTTTGCGATCTCCAAAACCTAAAAAAAAAAAATTTGATTATATGACCTAAAGTAGACCCCCATACCATACTCCCTCCCTATTTTAAACTAAGAGGAGGGTTTTTTTCGACGAAAAAGGGTTAAGTTGGTTGATAATGAAAAAAAAAAATTTACCTTCATCTCAACTAAATGTTACAACACGTTCGAAGATCAAATGTTGTTCCATCAATCAAGTCTATACATGTATATATATATATATATAAGGGAAAGTCTACTAAAGGGTATTATCCATAACTTATATATATATATATATTTTATATCAAAGGAACGATATGTAACAACGACGAAGACGACGAGTCCGCACCGGTTGAGAAACGCTGTGGTACCTGGTATCTGACAGGCGGAGGAGACAGGTACCTTAAAAGGTCCGTTCTTGTGTCCGCGTCCAACGGTAAAGGATGAGATCCCCTAGAAGGGTAGGGTCACTAATTTTGACGCGGAGAATAAAATTTAGAGGACGTTACCGTCCGTCTAAGAAATGGTGATCGTGGTGGACCCTTCGGGGGACAATTAGAGTTTGAGGATTAAGTAAGGTGGGGTGAGGGGGTGATAACAAAAACCACTAAAGAAAGAGTCTAAAAAATCTATATTATCCAAAGTCTTGAAGCACCTAACCAGAAGTATGAGAAAGTGGTCGTGGTGGGACAAATTTAATGAAATAGTTATTATTACATCATTTAGAGAATCCCTTCATAAAGGAACTGGAGAACTATGAGAAATTCGTTAGGAATCGACAAAAGTAGAAACAAAAAGGAAAGTCTACTCGAAATCTTAGAAAGTGGTTCAATTTCTTTTTTAGGGTGACCTTAAATTAATCCTAACATAAAGTGGGATTTTTGATCAAGTTGTCCCAATTACCGTAGTTATATAGATTACAAAGTTAGGTTCAAATATAGAAGGTTAACTAAAAAAGGATAATTAGAGATATTCTTCAAACCCAAAAATTATACAGAACCTATAAAAAGTAATCATAATATGTAAAAAGTTATAAGGATCCTTACGTTTAGGAGGGGTATATCAGACCATCAACAACCTTATATCCTCTTCATAACTAAACCCTCTAAAACCGTATAAATAGAATATGGAATGGTGAAGGAATTATAGTATAATTATGATTCTTAAAAGGTCAACTACGAAGAGATAATAGAACCAGGTATAGTAAGACATCAAATGCCTATAACTTGTAAAACACAGCAGGACAGATACCTTCTCAAACTTCTGTTCGACCGTCCAACAGAACAACGGAACTCCCAACTCAAATAAAACTTTGAAGTCTATCGAAATGTTCTATTGTACTCTAAACCCCCAAATAACTTTACTCCCGTCCCAAACTTGTTCCGTCAAAACCTTACGGTTTGGTTGACCGGACATAAAGTCCCACCAGGGATAGGAAAAGAGTTGACTTACCAGACAGTAGGGACTACTTAGGGCACGCACATCCGTGAAGAACTGAGACCAATTGTACGTCATGTTAGTTTCACCCAAACTCTGGAAGACTCTCAGGATTGTCCAGGTGTCCAACCTTCTCGTACTCCAACTCCTTCGAACGTGTCCGGTCATCCTTGTCACAGTGGGAAGTTTGTTCGGTTATCCGTTTTCGTGGAGATTTGTTTGTGAGTTTTGAAAAAGTCTCAGGAACAGTAACATGGAAAGGCAGTCCACTGGATCCCCTGTAAAGGGTCGACGACCGAGTACTTGAGACTCTCCGTCCACCCCCTTACTTTCCTTCATTGTCCGTACGAGTCAACGAAGTCAGTAAAGACTTAGGAACGCTGGGATACCTGTGACACCCTAAAAGGTCCGTTCTTATGACCTCACCCAACGGTAAAGCAGGAGGTCCCCTAGAAAGACCGAGTCCCTAACAGAGGACGTAACGTCCACCTAAGAAATGGGTGACTCGGTGGACCGTTCGGGTCTCCTCCAATTTCAGATCAATTTTTTTTTTATTGGACACCGATGTAAATTCGTCAAGGGGAAATTCCGCTTCACACCGACGACATACGTAATGCCTCCTCCAAGTGTCTCCGAGACTCACAGAAATCCTGGGGTCAGTAATTCCCGACTCGACAGTGAACCAACGACGGTCGACGGTCGCACGAAAGACTGGTTGTTTCTCGAAATTTGTGAAAGAGAATCAGGAGACCACAACCGAAATCTGGGTATTACAATCAATTTTAACCCTTCGTTTCCCTTTGGACTACGACCTAATGTTCAGTCGCGTCTGACACTTGCACTTCTACTAAGATGCCTACGAAACGTCCTAGTGGAAACGGTCTTAGAGATCCAACGGACGTAGAGTAGTTTTAGGAATCAAATTTCCTGTAAGACTTCACGAGAGTGTAGTTCTCAACGGAGCTTTTGGTCCTGCAAAAGTTCTCCTACTACTTGTACCCAAAGTCCCTCCGGTCTCATTTTCGCAAGAAGACGACACTGCACAAAATACACCTTACACGCACTAGTGAGAATGGTGAATCTTTGTTTTGGATCTTTGACGCTTGAGACGGTCATAAAAGTCACACTTTTAAGTGTATTAATTTTTTTGTGTGGACACAGATCAAAACTTCCACACATATCGATTTAAAGTTAGAATCGAAAATTAAAAACTGAGGTGGTGTGGTTTGTGTTACGCACAAATAAGTGTAAACAACTACACACGTAAAAAAACAGACGGAGCTTAGTAAGACTTGTCCACATCGGTCTATGGGGGAATCGGATCTCTGTGTAAAGACTTTAGTGAATTAACTCCATTCTACGAGGTAATTGAGACTCGTTCCATTCAAAGGACATAGGAAGTTCTTTCCGTGCAAAAGTTTTTCAGTGGGGTCATTTTATTTTCACACCCTTATATCGGTTCAATACCCCCGTCTTAAACATTATCGACGACCCCCCAATATCCCGGTCAACAGATAACTTCAGCACAGTACATGTACCTCCTCTCAAGTTGATAAGGATGGGGAAGATGTCACCTCCTGAACATGGACCAAGTAGATGTGCACCAGAATATAATGATTACACTTGTCAATATTCTGTTGTAAGAATGCATGGACATGATCTCAAAAAATAGACTATCTACTGTCAAAGATATACAGAACGAAACAATGATTTCATGTCCGAAGGATGTGTGTAGTCAATCGTGTAAAGTTTCACAAAGAACCTCAGTTATGTTCGATTTCGGAATACAATAAACATTTTCTAAAAAGGAACCCTACTATTTATTCGGTTAGCCGAAGATCTGGTAAAAACGAAGTTTGAGAAAAGGAAAATATGTCGTACTCGACTTCTGTCGTCATACACCTAAATTGATTCTTACTTTGTCGTAAAAGACTTTGTATTTTTTTAATTGTCAACATTTCGAACCTTTATTGACGAATGACATCTTCACAGTTTACTAGACTTTACTACACATTAATTTTTCAATTACGAGTTGAAGTGGACGTGGGGTGGGAATAGAGAAGGGTTTTGTAGAGGAAAAGGACCTAGACTACCCGTTTAAGACCAAGAGGTAGTTCGTAAATAAAATGGACTCTAAAAATAAAGAATACTGTTTCTCTTTACACATTATTATTAAACTATTCTAACCTACACCAGAAACTGGTCTTTCCAAATAAAACCGACCCCCGAGCAGTGTACTAGTGTCGAACCAGATTGAATTATTTTGACACTCGGTACGACGCATCCCGGTGGGTTCTGTCTACCCAGTACCACCTCTCCAGAAGTTGTCAATAATATTTTGGTCGGTGTTCCTCAATTAATCTTCCTCGTCTCTCCCGACTATCCGCCACTCCACTCTTTAGGGACGGACCCTACAAATAATCACGACCACTCCCAGACGAGGTTTTCTTATCGACCGGTCATGTCAAACCGTATAAGTCCAAAGATTAGTAGGGTTCGTTTATAGTGTCTTCCAATTTCTCTCACCAGGACGCCGACGAATCAGCGAAATCAGCACAGGCTGAGACATTCTGGACCACTTCACGTCGGGCGGTCCGAGGAGACAGGTACCCTAAGAGGTCCGTGCGGATGATCTCACCCACCGGTACGGGAGGCGGTCCCACAGAAAGGCTGGGTGACTAACTTGGGCGTAGAGAACGCAACGTCCGTCTAAGACATGGTAGACTCGGTGGTCCCTTCGGGTCTCTTCTCACTGCTGGTCCACGTCTGTGCTACGTCAAATACTACACCGGGATCTCATCTTCCAGTCCAAAATAAATGATTATAAAAAAGTAATGAGGTACATGGTTTAACTTATGATAGTCATGATAAATACCCATTCACCCAGTTCCCTAAAAGACAAATCTAATTGTCAGAAAAAGATCTTCTTGTCGGGTACCCTTTTATAAGAGAAAAGGTCGAGATTTATTCCTTCCGGGTAACGGATACCAATTTTTTTTTTTAGAACCTTAAATCCAAAAGTATCAATTTAGAAATCACCTTCTATATCTTATGTATTCTCTCGTGGTTTTCCACTGGTATAAGGGGTATCGTCTGTCTTACCTGGTGTGTATGTCTTCCTTACAACTATATTGGGAGAAGTTAAAACAGAAATTTAAATTTCTTCGATTATAAAAGAAAATTTTTTGGGTGAACTCGTAGGAAGAATCAATACGTCTTTGTCGTTCTCGTTCATCAGTAAAAAATTTTACCTAAAAGTAACAACATCTAGGAAGACACTGAACGAAACTTAGAGGACTTACGTTTTGGTTAATCTACTTCTCTACCTCATATACGCATCCCCGATCAGAAGACTCCTTCTGAGGGTGGGGGTTGAGGACTATAAGTTTTTAGGACGTGAGGAAACCCCCATGCACTCCCACACGGTTTTGAGTCCTCATTCTGTTAGGGAACTCTCTTCTGGCGGCTACCTCCGAGTTGTTATTCGTTCCACGTTTCTTGTACTCGACCCCTTTTCCACTCTGAGATCGTGTCACCACTACCACCTTCCTTCGTTGGGAAACTGGGTTGATCCGGTCACGTGACCTACCCGAAACCTTTTATTACTGACTCACACTCACAACACAAACACACACAACGGACACACCGTCCACACGAGTTTCCACCTCTTAGGATCTCACTTGAATTGTAGGTCCCTCACCCTGGTAGAAGGGAAATTCTTCGGACACAGGACGGGACCCTGGTTTGTTGGTCCGACCGTAGGTCCCAGACGTGTCCCAGTTACAAGTTGTCGCTGTGGAACACCGACACTCTGGGTTGTCGGGCTCTCTCGATCTGTAAGAGAGAAAGGACCCTTGGAAACGTTCTCGGTTGTGTCAGGAGAACATCTTCGGGTCAGTCGGTCTCTTCCCGTCTCGTCTCACTTAGTCAAGGATATTCGACTCGAAAGACTGGAGAATAAGAGCAGTCGGATCCACGAAGAGTTCCTTAGAGGCGTCTCTTTCCCACAACTCACTGTTCACTCCTGTCGGAAGTCTGGACGTACTCGAAACACGTAGAGCTCTCCACTTGACTAACCCCAGGTCTGTCCGACGTGTTCTCTAAGTCGATTTCCCAATGAACCCCCGTCAGTGTGTAAATCTGGACGGAGTCCCTCGCAGCGGACGGACGACCTTTAATTGGATGTACTACTAGGTGTTTTCTTTACCCAGACGAAACCCGGCACCACTACTCTTTGGACATACGTCCAGTCCTCCGTTGTCAATCTTGACCTGTACCTTGTTGTCTGACCAAGGTTCATCCTTTTCCTCATGTAGTTCCGACATATAACAGTGGGACGAATAAATTAAAGATACGTCTCATGTAGTACTCTTTGAGACCCGACCTTCTTCGTGTTCGACCTTAGTTCTAACGGCCCTCTTTATAGTTATTGGAGTCTATACGTCTACTGTGGTGGAAATACCGTCTTTCACTTCTCCTTGATTTTTCGGAGAACTACTTTCACTTTCACCTCTCACTTTTTCAACCGAATTTCGAGTTGTAAGTCTTTTGCTTCTAGTACCGTAGACCAGGGTAGTGAAGTACCTTTTATCTACCCCTTTGTTACCTTTGTCACAGTCTGAAATTAAAAAACCCGAAGTTTTAGAGACTTCTACCACTGACGTCAGTACTTTAATTTTCTGTGAATGAGGAACCTTCCTTTCAATACTGGTTGGATCTATCGTATGAGTTTTCATCTCTGTAATGAAACGACTGATTCCAGGCAGATCAGTTCCGATACCAAAAAGGTCACCAGTACATACCTACACTCTCAACCTGACACTTCTTCCGACTCGTGGCTTCTTAACTACGAAAACTTGACACCACAACCTCTTCTGAGAACTCTCAGGGAACCTGACGTTCCTCTAGGTTGGTCAGGTAAGACTTCCTCTAGTCGGGACCCTAAAGAAACCTTCCTGACTACGATTTCGACTTTGAGGTCATGAAACCGGTGAAGTACACTTCTCAACTGAGTAACCTTTTCTGAGACTGCGATCCTCCCTGACCCCCGTCCTCCTCTTCCCCTGTTGTCTCCTACTCTACCGACCTACCGTAGTGACTAAACTCCCTGCACTCAGACTCACTTGAGGCCCTCTACCACTACCTGTCCCTCCGGACCACACGACGTTAAGTACCCCAGCGTCTCAGCCTGTACTGACTCACCGACTTGGTTTGACTTGACTACCCTAACTTGAGAGACCTCCCTAAAGGCTCGTGGACAAGGTGTCGGTCCTCCCTACCCTTCGTCCGGCAGCGGTCGTGCCGAAGAGGTCCCGTCTTTCCGTGGTCCTAGACGGTGGTTCGTGAAAACTCAAAGGGAAAGACCTCGGTCCGAGTTTTAGTAAACCCGTAAAAACCTTTATTCACTGTCTTTACACCTTGTCTCCTCCCAATTCTTTTGTTTTCGTCGACAGATCCCTGGGGCGGAAGGACGTGCGTGTTCCGACAGCTGACAAAAACACAGCACTCCGACGGTGTGAAGACACACAAGTCGGACTTTGGGCACCCATATCCACGCACTCCTCTGGAACGACCCCGGGGACCCTCGGGGTCCTTGTGACTCTGGGATTTCCGCCGAAGAACCAGGTCACCCGTAATCGCAATGGACGTCACCCGGGACAATAGAGTGTAGAACCTTGGTAGTAGTCTGCGACTTGTTACGAGGGCTCAGTGACTTATATATCGGTCCTCTTCTCCCTTGAACCCAAAGGACGTCACGAAAGAGGTGATTGGACGTACGACTAAGAGTCTAGTGCTGGTCCCACAAACAAAAGGAGACCCGTGGCTCTTTCCCAGGATTCTCACCCCCACTGACTAGTCACAGACAGGACAAGGAGATCTGCTGACCAGAGGACTCCCGTCTCCAGGTCAGACACACGAGTAGTGATAGGAGCCTTCCCGACCTCACCTGTGTCTTCAAACCTCTTCCAGCCAGAGGTCCACACCCCTCCCTTCCACCATAGAGGCCCCATAGTCTTCGGTGCACAGAGCCCCACCCGCACGACGAGTCAGTCCCCACCCGGTACGCGAGTTGACGTCGAAGTTTTGAATAGAGACCTTTACTCGTCGAGGGTGTGGACCGGACACTCGGTCGCGCCCAGAGACGAGAAAAATCTGAGATCATAAAGCACCGAAGAGAACAGTCCTAACTGGACCCGACCTCTCCCTACCTCCCCTTCCTTCCACCCTGGAGGGTCGGGGGTCCTCCCAATCCTGTCCGACCCCCTTGAAACGGTACCGAATTGTTCCAGTGGGTTCACCCACCAAAACCAGAGACCAACCCTCCTCTCCTCCGACTCCTCCTCTTCTCGTTTCTTTATTATTATTTTTTTAACCTCTTTGACTGTTAGGGAACCCTCCAGGACCTAGCCTTCCCGACCGAGGTTGTTCACCTGTCAAAGACGATGATCAAGAGTCTTTGGCGACGGGGGGTGGCGGGGGTCGGAAGGGTCACGGTGGTCGGGGTAGCAATTATGTGGGTCCCCTCTCGGTAATTTTGTCTACGACGGGGACCGGGTAGTCCTTTCCTCGAACCAAACGATTAGGGGGACTTCAGTCAAGGTCCTTCCTTCTTAGCCAGTCACAGTCGTAATTGGTTTAAATATTTACACAGAATTATAGTTTTCTAGGGTTTGTGGACCATTTGGTTTTTTTTTTTTTTTTTCTTCCGTGGTTTCGTATTTCCTTTTCATTCGCCCAGAGTCACCGGGACTCAACTTAGCCCCCGCCCCCCGTAGTGACAGAAGGGCCGTGACGACCTAGACCACTCAGGGAACAGGGTATGACCTGTACGTCCACCGTCCCGAGCCCGGGTCGGACTCCTGGTGCAGTAAATGTAACAACACTCAGACAAAGAGGACGGTGCGGACCCTCGGACGCCCCCACCCCCACCCCCCGCCACAGACAGCAGACGAGTAAAACGAAGACGACCCGTCCATGGGACGCGGGCACCCTTCGCACTCTAGCCACGAGCCCCTTACTCTCACGAAAGGTTTGTCCTCAGGAAGGCCACGACAGCGGACCGAAGATGGGTCCGTTTATGCCGTGTTTACCAGTGCTATGTCAGTGACCCGGGGACACAGCTGAGGATGAACGCAGGAGTTGTACATCGTCCACCCCTCTTTGTCAACTCGACCCAACCTCTTATTACCCACTACTTCAAACACTGGTATTTAACCCCGTCCCGTGAAGGTCAAGGGACTCAGGTTTCTGGAGTAAAATACCGACTCCGGAGACACCGGACCTACCGGGAGATGTACAGGAAACGACCCGTGGTCGGAAAGACTGCCTCTTCCGTTACCGTGGGGTGAGGTCATGAGAACGGACCTTTTAGGGTACCTACCTCCTCGGACCACCCGATGTCAGGTACCCCAGCACTTCTCAGCCTGTGCTGACTCACTGAAGTGAAAGTGAAAATACGTAGTCTCTTCCTTTACCGTTGGGTGAGGTCACAAGAACGGACCTCTTAGGGTCCCTGCCCCTTCGGACCACCCGACGGCAGATACCCCAGCGTGTCTCAGCCTGTACTGACTTCGCTGAGTCGTCGTCGTCGGAATCGGAAAGACTCAGACGGAGGTCGTACGGTGGTGTGACGGTGGGTCTCACCATAGTAACCAGTGTCGGATACTACCGAACACACGTCACCCCGGTTTCTCCCAAATTTCACGTCCCGGGGTTCGTATTCCCTGAACTCTGGGTCGGAACCGTCCCCGTTAACAGAGACAACCGTACTTGTCTCTCTCTTCTGCATCCTCACGAGTGAAGTGTTCCATGAGACTTGGGAGGGTTCTTTGTTGGAACCTGACCCCTTCTCCGGGGTCTACAGCACAACCTGAAGAGGGAAGGTTAGTAATAAACTCCGTCGACGAGGGGTGAGGGTCGGGACGACTGTGTCTGACGAGGGAATAGGTCCACCATAGTCCCTGGTGAACTGAACGGAGGACTCTTTGGACATATGTCCAGTTCTTAGTTTTCAATCTTCGCCTGTACTTTATTGGTTGACCAAGGTTTAGCCCGTTCCTCATATAGTTCCGACATATAACAGTGGGACGAATAAATTGAATATACGTCTCATGTAGTACTCTTTACGACCCGACCTACTTCGTATTTGATCTTAGTTCTAACGGCCCTCTTTATAGTCATTGGAGTCTATACGTCTACTATGGTGGGAATACCGTCTTTCACTTCTCCTTGATTTCTCGAAGAACGACTTCCACTTTCTCCTCTCACTTTTTCGACCGAATTTTGTTGTAAGTTTTTCGTTTCTAGTACCGTAGAACAGGGTAGTAAAGTACCGTTGATCTACCCCTTTTTTACCTTTGTAATTGTCTGATAAAAGAACCCGAGGTTTTAGTGACGTCTACGACTGACGTCGGTACTTTAATTTTCTGTGGACGAGGAACCTTCTTTTCAATACTGGTTGGATCTGTCGTATAATTTTTCGTCTCTGTAATGAAACGGTTGTTTCCAGGTAAATCAGTTTCGATCTGATCTGAGGACTAAAAAGGTTTCTTAACGACGAAAACTTGACACCACAACCTCTTCTGAGAACTCTCAGGGAACCTGACGTTCCTCTAGGTTGGTCAGGTAGGATTTCCTTTAGTCAGGACTTATAAGTAACCTTCCTGACTACAACTTAGACTTTGAGGTTATGAAACCGGTGGACTACGTTTTTTTAACTGAGTGACTTTTTCTGGAACTACGACCCCTTCTAACTTCCGTCCTCCTCTTCCTCTGTTGTCTCCTACTCTACCAACCTACTGAAGTGGTTTGACCTATCCGTACTCAAACTCGTTCGAGGCCCTCAACCACTACCCGTCCCTTCGGACCGCCCGATGACGGGAACCCCAACGTTTCTCAGTCTGTACTGACTCGCTGACTTGACTTGACTTGACTTGACTCCCTCCTGGTCTTACGACCCGCTCCGAAGGACTGACGGTAGACGTCCACGATAAGGTCTCCGTCTCCGGTTCCCGGGACCCTAGGAGCCCGTCCTGGAGGGCACAGGTGACTTATCTTTACCCTCTTCATCCAAGACTCTGGTGACCGGGACTCCAGACCAGATTCCATCTGAACTGAAACACGTAACACTCCTTATTCTCGTCTGACTACTACAAAGGACGTCCCTTTGTCCTACCCGGAATAAGGACCCATGACTGTGAAAAGATGTCCCCAGGGACAGGAAGGTTCGTTGGAGGGCTCTTCCCTCCGGACTTGGGTCAGTACATCTGGCACGCCCCGAAGACGGGGGACGTGTCCGGTTGTCTTTAGGTTCACCGTGACACCGAGGAGTTCCTGTTCGGTCACCTCCCCGGGACCCCACGAGGTCCCTCATGGGTCAACAGGGGACACTTGACGGTCGGGGCGATACGACCCCCTCCCCGTCACGAACCTGGCGGACCATCCGCCCCGTAAGTTTGGATCGTCGACTCTTTCCGGTCAGAAGGAAACCTTTGGGTCCAGGTGACTCTCGTAAGAAATTACGGACGTCTCTACTCCAACCCCACCGCCCCTCGACTCTCCCTCCTTTCCCGATGTCATCAGACGGAACGTCTCGGGGGCGGACGTGGGACGGCACCCTAAACACAATGACGCAACTCCTACATCGGTAGGAAAGACTGGGGTGACGGGTCGCGAGGACGGCCCTTTGGAAACCCCGAAACGAAGGATCACTACCGACTGGAGAGGAGGGGCGCAACACACTACCCTAGGTCGAGGGTCATTCGCCTGTAGTGGGAACTGGTGTCGTGTCCACCACAGCTACGGGCGAGGGGTCTGGAAGGTGTCGCTACGGGTGTGGAGGAGTCCGTGGTGGGCGAAGGGCCACTACGACGGGAGTGACCAAGTGTGGACCGGAGGACGTCCCCGTCCCCCCGAGGTCCGAGTTGGGAAGGTCAGGAAAGGTACACGATGACTGTTCTCGAAGAGGGGACTGGGGTGACGGGTGGACACACACAGAAGGACCGAGTGTTTTGGAAGTCGTAGAAGGGTAGCGGGTGTCTGCCTACGCGTTTGAAAAATGCACCCTACTCCCGACGGAGACACAGGGAGAGAGAAGAGGTCGTCTGTGGAAGGGAGAGACGGGTTTACAAAGGGATCAACAAGGACTGGGGAACCCTTGTTGTCAGGGGAAGGGGAGCGGGGGGAATTTTCGGAGCCTAAAGTGGGTCTAAGGTCGAACATCCGGGGGAGACGGGCGACAGGTGACGGAGCAGACCAACGGAGAGTAGCAGACAGAAAGAGGAGTTTCTGTGACAGTTAAGGAACTCCCGCACCTGACCCGAAAGACAAAAAGACTTCAAGGCCGGAAGTTGTCCCCCGGGTTCCGACACGAGTGACCGGGACACCCGACCACGTAAATTCTACGAGGGTGCTGGAGGTCCCAGTCCGGATCCCCGTGCTGTCGAAGTCGCCCTTTCCCCGTCGCCGTCGAGGTATGAGTACAGTTCCCACCGGACCTTCCTTGGACCCGGCCTTTGCTCGGTCCTCTTTCCCTCTCCCCTTCTTTCCCAGCGTGTCCACTGAAGAACACAAGAACTCCCTCTTCGTCCTTAGGTGGGGGGGCGTGGCACGGGTAGTGGTCCCTTCTGGTTGTGGGAGCGGGGAAGAAAAAGAGACTCTTCTCGTCGGACTCACCTGTGACGACGAGCCCCGTCTGTCGGACGGACGCCCCACCACCTCTTCGGCGCCCCCGACCCTCAACACTCCACTTGGGTTGTTCCTTGGGGACAAAGTCCCCTCTCTCGCACAGTAGTCTACGTTTCGGTTGGACGTGGGGTGTAGGTCCCCGCTTCTCCTCATGAACTCACATCTACGTCGGTCCGACGGACCTTCGAAGACCGGCCCCACCGCTTCCGGGGAACGAGCCAGGGTAGGACGGGTGCCCCACCCCACCCCCACCCGACCCCTCTCCGGCCTTCTGACGTCCAAGGAAGACAGCTTTGACTCTGTCGTGACGGCTCACTAAGAGTCCCAGGGTGGGAGAAATTCGCCCTCGGGTCGTAGTAGAGCCCGAAGGGATTTCGGGCCGACAAACCCAGCTCCCACTACTGGACGGGAGGGGCGGTCTAAGAACCCTAGCCCCGTCGGAGTCACTGCCTTTCCCCACAGACCCACCTCTTTACCCCACTCTAGACTTTCTAGGTCAGGAGACGGAAGACCACTCCCCCGCCTCCCGCTTCCGACCAGGGCCCGGACGGCCCCGACGTCACGGGTGACCGGCGACAGGGTCCCCGTGACCCCCACGTCGGGCACTGGTGGTCGGGGGGTACCGGGGGACGTAGCGGGGGGGGGGG